>SJYV01010468.1:740377-758042 GCA_006410875.1 Neotragus pygmaeus | reverse complement strand
ATGAAATTTAAAGACGCTTGCTCCTTAGAAGAAAAGCTATGACCAACCTAGACACCATATTAAAAAGCAGAGATATTACTTTGCCAACAAAGGTCCATCTAGTCAAAGCTATAGTTTTTCCCAGTAGTCATGTATGGATGTGAGAGTTGGATCATAAAGAAGGCTGAGCGCCAAAGAATTGATGCTTTTGAACTGTGGTGTTGGAGAAGACTCTTGAGAGTCCCTTGGACTTCAAGGAGATCAAACCAGTCAATCCTAAAGGAAATCAACCCTGAATACTCATTGGAAGGACTGATGCTGAAGCTGAAGCTCCAATACTTTGGCCACCTGATGGGAAGAGCTGACCCAATGGAAAAGACCCTGATGCTGGGAAAGATTGAAGGTGGGAGGAGAAGGGGGTAACAGAGAACGAGATGGTTGGATGGCATCACTGACTCAATGGACATGAGTTTGAGCAAGCTCCGAGAGTTGGTGATGGACAGGGAAGCCTGGCATACTGCAATCCATGGGCTCACAAAGAATCAGATACGACTCAGCAACTGAACTTAACTGACTGAGTCTTGCTTTAATGACATGGGCTTAGAATGAGTGACTTCATTTTGGGCCTGTTGCCACTTTTTTAAAAACAAAAGATTTTAAATGCCTACAAGTAGGATTGAATGCCATCGCAATGAAAGATGCAATTATAGGATCAGAATGAGTTAATGCAAACCACTATTTGCAAAAAGTTTTCAAATAGAACATTGATCTTATGAGATGCTCTTTAAGGTAAAGGATTCTGGGATCAAATAAATATGGAATGCACTTCTCATAGCTTTTCTTAGAGAGTCAGAACACACAAGAGCATCTTGAAGGCACTTAAAAGTCCTGCCATGGGGAAGTCAGTTGAACTGTGTTTAACTCAGTACCTCTGAGTTAAATTAGATCCCATGAAATCTCATTTTGGGGGATCTGACCCTGTGGGAAACCGTTCTTGGAGAAATGTTGGTCTAGAGGGTGATGATAGTCAAGACATGAGGCTGAAAGGTAGGGCCTCAGAGAGCACAGTTTCTCCCTGGAGCCCACCAGATGCATGGGGTTATTGTGGAAAAGCCCAAGGCTATGTCTGCTGACCTCTTTGATCACATGTATACACTTCTGTAGAGATCTCACGCCAGATAGGAGAGAGCCTACATGTGAAGAAGTCAGTTTACACTGGTACATTTTTGCACATTCCCAGTGTACAAACCCTTCCAAACCTTTCAGATCTTATGCTTTCTTCTACATTTTAAAAAATCTAGAATTTGGTCATACCATGTGGATGATTTTTAAGAGGGATAGTGAAATGCCTAGCCTTTTTGCAAATATTGGGTTGGCCAAAAAGTTCACTAGGGTTTAACAAAGAAAAGATGAGTTTCAACATGCTTCACACATACAATTTTTGTACCTTCTTTGTACCAACTACCGTCAAGCTAAATAGACATCTAAAGATGGCATTTACTTTAATAGCCCTGTTCAGTATTTTGTTTTCCTCTGGACTCCCAGAGCTGAGTTTTTGAATACTCAATAGTCGAGGCGGGTCAAATTAGCCTTAATTGTGTTTGTTAAACACTTCTTCCATGGCTATTACTTTAAGTGGTAATATTAAAGATGCAACATTTGTTATTCCTCTCATTGCTAATTTACCCATCAAATAACACAGATGAACTGTTATTTCTTGCTTCTTTCTTGTCCTCTCTGTGATGCTATAGATCAAGGAAGGGGCTCCTTGGAGGAGAAGCACTGAATAAATAAAGATGCTGCACGCCATCTCACTATGAGAAGGGAGAAAATGATGGATGGCCCTTTGAGACAGAACGGATTTGTCTAAGGAAAGTGATAAGTTAACAAGCAGTAGACGATAGTCTAGCACTCTGAAAGATGTTGTGGATAAGAAACACCACTAACCAACCAGAAAGGATTTCTTCGGGGATTTTATGACTAGGTTTTTACAAACTTTGGTGTGATTTAGTTACTTTCCCAAGAAGGGCAGGCTGCTTTTATCAGATAGGTTTATTCCCTCATCTAAAGCCAAAATAAAGGTATATCCCAATATTCTTTCGGAGAAGGCAATGGCACCCCACTCCAGTACTCTTGCCTGGAAAATCCCATGGACAGAGAAGCCTGGTAGGCTGCAGTCCATGGGGTTGCTAAGAGTCAGACATGACTGAGTGACTTCACTTTCACTTTTCACTTTCATGCACTGGAGAAGGAAATGGCAACCCACTCCAGTATTCTTGCTTGGAGAATCCCAGGGACGGCGGAGCCTGGTGGGCTGCCGTCTATGGGGTCGCACAGAGTCGGACACGACTGAAGCGACTTAGCAGCAGCAGCAGCAGCAATATTCTTGATAAAAATTTTTGTTGTTGTTCAGTTGCTGAATCATGTAACTCTTGGCGATCCGGTGGACTGCAGCACGCCAGGCTTCCCTGTTCCTCACTGTTCCTGGAGTTTGCTCAGAATCATATCCTTAAGCTGGTAATGCTATCTAACCATTTTGTCCTCTGCTGCCCCCTTCTCCTTTTGCCTTCAATCTTTCCTAGCTTTTCAGGGTCTTTTCCACTGAGTTGGCTCTTTGCATCAGGTGCCAAAGTATTGGAGCTTCAGTTTCAGCATCAGTCTTTCAAATGAGTATTCAGGGTTGAATTCCTTTAGGATTGACTGGTTGGATCTCCTTGCAGTCGAAGGGACTCTCAAGAGTTTTCTTCAACACCACAGTTTGAAAGCATCAATTCTTTGGCTCAGCCATCTTTATGGTCCAATTCTCACATTCATATGTGACTACTGGAAAAAACATAACTTTGACTAGGTGGACCTTTGTTGGCAAAGTGATGTCTCTGCTTTTTAATACACTGTCTAGCTTTGTCATAGCTTTCCTTCTAAGGAGCAAGTGTCTTTTAATTTCGTCATGACAGTCACCATCCACAGTGATTTTGGAGCCCAAGAAAAGAAAATCTGTCACTGTTTCCACTTTTTCCCCATTTATTTTCCATGAAGTGATGGGACCAGATGCCATGATTTTAGCTTTTCAAATGTTGAGTTTCAAGCCAGCTTCTTCACTCTTCTCTTTCACCTTCATCAAGAGTCTGTTTAGTTCCTCTTCACTTTCTGCCATTAGAGTGGTATCATCTACATATATGAAGTTATTGAAATTTCTCCCAGCAATCTTGATTCTAGTTTGTGCTTCATTCAGCCCAGAATTTCACACTCTGCATACAAGTTAAATAAGCAGGGTGATGATATACAGCCTTGACTGTATATCCCAATTTTGAACCAGTTTGCTGTTCCATGTCCTGTTCTAACTGTTGTCTCTTGACCCACACACAGGTTTCTCAGGAGACAGATAAGGTGGTCTGATAAAAATCCTATTTCCTAATTTAAGAACTTGGGCAATATGTAACAAAGAACTTTTAAAAAATCAATACCCTTTGATACAGCAATCCTACTTCAAGAAATTGCTCCTCAAGAAATAACTAGATTTTGGCCAAAGATTTTATTCAAGGAAGTTCATTTCAGAGTTATTTATAATAGAGAAAGTTGGGAGCATCATTTATGTTCAACAGGAAAGGAATGATTAACTAAATTATAGTATATTCGCATGTGGGAATTTTGGGCAGTCATTACAAAATCCAATTTCCAAGGATTATTTAATGACATTGGAAATGTTCTTACTATAATGTTAAGTAATGAAACCAGGACACTGGTGGGAATACAAAATGCACAACCGCTATGGAGGGAAGTTTGGCAATCTCGACTACAATTTCATGCACATTAACCCTCTGACCCAGCAACCTTCCAGGAACCTTCCCAAAGAGACACTGAAAACCACACCAAGTGGTGTATGTGCGTACCATTCCTCACTGCAACGTTGTTTATAATAGCAAAGAGCAGCAAGAGCCAAGTGCCCATGAGTAGGGTGAATGGGATAAATTATCATATGAACAAGATGGAATACACGCAGCTACAATGGGAAGGAGAACTTTCTGCACTTATTTAGAAGGATCTCCAACATTTTGTTATGGAAAAAAATCAAAATACAAGACAGTTTCTATAATATGCCACCTTTCATGTAAGTAAATCAAGTTCAGTTATTTTACGGTTTTCTTAAAAAAACACAAGAACTCAAGAGTTTATTTGTGGAGGATGTGACAGTTTGTCTCTATGCAATTAATGTCTGTTCTTCCTCCCATTAATCCAGTGAGTCTCAACTAGAGATGATTTTGCTCCCTAGGGAACACCTGACAAAGTCTATGGACATATTTTGGTTGTCACAACTGGGGGTGATGTTACTAGGATCTGGTGGGGAGAGACCAAGGATACTGCTCCGCATGGCCAAGTGCACAGGAGGGCCCACAGCAGGCTTATCTGGCCCCAAACGTCAGGGGCGCTGAAGATGAGAAATCTCAGATTAGCTCTTCATCTTAGTTATGTCAGGTCCATACCATTTTCTTTATAAAAATACTGCTCTTATGATAGTACTGGTAATATTACTGAAAATTCTGTTATAGACACAAATATAAAATATATCTACATATTAGGATAAAGTGAATAGTAATTATACCACTGTTAAGAACTAAAATTTTTACAAAGAAAAGACACAAATATAAAATCAATTAATTTAACTAAAACCCTTGTAACCTTAAATTTGAATGGGAAATACTAGCACGAACTCATCATTTGCCCCTCTTTGACACTAGGTATGTATTTCCTAGCTGTACTCAATCAAAAGGCCACGAATCAATGATAATCCAGTAGCAAGGAACAGCCATAAGTGTGGGATATGATCTTTAAACATTACTTTTCAATGAAGGGAACCAGGGCTCTGTGAATCAACGGTTGATTCCAAGTCTGTAGCGGAATATTAAAATTGAGCCTGGGCCATCTTGTGAAAATGACAAAGAAACTTGGCTTTGCCACACCTAACAGCAGGGAAGACTAAGAAACAGAATTCAGAAATTGGGGTTCTATTATTACATTAGAAGGATGAAGTAAATATTGGAAGGCAGTTATCAATCTCTGCCACAGAGGTATGGGACTGACAAATTACCCTTGGATTTGCACTGTCCAATACAGTAGCTACCAACCACGTGTGGCTATTGGGCACTTGAAATGTGGCTAGTCCAAGGGGAGCAGGCCATAAGTGTAAAGTATACACTGGATCTCAAAGATTTAGTATGAAAAAAAAAAAGTAAAATATCACAATAATTTTATATTGATTATATATGGAAATAACATTTTACGTATACTGGGTTAAATAAAACATGTTAACAAAATTGTATTTTATCTGTTTCTTTTGCTACTTTTTAATATGGCTACTAGACATTTTTTAAGTCTGTATTTCTATTAGACAGAACTATTGCCAAAAAAACGGTCACAGTGTCTTCTGAAAGACTTAGAAAATGGGATAGCCATGGAATGTTTAGCAAGGGCATGAAAAGATAGAGAAGAACAAAAAAATTCAGAGATGGAAGGAGGGAGGGAAGACAGACTAGTGGCCAAAGAATGGAGAAAATATCTACAAATCATATATCCGATACATGACAAAACAAATCTTATAATTCAATAACATAAAAATGGACAAAGGATTTGAAAATACATCTCACCGAAGAAGATATGCAATTGGCCAATAAGTACATGAAAAGATGCTCACTATAAATATCATCAGTCACCATGGAAAAGCAAAGAGAGGAGACAGCACTGCTCATCCACTAGGATGACTACAACCAAAATGACAAATAATAACAAGTGTTGATGAGGATGTGGTGAAACTGGAAGCTTAGTGCATGGCTGCTGCTGCTGCTGCTAAGTCGCTTCAGTCATGTCCGACTCTGTGCGACCCCATAGATGGCAGCCCACCAGGCTCTGCCATCCCCGGGATTCTCCAGCCAGGAACACTGGAGTGGGTTGCCATTTCCTTCTCCAGTGCATGAAAGTGAAAAGTGAAAGTGAAGTCACTGAGTCGTGTCCAACTCTCAGCGACCCCATGGACTGCAGCCTACCAGCTAGTAGGAGTGTAAAATGGTGCAGCCACTTCTGAAAACAGATTGGTCATTCCTCAAGTAAACATGCATCTGTGTACTTAGTCACTCAGTCGTGTCAGCCTCTTTGCGACCCCATGGACTGTAGCCCACCAGGCTCCTCTGTTCATGGGAGTCTCCAGGCAAGAATACTGGAGTGGATTGCCATGCCCTCCTCCAGAGGATCTTCTCAACCCAGGGATCAAACCTAGGTCTCTCTCACTGCATGCGGATTCTTTACCAGGTGAGCTACCCAGGAAGCCCAATTAAACATAGAGTTACCATAATAATTCCACTCATATTAATAGGTACAAAAGTAGGCAAATCTATAGAAACAGAAAATAGATTAGGTGGTTGCTTAGTGCTGGGAGTGGGAGATGGGGATCATTGCTAATGGGTATAGGGTTTCTTTTGGGGTAAAGAAAAATGTTCTAAAATTGATTGCGGTGATGGTTGTAGAACCATATAAATATAAATATAGCTAAAACCATTGAGTTGTACACATTAAATGGGTAAAGTATATGGTATGTGAGTTATATATCAATAAAACTTAAAAAAAAAACAAATGATATTATACCAAACAAGGCATGAGATCAGAGAGAGACAGGGAGACAGGACTCATCAGTTACCTGGAGGTTGCTAGAGCACAACACATGACTCTAAATATCAAAGAGAAAGAATTCCGCATTTTTAGGATGAACTATGTTTCAGGGTTATCAAATAACCCTTTTAGATGGGGGAAAGTTCTATCATAGAGAATAATTCCAGCTATCAATCAGAAGGCATGACAGAATCACACTTCCAGTGAAATAAGTGATTCAGGCAAAGATATCAATGGATGCTTCAACCATTGATGGGAGCTACACAGCGGAGGACCCTGGCTGACACACCTGAACCCACAGATTAACCCTGGTATAACCAAAGGTGGGGCGACAGGGCATTATATACGGCTGCACATGATGCGATGTGATATACTCAGCATCACCTATGAAGTATGTTCACCCCAGAATTCCACTGGTCCTAAATCTAATCAATCCAACCTTTAGTCTAGAGTAATTTTAAGGGCAAGGAGAACTAGCTAAACAGTACCATGGGGATACAATGAGCCACATCCAGAAAGTTTAGGCTCTGCAGGACAACCTCTCTAGTAATCAAGTCAATAGCAAGTGGGGAAGGGGTTGGGGAAGAAAGAGTCTGTTCCAGATTAAAAGATACTTAAGAGAATAGCCAATTACAAAATGCAAATTTTGTTTGGTTACCAGTTCAGTAAACCAACTGTACAAAGATATTTTTGGAATAGTATGGGAAATCTGAATATAAACTGGATATTAGATGATATTGAGCAATTATTGTTAATTTTGTTGGGGTTGATAATGACATTGTGATAATGTAAGAAAATGTCCTTATTTTTTAAGATGTATGCTGAAGTATACATATGTGAGCAATAACATGAGAATCTGGGATATTGCGGCAAAACAAGAGAGGAGGTAGAAATAGATTAAAATCAATTGGGCCAGATGCTAGTTACTGAAACTGGAAAATGTTGAGTTCTTTGTACTCTCATCTTTAGTCTTTGTCAAGAATTTTTGATCATAAAAAGGT
Organism: Neotragus pygmaeus; assembly: GCA_006410875.1. Classification (NCBI taxonomy): domain Eukaryota; kingdom Metazoa; phylum Chordata; class Mammalia; order Artiodactyla; family Bovidae; genus Neotragus; species Neotragus pygmaeus. Next base: position 750,405 of record SJYV01010468.1, on the reverse strand, counting down.
TTTTAAACCCAGCAACGTTCAAGTGGGTAGGACAGTTCCCAGGTATGCTATAGGGTTGCGATCTGTGATGTCAAGGAATTCAAGCTTAAAAACATGTATTTGCCATTTGACATGATGGACTTTCACTTTTTTCATGATGAGAGGTATTTCTTTCAGAAAAGCCCTCTGAGTTCTTTATTTGTGATTGCTTGCCAGCTTTTTGTTTTTCTTCTCTGAACCATTTTATCTGAATTTACCAAAGACCGGTCGCCCAAGGGAAACTGTGGCAGCACCATAACCTCCCAGTGAAGTCCTAGGTTTCGCTGGGAGTGAAGGCTCTCTACTCCGCCCCGGCAGGCACAGCCCTTTTCAGAGCCATGCATGAAGCTGTCCAGTTTTCACCCACCCTCCTCAGCTGGCTGTCATAGACCCCCCGGGACATAAGTAAAGAGATTATGATCAACCCTGTTTCAAACAGGTGAAGGAATGGAGATTCTCTCTCTAAAGGATTCTCCATGCCTAAATGATGGCTCTCTGATTTCAACTTCAACATTGTGTATAAAAACCTTTCTCCTCACAATGTAAAATGCTGATCACCTTAGCACATCAGAAAAGTCATAAATTTGAGAAGTGGTGAAGTTGGGTTGAAATTATTTAGGTAAAATAACAGACTCCACATGAACGTCCTTATCTCTCTCCAGTGACTTCTTCAGGAGCCTAGATGATCAGCGTGCACAAACAGAAGCATTGCATGTTTGAACAGAGAAACAGAAATGGACGAGGTACGGGAAGGGGGAGGGTGTGGCTAGCTCAAGCTCTGTTGCAAATTGGCTGTTGACTTTGGGTGGATTGACCCTGGCCTCCTCTGCAAATGGCAAGAGCAGCCTTTCCTTATCTGTCTCCTGTCTCACCTGTAGCTCAGAACAAACAATGTGAACATATTCTTGAGAACTACAAAGGGATTATAATTATTTTTTAAAATATTCTCTACAAGTCGAAATTATTTTTCTCTAGTCAACATCTCTTATTTCCCAATTCTACTTCTAGAATTGTTCTTATATCACTCTGGGATACAGTTTGAATAACAGACTCTGAGTAGATTATAGTTTCAATTAAAGATTATTTAGCTTTATATTTACTGCACAATATTAAAGATTTCCCTCGTAACTCAAAAAAAGTTTAAATTTAACACTGTTAAAATCCAAACATATTATTTCTGGAATATTCTTGAGTCCTGGAGACTTTAGTATTTTATGGTTCTCTGCCAAAGCCCTGCTTAAACACAGTAAATAATTTGGCTCAGAATGTCCATTTTAAAGTCAATGGTAGCCCTGACCTATGTTCCTTCGGTCAGGCAAACTCTTTCACAATTGAAGTAACAAGGATTGAGGACTTGCTTCAATTGAGTAAAGCCTTCAGCTTAACCTTCCACGGCTGGAACCAAACAAGGAGACTTTGCCTGAAGCGATCCATATGATATCCGCACCTGCACAGTGGCTCCTGAAAACGCATTCAGAATGTACTCTCTGGATCTCTTACCACGGCAGGTTGGAGGCTGCTAAGACAAACACGAGATCCTCGGAACGAGCCAGCCCGTCCATCTGCACCAGAAGCTCCGTCTTCATCCTCAGGCTGCCTTCATGCTCTCCCCTAGAGAAAGACGAGGAGGTGAGATGCTCCCAAGAGGCAGTCTTTGCTTCCGAGACCACAGTGACGCTCACAGTAAGGACGCGCTGACTGCAGACTGAGTTCCCCTCGGACAAGTAACCCCTGCCCTGCCACGTTCTCAGGAGCTGCTCCCCCCAAGGCTGGAGGAAATGAGCAATTAGAACTCTTTTCAAACAGTACCAGAAAGGAAGTAAATGAATACAGTGATGACACCGAAAAGAAAACCAAAGGTTGGCATTGAACCAGAAAAAAACAGAGCGGGAGACTAGTAGACTTAAAAAGGCAGCCCGGCTGTACCGACCTGCGGTATCATCTCCCCTTGCGAATCGTTTTCATTTATACAGCAGGCATGAGAGTATTTCACACACATTATTGTTTAGTGTAATCTATGGATGTAAACTGTTCAAGAGAGATGAGCTACAACACAATCTGTTCCCTTCTCTTCTAATGAGAGACGAGAGAACGACGGGGAACTAGGCTTTCATGACAGCGTGGAAAACGGGTTGGAGGCCGTTTTCTGTGCACACACTCAGGGTCTCATATCTGCACGTACATGCTGGCAGCGCATATTAGGCTTCTGGGATTTTTTTAGGAACTGTGCCCCTTTCGACCTCAGAGAAAAGCCAGTCTCACGGTAAAGTTATCTAGTATTAACACATAATTACTAGTCTTTTAACATAATATGATCCCCAAAGTCTTCAGAGCACCTGCCCTTGTTCCCTGATCCTTTAAGTCTCTAGTTTTAGCGTTTAACTTCCAGAGGAGGAAACTGACATGCTCAAGGCTAATAGAGGAGGAGTTTCCAAATCAGCTCAGTCACAGCTGTGGGGAACCCTGGGGATGGAGGCAGACAGACTGCATGTAAGGGTGAGAGTCACTGCGGTAAGGCAGGCCGCATGCATGGGGTGTGCAGGCGAGTGACACGAGGGCACTCCGGTGGGCTCCCCGCTAGGCCCCGCTGCAGCTGCCTCTCCCATCAGGCCTCCTTTGGAGTCCAGGGCTGACTAGCACCCTTTAAGCCATGGAAATAATCGCAGTCCTGAGCATCCTGGGTACATCTTGATGGCTGTTTTCTCTCTGCTGGGGAAATGGTTCTTCATAAGTAAAATTTCATCAATTAAATTCTAGTTATACTTCCAACAAGATAATTATTTGCTTTTTATTACTATCAATTTTGTCTTGATGACAGACCATTGAAGGCCATCAATAAATGCAGCTGTGTTGAGACTTCCCTGAGACCTGTTTTTTCAAGCCAGGGATATCAAGGTTAGTAAAACGTTTCAAAGAAAAACAACTCTTAAAACACCACTCATACACACACACACATACACACAGAGGGAGAGCCTCATTACAGTCTGAGATGTGGGCTTTCTGGCTGGGGACCCTAGTGAACACTTAATCTTTAGAGATAACGTGTGTGACATGTTCACAGTCGGTCAGGCTGAGCTGCAGTCTGGTGTCACAGAGAAGCACTGACTTCCCCGGCCTCACACACTTTATCAAGGGCCTCCTCTCCAGACTCGGCCCTGGGCAGCCCCGCTCCCCACAGGCAGCCCCTCTGGCTCCAGCGGAGCCGCTTATAGGCAGCTATTTTGAGCTAGCAGAACGGTTATGGAGGCCTGGGATCAGGGGCTGGGTGATCTTTGGGCCTGAAAACCACTCTGTGGGGAAGCGGGGAAGGGAGGAGGACATTTCCTCCGGTTATAAAAACTACTTAAATCAGCTATTCAGTTAACAGGATCTAATTTAAAGACCTTTCCGTGTGTCTGCAGAAAATTTGTGGGCTTATTAACAGGCTCATTCTGCTGGTAAATGTCGATGGGCTTCCGACCATCAAACACACTTACAGGAGTGGAAAAGTGAGGACCAAAAAAAAACCCAGTCTGTTACCCAGGAGCCGTGCCTCTTTGGCTCATCACTGACTCCAGCTCGTCCAGGAAGATGGTGGAGGGGGCGTGATAGCGGGCAAGTTCAAATAACACCTGGGTGGGAGAAAACCAACATGTTCAAATCCATATAAACTTCTCAGATGGCCCCAGAGATTAAAAGATTAGGATGGCCATAATATTAAGCATCTATACTGCACTTTATCTCACAACTTTATAATCATTAGTTATTTCTCCCTAGCACTACCCCATGGGGTTGGATGGTCCAATTATTTCCATCTATCACCTGATAAAATGAGAGCCAGAGAGAATAAGTGATGAGCTCAAGGTTACTAATCATAAGCTTAAGACAAAACTCAGTTCCTGAACTTCCAGTCAGTTGGTTAACCCTTGAGACCCCCTGCCAATGACGTGTTCCTTATGGACACAAAAGCTGTAGAAGATGTAAAATCATTTAACAGTTTTTTTTGCTTAACACTCAGGGACAATAAGAAGGTTATTCTCGGAAGAAAGAACTGCGGAAAAAGAACAGAGTTCCAGTTGTGAGTAACAAGGCTGAAGAATTCTGCCCTTTTCTGCTCCCCAAATTACTCCCCAGGAACCCCCACACTGCTATTTTGTAGGCTCAGGTACTTCGAGGCAATTCCCGACTGAATAAAATGTTCAATTCCAGAGTAAAATATTATAGACTGAACAGGAACAGAAAGCAACCAGCAAAAGAACAGACATATAAAAACAAACTCAAGAGCTCTAGAGGGAGATGTGGTGGTGAGGAAAAGAGTATAAGAAACTATACCTTTTTTCAAAAAAACCTGAAACTGATCACTTGAGCACCATATACAGTTTTTCCCTGGTTGATCAGAGAAAGCATTAGAGATTTAGAAAAGAATAGATGTTCTTAAATAGGCATAGGGGATTTATTCTCCATGTCACTTAGCACTAGCAAAGCATCGCAAAGAAGAGGGGAAGGGCTCCGAAAAGGGCAGACTGTGGTTTTCGTGGCAGTAGCCAGTCATCTTTTACAGGCCTCGCTGTCACCGAATGGGAACAGCCTCATCTTCACCATTACTGTGCATGTGGTCCCTGCCTGTTCATGTGCGTGTGTGCTAAGTTGCTTCAGTTGTGTCCAACTCTTTGCAACCCTATGGACCATAGCCTGCCAGGCTCCTCTGTCCATGGGATTCTCCAGGCAAGAACACTGGAGTGGGTCGCCATTCCCTTCTCCAGGGGATCTTCCCAACCCAGGGACTGAACCCACATCTCTTATATCTCCTTCATGGACAGATGGGTTCTTTACCACTAGCGCCCCTTCCAAGCTCATATGCACTAGCGTTTTCCTTTCACAGAATCCTATTTTATGTGGCCAGGACAACTGGCTCAGCCCAAAGAGCTTACAAGAACAGTGTCAATGCTGGTACACTCATCACAAATGCTCTTTAGACAGACAACAGATACCACCTCATTAGAGGCACGTAATCTCTTTTCCTATCACAAACAGAAAAGTTCAAATAGATCTGATAATAAAGATGATTATAGCAGCAGCAGTCTACCCACTGAAAAATGGCATACTCGGACTCTTTTGGAACCATACACATTTTAAGGACTCCCCAAATTGCAGAGAGGCCATCAGGTTCAATAAGACCAAACATCCCAGTGGAAGGAGAACCACATCTGAAGCCCACATCTCCATGTGGACCACTACGCTCCCATGGCCAGAGAACATATGGAATCCTGGGTAAGCACTCAAGAAGCATTAGTCTAAAATTTTTCAAAAGTACGTGGAGGAAGTTAAACCATGCAATTGGGGCGGGGGGTGGGGGGGAGCATGGCCGTGAAATGTTGAAAGATGTAAGCACCAACAGGTGTGTGCATTTGCTAAAGAGACCACTCAACTACTCAATAGCATCAACTCCTAAGAGGCATAAACATTAGGAGGGAAGGGAGAAACAAAAGGGTTCCCTATAAATAACTCCTTAATTGGAGTAGAAAGAGATGCAAATGGTAGGAAAGCATCTCTGCTTTAGGTGAAGGTCTTGAAGGCCTTTCTTTATCTGAAAGCTTCACAGTAAGAATCTTGAGAGCATGACCAAGATTTTCCAGGTGTGGCTCTTTCCAGGAGCTCAGAAAATAGAGTAATTTCAGAAAGCACAGAAGATAGGTTCCTTCCAGGTTGCGTGATTGTGTGCGCACCTAGTTGTTCGGTCATGTCTGACTCTTTGTGACCCTATGGACTATAGCCCACCAGGCTCCTCTGTCCAAGGAATTTTCCAGACAAGAATACTGGAATGTGTAGCCATTTCCTTCTCCAGGATCTTCTCCACCCAGGGATCGAACCAGGGTCTCTTGCATTTCCTGCACTATAAACTGACTCTGTTTTCCTTTTGAATTATTTTTAATATCCAAAATAAAAATGTATTTCACAAAAAGAAATATGAATATCTTCTAAGCCTATAAAAAGATGTTCAAATTCATTCAGAAAGAAAGAAATGCAAATCTGAGCACTGAAATGTTACTTTCACTATCAGACTGGCAAAGATTTTTAAATTTGGGTGCTACCTGGTGTTGGCTGTGGAAACCAACACACACACATTGACGGGAGTGTAAGCTGGTGCAACCCTGTCGGTAGGGAATTTGTCAATCAGTGGTTTTCCTTCCTTCTGACCAGTGACTCTACTTCAAAGAAACTGTCCTACACTATACTATATGCAGACAGGAGCTTGGAGAGCTTTCTTCATAATAGGAAGAGACTGGGAACAACGGAAATGTCCATTGAGAAAAGGCTGGTTAAACACATTTTGCCTTTAACCATGCAACAAAATGGCATGCAGACATGTAAAAACCATGTTACAGCTGTCTATAAAACTGTAGAGCAACATCCAAGTTACATTGTTAAGTGTGAAAAAAAATCACAAGGTACAGAAGAGTATATGTACTATGTTCCTACTTGTATTTTAAAAGGAAAGGAAAATAGAGATATGGTTGTTGAGGTTAATGTAAATATAAATAAATGCTCTGGAAAGCTGCCCCAGCAACTGTTCCGGTTTCCTCTGGAAAGATAGCTCAGGGGTCTTTTTACTATTAATATTGTTTTAAAGACAACTTTTAAAATATTTGGTAAAGGAAAGGGGAGAAATTGGGGGTGGAATTGTTTCCTCATTCTCAGAAGTCTTCCTGAAGCAGAGGAAAATTGGAGTTAAATAAAACGCTCCCAGAGAATGGAGCATTCTAGTTAAATGACTTCTGGCTGTTCAACACTGAAGAAGAAAAATCCATGTTCATAAACATCTGAATTTCTTCTTCTGCTTAGGTGAGTCCTGTCCAAGGAATCTGATGGAATCTTTTCTCTGAACACCTTACAGTGGTTTTTGCTCACTGATTCGAAGCTGATTCTGAGGGCACCTTGTAAGTTTTGCTGTTCCTCAGCCCATAGAAATGGAATGTTAAAAAGAAGTCTTCAGGCTGATAAGAATTCTAGTTAGTTGGATTTAAGCTAATTGAAATCTAGCTAACTAGAATCAAATGAAACCCATAAATTTAGGAGGATTAAGTTTAAATCCCATCTGGCACTGAGTTAGACTCAAGATGAAGAACAATGAAAACAGAAGATGTCAGCATAGATTTCCAAAAATTACGATCTGATAGGGGTGATAAAAATTTATAAAAATATACACTTTTGAAGTAACTTGAGGACAATCACAAAGTAATAAATAGGTTATTTTAGGTATTTTAAGTAAATCAATCTTTTAAAAATATTTTATGACCACTTTCAAATAAGCTATAATATTTTGAAGATGAGACTCTCCAAGGAAATGTAACTTAAGTATAATATTTTAAAGGATTTTTTTTTCAGAAAATATATTTACATTCACTTTGTATTGATTATTTACCAGTCACCCGACAGAGTGCAATAGTTTAACAGGATTTCTGAGCAGGACCCACCTTACATTGAGGCATAAATTAAAATAAGTATTTTCTTAAGGTGACTGGAAGGTATAATAAAATTTTATAATATAAAACATACCATATACTACGGTAAATGGGATTGATTCCTTAATTTCTTCCTGATTTGTCATTGTTAGTATATAGGAATGCAAGTGATTTCTGTATATTGATTCTGTATGCTGCAACTTTACTAAATTCACTGATTAGTTGTAGTAATTTTCTGATAGTATTTTTAGGGTTTTTATATATAGTATCATGTAATTGGCAAATAGTGAGAGTTTTACTTCTTCCTTTAGACTCTGGATTTCTTTTCTTTCTTTCTCTTCTCTGATTGCTGTAACTGGGCTTCCAAAGCTATGTTGAATAATAGTGGTGAGAATGGACATCCTGACATCAGAGTGAATGTCTTCAGTTACTCACCACTGGGAATGTTTGCTGTGCGTTTGTTGTATATGGCCTTTATTATGTTAAGGTAGGTTCCTTCTAGGCCCATTTTTTGAAGTTTTTACCATAAATGGGTGCTGAATTTTGTCAAAAGCTTTTTATGCATCTATTGAGATTATCATGGTGTTTTTATTTTTCAATTTGTTAATATGGTGTATCACATTAATTGATTTGTGTATATTGAAGTATCCCTGCATCCCTGGGGTAAACCCAACTTGATCATGGTGTATGATCTTTTTAATGTGTTGTTAAATTCTGCATGCTAGAATTTTGTTGAAGATTTTTGCCTCTGTATTCATCATTGATATTGGCCTATAACTTACTTTTTTCATGATATCTTTGTCTGGTTTGGGTATCAGGGTGATTGTGGCCTCGTAGAATGAGTCTGTGAGTGTCCCTTCCTCTGCAATTTTTGGGAAGACTTTCAGAAGGGCAGGGATTAGCTCTTCTCTAAATGTTTGCTAGAACTCCCCTGTGAAGCCATCTGGTCCTAAGTTTTTGTTTTTTGGGAGATTTCGATCATGGTTTCAACTTCAGTGTTTGTAATCAGCTTGTTCAGACTTTCTGTTTCTTTCTGCTTCAGTCCTGGGAGCTTGAACTTCCCTAAGAATCTGTCCATTTCCTCTAAATTGTCCATTTTATTAGCATATAGTTGATCATAATATTCTCTTACAATCCTTTGTATGTCTATGTTGTCTGTTGTAACCTCACCTTTTTTGTTGATTTGCTTTTTCTCCACCATTTTCCTGACGAGTCTGGCTAATGGTTTGTCAATGCTGTATATCTTCTCAAAGAACCAGTTTTTAGTTTTATTAATCTTTACTATTGTTTCTTTCTCTTTTTTCCATTTATTTCTGCTCTGATCATTATGATTTCTTCCCTTCTTCTGACTTTGGTTCTTCTTTTTCCAGCTGCTTTAGATGTACAGTTAGATTACCTACTCAATGTTTTTCTTGTTTTCTGAGGTAGGGTTGTACTGCTATAAGCTTCCCTAGAACTGCTCTTTTTGCATCCCATAGGTTTTAGGTCATCGTGTTTTTGTTGTCATAAAAGAAGCAAGAATATACAACGGGAAAAAGATAGTCTCTTTAATAAGCTGTGCTGGAAGAACTGGATAACTATGTGCAAAAGAATTAAATTACAATACTTCCTAACACCATCAGTTCAGTTCAGTTCAGTCACTCAGTCGTGTCTGACTCTTTGCGACTCCATGAACCACAGCACGCCAGGCCTCCCTGCCTATCACCAACTCCCAGAGTTTACCCAAACTCATGTCCATTGACTCAGTGAGGCCTTCCAACCATCTGATCTTCTGTTGTCCCCTTCTCCTCCTGCCCCCAATCCCTGCCAGCATCAGGGATGAGTCAGCTCTTCTGCGACTCTGCGAAGAGGCAGCTCTTTGCATCAGGTGGCCAAAGTATTGGAGTTTCAGCTTCAGCATCAGTCCTTCCAATAAATATTTAGGACTGATCTCCTTTAGGATGGACTGGTTGGATCTCCTTGCAGTCCAAGGGACTCTCAAGAGTTTTCTCCAACACCACAGTTCAAAAGCATCAATTCTTCGGTGCTCAGCTTTCTTTAGAGTCCAACTCTCACATCCATACATGACCACTGGAAAAACCATAGCCTTGACTATTTTGTTGACAAAGTAATGTCTCTGCTTTTTAATATGGTGTCTAGATTGGTCATAACTTTCCTTCCAAGGAGTAAGCATCTTTTAATTTCATGGCTGCAATGACCATCTGCAGTGATTTTAGAGCCCCCCAAAATAAAGTCTGACACTGTTTCCACTGTTTCCCCATGTATTTCCCACGAAGTGATGGGACCAGATGCCATGATCTTCATTATCTGAATGTTGAACTTCAAGCCAACATTTTCACTCTCCTCTTTCACTTTCATCAAGAGGCTCTTTAGTTCTTCTTCACTTTCTGTCCTAAGGGTAGTGTTATCTGCATATCCGAGGTTATTGATATTTCTCCTGGCAATCTTTAGTCCAGCTTGTGTTTCTTCCAGCCCAGTGTTTCTCATGATGTACTCTGCATATAAGTTAAATAAGCAGGGTGACAATATACAGCCTTGACATACTCCTTTTCTATTTGGAACCAGTCT
>SJYV01010468.1:689129-738712 GCA_006410875.1 Neotragus pygmaeus | reverse complement strand
CGAGCCCATCTTTGCATGAAATGTTCCCTTGGTATCTCTAATTTTCTTGAAGAGATCTCTAGTCTTTCCCATTCTATTGTTTTCCTCTATTTCTTTGCATTGATCGCTGAGGAAGACTTTCTTATCTCTCCTTGCTATTCTTTGGAACTCTGCATTGAAATGAGTATATCTTTCCTTTTCTCCTTTGCGTTTCACTTCTCTTCTTTTCACAGCTATTTGTCAGGCCTCCTCAGACAGCCATTTTACTTTTTTGCATTTCTTTTCCTTGGGGATGGTTTTGATCCCTGTCTCCTGTACAATGTCACAAACCTCCATCCATAGTTCATCAGCCACTCTGTCTATCATATCTAGTCCCTAACACAAAGATAAACTTGAAATGTATTAAAGACCAAAATGTAAGACCAGAAACTATAAAACTCTTAGATGAAAACATAAGCAGAACACTGTATGACATAAATAATAGCAAGATCACTTGTGACCCACCTCCTAGAATGGAATAAAAATAAGAATTAATAAATAAATGGGACATAATTAAACTTGAAAGCTTTTACACAGCAAAAGAAACTATAAACAAGGTGAAAAGACAACCCTCAGAATGGGAGAAAATAATAACAAATTAAACAACTGACAGAGAATTAATTTCCAAAATATACAAGCAACTCATACAACTCAATACCAGAAAAACAAACAACCCAATCAAAAAGTGGGCAAAAGACCTAAACAGATATTTCTCCAAAGAAGGCATACTGATGGTAATAAACATATAAAAAGATGCTCAACATCACTCATGATTAGGGAAATGCAAATCAGAACTACAATGAGATCCCAGACAGAATGGCCAAAATCAAAAAATCCACAAACAACAAGTGCTGGAGAGGGTGTGGAGAAAAGGGCACCCTCCTACACTGCTGGTGAGAATGTAAATTGATATAGCCACTATGGAAGACAGTATGGAGATTCCTTTAAAAACTAGGAATAAAGACACCATGTGACCCAGCAATACCACTTCTAGGCATTACCCTGAGGAAATCAAAACTGAAAAAGACACATATACCCCGATGTTAATTGCAGCACTACTTACAGTAGCCAAGACTTGGAAGCAACCTAGATGTCCACTGACAGATGAACGGATAAAGAAGCTGTGGTACATATGTACAATGGAATATTACTCAGCCGTAAAAAGGAATACATTTGAGTCAGTTCTAATGAGGTGGATGAACCTAGAGCCTATAATACAGTGAAGTAAGTCAGAAAGAGAAAAAAATATCCTATATTAACACACATATATGTCATCTAGAAGGATGGTACTGATGAATCTGTTCATAGAACAGCAATGTAGATGCACACATAGAGAAAAGACTCAGGGACAAGGGTGGGGGAGAAGAGAGTAAGATAAATGGGGGAGAGGGTGAGATAAATAGGGAGAGTAGGATGGATGCATATACACTAACATATGTAAATAGACAGCCAATGAGAATTTGCTGTATGACTCAGGGAACTCAAATTGGGGCTCTGTAATAACCTAGCGGGGTGGGAATGGGCGGGAGGTGGGATCAAGGTTCAANTAAATAGGGAGAGTAGGATGGATGCATATACACTAACATATGTAAATAGACAGCCAATGAGAATTTGCTGTATGACTCAGGGAACTCAAATTGGGGCTCTGTAATAACCTAGCGGGGTGGGAATGGGCGGGAGGTGGGATCAAGGTTCAAGAGGGAGGAGACATACGTACACCTGTGGCTTCCCTGATAGCTCAGTTGGTAAGAATTTGCCTGCAATGCAGGAGACCCCAGTTTGATTCCTGGGTTGTAAGATCCACTGGAGAAGGGATAGGCTATCCACTCTAGTATTCTTGGGCTTCCCTTGTGGCTCAGCTGTAAAGAATCTGCCTGCAATGTGGGAGACCTGGGTTCAATTCCTGGGTTGGGAAGATCCCCTGGGGAAGGGAAAGGCTATCCACTCCAGCATCTGTCTCTTATACACATCTCTAAGGGAGGCGNTGGGCTTCCCTTGTGGCTCAGCTGTAAAGAATCTGCCTGCAATGTGGGAGACCTGGGTTCAATTCCTGGGTTGGGAAGATCCCCTGGGGAAGGGAAAGGCTATCCACTCCAGCATTCTGGCTGGAGAATTCCATGGACAGGGGAGCCTGGTGGGTTACAGTCCATGGGGTCACAAAGAGTTGGACACAACTGAGCAACTTTCACTTTCATGGTTAATTCATGTGGATCTATGACAGAAATCAAAGCAATATTGTAAACCAATCATCAATCAATTAAAAATGAATAAATTTTTAAAAAATATATACCATATACTCTTAGAAATGATATATTATAAAGATAAAAACAATCTCCTAAGGGAATTAAAAAAAAATCCCTACAGCCTATGGCACTGGGGAGGAAAGTTGGTTGGAGCATATGAAAGAGTAAGTTTTAAGTTTCTTGATTCTTCCTTAGAGTATCTAGTGTAAAGACAAGCATACCGCAGTAGCCTCTCAGTAAATCTTAAACTTAATATACTGAACATGCTTAATAATGTTTCCTGAATAAAAGAAAAATAGGCCACTACAGAGACAATTTTTTTCATGGTTCTATTTCTATGTCATGTGAATCGAAAAGGGGCTATTGGCCAAATTCCCAAAGAAGGGAGATCTTGTTTGCTGATAGAGGCACCGCTAGCAGCTACATAGTAGTCAATCCACCTCCCGGGCTTTTGGTCATTAAGATCCAGGATAAATTTGAACACTTAAATCACTTAAGAACAAATAAGACCACTGTCATCATTTTGTACCACTGTCTTCTGCCAGAACTCATTCTAAAGAAACAAAATCAAGAAACCCTACCCGAACAAGCTTTTCTGAGTCCCCTCTCCATTTGCTGACAATGGTAGATGCAGAAATATTAAAGAAGGTGGTTTTGCATTCCGTAGCCACAGCTTTGGCCAGTAGAGTCTTTCCTGTACCTGGAGACACATGTGGGTAAAACATGAGCGACCCTCAAACTCCATCCCTCTGCTGACAGACACAAGACAGTCACACAAGCAACACAGGAGGTGGGTACACAGCGCCCGCTGCCCCAGTCCCGAAGGGAAGACAGATGGGGCAACTCATCCCCTGCACACTCGCTTCACACCAAGATCAAAACAGAAAGATTCCTTTACCTGGAGGTCCATAGAGCAGCAGTCCTTTCCAGGGGGAAAGAATTCCTGTAAACAGCTGTGGGTACTGTGGGAGCAAGGAACAATGATGAGGTTTGGTACCTGCAGGGCAGCTTGCACACCCTCAGCTCAGGCAAGCTAGGGGAACTAGGGTGAAACACTGGCAACTCTGGGCCAGCCCCTCCTCTTTTAAGACTGGCTGTCTCTCTCTCTCTCTGTATACACCCACCCCCACCACCCAACACACACACACGAGTATCTAATTTATCCCAATTTGACTTTCACTCTGGATAGGATGCATGGCCAAATTTTTTTGCTTTTTAAAAGAGCGATTATTTTAAGGAGAAGAAAGGCACGGATAGGTACCATCCCCTCCATTGCAGTAGTCACTGCTCACATGCAAAATGTTATTTCCCCCAGAGTTCGAGCAGTCTTTTGAATGTTGTGAAGCAGGTATGCTCTTTAAGATGCCAACTTTTAAAAACCAATATAAAAAGGTGTATGTGCGTAAAGTTCAACGTTATGGTGAAGCCTGATTTGGAAGTTGAGAACGTGCAATGCATAATACGTAATGAGACACTGACTCCAAACGGTTCACATGTGGACTTCAGTGAAATCTCTCCTGTTAATTCAAATTCAAACCATCTGGAGTCGGTAAAGGACAAGAGAGAAGGAAAAGGAACAGTAAAATTATAACTGGCTATTAGCTTCTTGCCGACGCTAATTCAAAATCTTGACATCGTATGGAACTTCAAATACCATGGCATCAAATACAACAGATCCAGAGAGTCTCAATGAGATGCTCTAGCCTTTTGCACAAGAAGACTTGAACAATGGAGCCACTCAGAGGAAGCAGGGAACACCTTTCTACTCTGACCACCACTGTAGTTGCTCCCCCACGTGTCTGAACACAGGAAGGAAGAAAGCAAAGACAGTCCAAACTGACTGATTTTGTCTCATTCGAATAGAAGCATCCAAAAATCAGGGGCTGCAAGCCCTCAGGGGTAAGAATAAATAGGTTATTCAAGAAAGTAAATTTGTAATCCTGACTGCAGGAGATCACCAAAACTGGCCACTAATTATTTGCAGCTCCTTACATCAAGAGGCAGAGGATATTTCTTCACCACTTGGATCTGGACTTGGCCTCATGAATTTGGCCAGTGGGGCATTAGCACGTAGAAGAGACTTGAAAATATAAGGTGTATGAAAAGAGGCATGGGAAAGGCTCAGCGATTGGGCACTTTCTTGCTTCTGTCTGGGAACTCGCTGCCACCACGTGAGCAAGACGGGGCTCTCCTGCTGGAGGATGAGAGGCAGAGAGAGGTCTCAGGTGCCTGGTGACCCCAGCTTTCCCAGCCTCTCCATCTTCTCCAGTCAGACTGGCTGATACCCCAGACATGTGAGTGAGCCCAACAACATCACACAGAAAAGCGTAAGCTGGCCCTGCCGAGCCCAGCCCCAAATGCCCACCCACAGAACTGCTGCAAACAAAGAAATGATTGTGTTTCTAAGGCACTAAGTGTTGGGGTGGTCTGTTATACAGCAAAAGCCATGTGGTACACTGACCTCATCGCCACTGCTGTAAACCAAACATATAGTCTTGCTTTTTATTTTTCTTCCTGTTTAGTATCAAACCAGTCAATCCTAAAGGAAATCAACCCTGAATATCCATTAGAAGAATTGATGCAGAAGCTTCAATATTTTGGCCACCTGATGCGAAGCACCAACTCATTGGAAAAGACCTTGATGCTGGGAAGGACTGAGGGCAGGAGGAGAATGAGGAGGCAGAAGACGAGATGGTTGGATGGCATCTTTGACTCAATGGACATGAGTTTGAGCAAACTCCGGGAGACAGTGAAGGATAGGGAAGCCTGGCGTGCTACAGTCCATGGAGCTGCAAAGTCAGACATGACTTAGTGACCAAACAACAACACTGACCTCATCGCCACTGCTGTAAACCAAACATGGAGTCTCGTTTTCCTATTTTTCTTCCTGTTTAGTGAGCCACTCTGCACAAAGATTTGTCAGCAGTAAGCAAGGAGCACAACTCAATGGCTCTACTAGCTGGTGCCCTGGAAGGGGCTGTCTAGTCTTTACAACCAGCCAAAAGCAAAGCCCTCAATGATGGGAGTACTGGGGGCGAGGTCGGGGGAAATCCATGCAAACACAGTCAGATGCTCTCTCCTATGGCAGGTATTTTTACTATAATAAGAATATTTAGGGAGGCAGGCTAATAGTAACTGACTAATCATATATACTACGGAGTCTTAGATCTTAAATTACTTCTTAGAGGAGACACCTGCCTTCAACCAATATGTAACATGATTTCAAATGGCCTAGAATGGACAGAGCTTTGGTGCTCCCGTGTTGACAAAATATTGTGACATAGGCAAAAAGTGAATGTATAACCAGTAAACACATGAAAAGATGCTCAACATCACTAATTATTAGAGAATGCAAATCAAAAGTATAATGAGGTATCACCTCACACCAGGCAGAATGGCCATCATCAAAAAGTCTACAAACAATAAATGCTGGAGAAGATGTGGAGAAAAGGGAACCCTCCACTGTTGGTGGGAATGTAAAATGAGAATGGATACAGCGTTATGGAGAAGAGTATGGGGATTCCTTAAAAAACTAGGAATAAATCTACCATATGACCCAGCAACCCCACAACTGGGTATGTACCATGCGAAAACCATAATCGAAAAAGACACATGTACTCCAATGTTCACAGCAGCACTGTTGACAATAGTCAGGACATGGAAGCAGCCCCGATGTCCATCGACAGATGAATGGATAAAGAAGATGTAGTATATATACCCACAAAGGAATATTACTTAGTCGTAAAGAAGAATGAATTTGAGTCAGTAGTGAGGAAGACGAACTTAGAGCTTGTTATCCAGAGTGAAGTTAAGTCAAAAAGAGAAACAGAAAATACAGGATATTAATGCATGTATATGGAATCTAAAAAATGGTACTGAAGAATCTATCTGTAGGGAAGGAATGGAGATGTGGACGTAGAGAATGGACTTGTCGACACAGTAGGGGAGGGAGAGTGGAACGAAAGGAGACAGTAGCATGAGCATATACACGCCATCAGCTGTAAGAAGGATAGCTGGTGAGAAGCTGCCGTGTAGCACGGGCAGTCGTCTGGTGCTCTGTGATGACCTGGAGGGATGGGATGGGGGAAGGCGGGGAAACTCTGGAGGGAGGGGATGTATGTATAAATATGGCTGATTCACACTGTTGTACGGCAGAAATCAATACAACATTGTAAAAGTTTTTTTAATATACTTGAATTTTAAAAAAAGAAAAAAAAAAGTCAACTTATGAACAGAAAATCACCCTGTCTTTCTCTTCCTGATAGGTGAGCTTGCCCCATGGATAATGAACAGAAATCAGGCCTCCCAAGAGGCCTCGCATCCTTACCCTTATAGNTGAGCCACTCTGCACAAAGATTTGTCAGCAGTAAGCAAGGAGCACAACTCAATGGCTCTACTAGCTGGTGCCCTGGAAGGGGCTGTCTAGTCTTTACAACCAGCCAAAAGCAAAGCCCTCAATGATGGGAGTACTGGGGGCGAGGTCGGGGGAAATCCATGCAAACACAGTCAGATGCTCTCTCCTATGGCAGGTATTTTTACTATAATAAGAATATTTAGGGAGGCAGGCTAATAGTAACTGACTAATCATATATACTACGGAGTCTTAGATCTTAAATTACTTCTTAGAGGAGACACCTGCCTTCAACCAATATGTAACATGATTTCAAATGGCCTAGAATGGACAGAGCTTTGGTGCTCCCGTGTTGACAAAATATTGTGACATAGGCAAAAAGTGAATGTATAACCAGTAAACACATGAAAAGATGCTCAACATCACTAATTATTAGAGAATGCAAATCAAAAGTATAATGAGGTATCACCTCACACCAGGCAGAATGGCCATCATCAAAAAGTCTACAAACAATAAATGCTGGAGAAGATGTGGAGAAAAGGGAACCCTCCACTGTTGGTGGGAATGTAAAATGAGAATGGATACAGCGTTATAGAGAAGAGTATGGGGATTCCTTAAAAAACTAGGAATAAATCTACCATATGACCCAGCAACCCCACAACTGGGTATGTACCATGCGAAAACCATAATCGAAAAAGACACATGTACTCCAATGTTCACAGCAGCACTGTTGACAATAGTCAGGACATGGAAGCAGCCCCGATGTCCATCGACAGATGAATGGATAAAGAAGATGTAGTATATATACCCACAAAGGAATATTACTTAGTCGTAAAGAAGAATGAATTTGAGTCAGTAGTGAGGAAGACGAACTTAGAGCTTGTTATCCAGAGTGAAGTTAAGTCAAAAAGAGAAACAGAAAATACAGGATATTAATGCATGTATATGGAATCTAAAAAATGGTACTGAAGAATCTATCTGTAGGGAAGGAATGGAGATGTGGACGTAGAGAATGGACTTGTCGACACAGTAGGGGAGGGAGAGTGGAACGAAAGGAGACAGTAGCATGAGCATATACACGCCATCAGCTGTAAGAAGGATAGCTGGTGAGAAGCTGCCGTGTAGCACGGGCAGTCGTCTGGTGCTCTGTGATGACCTGGAGGGATGGGATGGGGGAAGGCGGGGAAACTCTGGAGGGAGGGGATGTATGTATAAATATGGCTGATTCACACTGTTGTACGGCAGAAATCAATACAACATTGTAAAAGTTTTTTTAATATACTTGAATTTTAAAAAAAGAAAAAAAAAAGTCAACTTATGAACAGAAAATCACCCTGTCTTTCTCTTCCTGATAGGTGAGCTTGCCCCATGGATAATGAACAGAAATCAGGCCTCCCAAGAGGCCTCGCATCCTTACCCTTATAGGATACACAACAGCTTCTTTGACTAACTGCTTGGCTGCATCGAGTCCAATAATGTCATTCCACTTTATGTTTGGATTATGGAGATAAATGTCCTGCAATGCACATTTGATCATTCTGTTAAAACTAATGTTCTCCTTCACAGCTGTAATAAACACAGGAGCAGCAGAATACTTGACTTGCAATGGGACATAAAAGGCTTGTGATAAAAAAAAACTTTTCGTATTAGATACATATGTATATACATATTGTAATTTGACATTAGTTCACCAAAGGGATGCCATGAAAATATTTAGTGATTTTCCCTGGAGAAGATATTCATAATATAATACTGTACTTTTAGGGTTAAAAAAAAAATCTCCTAGGGACTTCTCTGGCGGTCTAATGGTTAAGATTCTGGGTTCCCAAAGCAGTGGGCCCAGGTTCAACCCCTGGTTAGGGAAATAGAGCCCACACACCACAACAAATACCTGGTGTAGCCAAATTAAACATATATGTGTATATGTATATGTGTGTGTGCGGTGTTGCTTCGTTTGTGTCTGACTCTTTGCGGCCCTATGGATTGTAGCCCACCAGGCACCTCTGTTCATGGGATTTCCCAGGCAAGAATACTGGAGTGGGCTGCCATTTACTTATATATATACATTTTAAAAAGGCTTTGTATACATACATATACATACATGGGCTTCCCAGGTGGTTCTCGTGGTAAAGTTTCTGCCTGCCACCGAAGGAGACATAAGAGATGCAGGTTCAGTCCCTGGATCGGGAAGATCCCCTGGAGGAGGGCATGGCAACCCATTCCAGTATTCCTGCCTGGAGAATCTCATGGGCAGAGGAGTCTGACAGAATATAGTGCATAGGGTCACAAAGAGTTGACTTAGCATGCATGCATGCACATATACATATATATGTATACAAAATATGTATACATACAAATATTAGCGATATATACAAAATATATATGTATGCATGTATATATATATGGAGAAGGCGATGGCACCCCACTCCAGTACTCTTGCCTGGAAAATCCCATGGACAGGGGAGCCTGGTAGGCTGCAGTCCATGGGGTCATGAAGAGTCAGACACGACTGAGTGACTTCCCTTTCACTTTTCACTTTCTTGCATTGGAGAAGGAAATGGCAACCCACTCCAGTGTTCTTGCCTGGAGAATCCCAGGGACAGGGGAGCCTGGTGGGCTGCCGTCTATGGGGTCACACAGAGTCGGACACGACTGAAGTGACTTAGCAGCAGCAGTAGCAGCATGTATATATATGAAAGGGAAAGTGTTACTCAGTCGTGTCCGACTCTTTGCAACCCCATGGACTGTAGCCCGCCAGGCTCCTCTGTCCATGGAATTCTCCAGGCAAGAACATTGGAGTGGGTTGCCATTTCCTTCTCCAACTACATACACACACACAAAATAACGGGCTTCCCAGGTGGCTCAATGAAGAATCCAGCTGCCAATGCAGCAGATGTGGGTTCAATCCCTGAGTTCGATCCCTGAGGTCAGGAAGATCCCCTGGAGAAGGAAGTAGCAACCCATTCCAGTATTCTTGCCTGGAAAATCCCATGGACAGAAGAGCCTGGCGGGCTACAGTCCACGGAGTTGCAAAAGCGTAGGACATGACTTAGTGACTAAACAACAATAATACAACATAAAATTTACCAAAAAGAAAAAAATCTCCGAACAATGGACTATACCTGTCTTCAGTCAATAACAAACCATGCTGATTTACGACTGTAATCAAAGAAGCTACAGAACATGCCTACAAATTANAGACACGACTGAGTGACTTCCCTTTCACTTTTCACTTTCTTGCATTGGAGAAGGAAATGGCAACCCACTCCAGTGTTCTTGCCTGGAGAATCCCAGGGACAGGGGAGCCTGGTGGGCTGCCGTCTATGGGGTCACACAGAGTCGGACACGACTGAAGTGACTTAGCAGCAGCAGTAGCAGCATGTATATATATGAAAGGGAAAGTGTTACTCAGTCGTGTCCGACTCTTTGCAACCCCATGGACTGTAGCCCGCCAGGCTCCTCTGTCCATGGAATTCTCCAGGCAAGAACATTGGAGTGGGTTGCCATTTCCTTCTCCAACTACATACACACACACAAAATAACGGGCTTCCCAGGTGGCTCAATGAAGAATCCAGCTGCCAATGCAGCAGATGTGGGTTCAATCCCTGAGTTCGATCCCTGAGGTCAGGAAGATCCCCTGGAGAAGGAAGTAGCAACCCATTCCAGTATTCTTGCCTGGAAAATCCCATGGACAGAAGAGCCTGGTGGGCTACAGTCCACGGAGTTGCAAAAGCGTAGGACATGACTTAGTGACTAAACAACAATAATACAACATAAAATTTACCAAAAAGAAAAAAATCTCCGAACAATGGACTATACCTGTCTTCAGTCAATAACAAACCATGCTGATTTACGACTGTAATCAAAGAAGCTACAGAACATGCCTACAAATTATGTTAGCTTTTAATCCTAAACATGGTTCCTAGCTGGTGCCTGGCCTCTCTCCTGCTCCTTGATCTCAACAACACTTTCTAATTTGCTACATAAAAGAGATAATGCTCCTCTGAAACCAATTTCTCTTTTTCCCTAGTGATTGCTCCCAACTTCCATCAGGAGCAATTGCTTCTACAAAATCCAAGGAAGCCAACAACCAAGTGAAAGTACAGTTTTCCCCTCACAGAGTAGAGCCCCATAGCAACCACGGAGGACCCATAGCAACCAAGGAGGATAATCAATTAAGGTAGCTTTTACTGATAACTAATTTGCAGTCTCCAAACTTCAATTTCACAAGATGCTCAGAACAGTCACTCAGGGGCTTTTCTCAGTGGAGCTGTTTTGGGCAAACTTGTCTAGAGTGTTATAGCAAAAAGAAAAAAAAAAACCCACCTCCCTTCCACAGTCATTCTGAGTGACTACAGAACAATCTGGAAACTAATTTTATATTCATTTAATTTTTTTAAAAGTGATATATGCACATGATTAAAAAAACATAAAACCGGGGACTTTCTTGGTGGTCTAGTGGTTAAGAATCACCCTGTCTACGCAGGGGACATGGGCTTGATCCCTGGTTTGGGACTGAGATCCCACGTGCCAAGTGCCAGCTAAGCCCCCAAGTGTCGCAACTACTGAGCCCTCACACTGCAACAGAAGATCCCTCATGATGCAGTGAAGATCCTGTGTGCTGCAACTGAGACCTGGTGCACCGTAATAAATCTATATCATATGTAAAAACATATTTTTTAAATGCTGGTGAGATGCTATGCCCCCATTCAGTGCCCCATCGTCCCAGGTCCCTCCACAAAGGGTGACGTTTTCTAGAGAAACTCTTTACGCAGGTGATTTTGATACTGCGTGATTGTAGGATCTATTCATGGGTGAGATGACAAAGGTCTCAGTCTTACCACAATTGGGAGAACTACCCCATCTTGAAAGGACCGGCCACTCACTCTTATTACCACATTTTCTCAGGAAAAGCTTTGCACACAATGGGCATTCATTGGAGTTCAAGGCGTCTATCGGTAACATCAGTATCTCTTGTCCTCATCAAGCATTGACACTGAATTCCACATGGTGGTGTTTATAATTTCCCAACAGGAAGTCCTTCCTTATCTCAATCAAAAGTTCTCAGAACTCAGTAGAACTGCCTCAGCGGGAGGGGAGCTCCCGTCCCTGTCGGCTTTCAAGCAGAGTCCGTGTAACTGCCTCTCACAGTTCTGTAGAAAGGATTCCAGGTGGAATCATTCCAGGCCACTTCTACTCCACAACTTTATCATCACTAGTCATGGTATCCATTTGCAAAGACAGTAACAAGACTTGATTTGGGGGTATAACAATATTTTTCTCTGCTCTCTTATGCATCCTAATTACCGTAGCCTGGCGCAACCCCTCATCCTCTCACTGATAATAACTTCTGAGCTGGTCTTCCTATCTCCATTTCTTTGATGGCCTTCCACACATTCATTAGAACAAGCTGTCTAAAAGCACATTTGATTATCCCATTCTCCTGATGGACGCCTTTCAGAGATTCTCCATCTGATATAGACTGAGCCCAGCCTCAGGTACTGTTCACAGCGCCCTAACACGCAGGAACCCCAGCCTCGCTCTCCAGGCCCTTCCCCCACCATTTCCAATGGAGTTTCAGTTGGGTCCCCAGAAACACTGCATAAGCGCTACAATTCACTTGTCTGTACCTCTGCCCAGAATGCCTCCCCTCCGCCCTCTTCTGCCCTCTCTCATGGGCTATTTCCTGTGTCTCTTCCTCCCTAAGACATAGATCCTTCCCAGCTCCCGTTCACCTTTGTGTTTCCAGCTGCCAGCACATGCCTGACACATCAGAGGCATGCAGGGGACACCCTCTGGGCTAAACGGAGACCTGGGGACCTTAACGACCTCAGTGCAGCTGTGCAATTTTTGCATCATTTTAAACAACCAGCAAGGAGCCTGCCTAGGTTTCAGTCTTTCATTAAATATGCAATCACTGGAGATTAGAAAAATCTCCTATAACTCAGGAATCGATTCTGTTACCAAGGAACTTGCCCCAAGTCACAGAGTGAAAAAGAGGAGGATCTAGAAATCAAATCCAGGTCAACCTATTCCCGAGCCTGTGTGTCATCAACGACTAGATTTCACTGCCTTTAGGTCCTGGGGGACCAAGCTTGAAAAAAATCAGTCATGTAGACGGTAAGATCTCTCCTACCAATCTGTTTCTTCATGAAAATTTCCAATTATAAAACCAGACTCCCAACATCTCTATTTCTAGGCGTAGATGGTTTAAACAAAACACAGACGTCCTCTCTCCCTCTCTAAGAGGCTTTCTTTCCTTGAATCTTGGCTTAGCCCTAAAACCTTTCACCTGTCCCTTCCTTCCTAAGTCCTTTTCTCTTTGGGTTTTCTTGGCCTCTATAGTGAGATGGTGGGCTTTTTGTATTGTAATTTTATGATTCTATAATTTATTCATCATGCATTATTGTGCCTCTAAACAATATGAGTGCCTTTGCAAGTGGGGGCACTTTATAAATAAATGATCATATTTATTGTTATTAATAAAAGAAGCAGCCCACAATGCTCCTGGAGCCCAGTCTGCCTCCGTAAACTTGTGAATTGAATATCAGATCTTACCCGGCTCACTACGGCTGCCAATTCCCGCATCTCACTGTTCATGCCAATAAATGCACTCAGAGGTTTCAACAGTCGCTCCTGATGATGAGAGTAGAAAGCCTCACGTTACAAAACTGCTTCATCACTTAGGAAGGAAAACAGAGCACAGAGCTCCACGGCACAAATGGTGGCAGATCGCGGTGACCTTTAACTGGATCTCAAGGCTCCTCGGGACTCAAAATTGTATTCCAGAATTTCATCTGGATTTTGACAGTTTGCAAGATGAATGTCCCATCCTAGCCACTTACTGAGGGGTCTGGGTTACAGTCGAAGCTGTTCAAGCCAAGTTCACTGGTTGCTCCTTTGATGGCATCTGTGAGTAGCCCTCGGAAGTCAATGATTGGGCCCTGAAAGGGAATAACAGTTATTGCAGTGGCCATTAAAACAGGAGGGGAGACTATCCTTAATAGCTCAGCTTCATTAAATCAAGACACATTTATGTACCATGGTCTGCAGTGCAAACTTAAAGTAAAGCTTTAAGAGGAAGCTATGCTAATAATGAATAAGATGATTTCCTCAGGTTGGGGCACTCCAGGAAAAAAAGAAAAAACACGTTATAAATAAATTTTTCACAATGAAGTTGGCTTGAATAAAATTCCCGAGCATTTTTCAGTTCCTGATGCACCACCAGTTTTCTACGTGTCCAATTCCCCTGTATCATCTTTCTTTTAAAATATTCCACACATGGGAAGAACTCATTGACACAAGAATAATGATAGTTCCTATCTACTGACTATACTGTACCTTCACCACTCAGGAGAGTGCCTGGCACAAATCAGGTGTGTGGGGTACCTGCTGTGGATTACTGCCAATTCTTATAACATTTCTGCTAGTCAAGAGTGGCATCCTAGTTTCATAGATGTGGAGGAAAGCCTAGAGAAGTGAAATTATCTACCCAGGGTCCCACAGCTAACAAGGAACTTAAGACCAGGATTCAAACCCAAATATCTATCTTCCATACTCAGACTCCTTCTGATGCCACTGTCTCCCCTAGAGGAAGAAGGAAAAAGCAAGAATACATGTCCAAATTAAATAACAATAACAGTAGCCAACACTTACTGAGTGTTTATTGTGTGCTCTCTGTTCATTATGACCTTGGAGGTGGACACTATGATTATTTCCATTTCACAGATGAGAGGAAAGATCTAAAAATTTGCCCAAGAATCACAGTCAGGAAAGTGAGATGTGGGCTTGAACCTAGGCAGGCTGACTTCAAAGCTGGTGCCTTGAGAACACACCTAGTAAATTTGCAAGGGGACTTGGGTATCGTCAGCTTTGGAGGCTCTGAGATTGGGCACCTCTGAGATGGCAGTGAAGCACCCATTTTTGGAGATGGGCCCCTGACTAATAAGCCCTTCAGCTCACGAAATGCTAGGCAGAAACTGTCCACAGCTTAACCTGAGGACATTTCTGCTGCAAACAGAATTTATAGCCAGATTCTTTCAAAGGTTAAGTGTTGGATTAAATAGCCCCTTCCTTGACCTGATTAGAAATATCCATTCATATCAATGTGAGATGTTCATAAGAGCAACTAATGCTGCAACATTGCTGGGCACAAAAGTGACTGGAAAATGTGATGAAGGTAGTAACGGTGAGCAGGGAAGTACTTTTTTATGGGCAGCAGTGATCGGAATGTGTCACCTCCAGCAATCACCCATATAATTAAGGCCCTAAAAGGAGCCAATTCCCCTTGATTTCCAGGGAGATGCTCCCCATTTCCCTCTAGACACACACACCCAGAGTTTAGTTTGCCTGAGAAGCGCTGGCTAGAAGTGAGTCAGCAGTCCCATAGGATCGAAGAAAGAAAGGTAACTCTGAATGGAATTCAGTCCTCAAAGTTACAGTCAAGAGAAACACACTGCGGTCGATGCTGCTTTTAAAAAGTGACGCATTTTTACCTGCCTTTAGCCTACAGCTACCCAAACTGGGTCTTTTCTGTTTGAGAGACTCTTACGCACGAATCAGGACATGAAGTTCATTAGGAAAGCAGTAGAAATAGCTATTGAGGACAAGATCAACCTTATATCAACTGAAGTTCACATGAAATTACATTCAGATCTGGAGTCATATCTCTAAGGAGAAAGGGACACTGCTAGTGAACTCCCACTGACAAGGCAGAAAGGAATGAATGTGAGGCCACAACTCCTTAAATAATGCGGGACAGTTTATCACTGTAGTCACAGGATTTTTAAGCTGAAAGGAACCAAGCCATCTCTTCCAAACTCCGCAGTTTACAAATGGGAAACTGAGCCCCTTGGAGATGGAGCCACTCATTCAAATCCACCCATCCAGAAGGGAGACCCAGTCCAGGACCTCAGGGTTTCATCCTCAGCCCATCTCTTCCCAGTTCACCCTATAGCCAACCTTTGATCATCACATATTACCTTACCTGTTTAACAAATGTAACATTCAAAATTTTTCATTCGGTTCATGAGTCCCACTTACTTTTTGTGGACGGACATTTTCTTCTCCTCTGCCTTTGTTGATTCCAGATATACTTAAGCCGAAGTCAGCACTCTCCTTGTGAGTGTGATTGACAACCTCCTGGAGAAAGAGGAAGAGAAGTGAGAAGTCAGCGACAGAAAGCAATTTTGCAGCTGCCTGTCCCGTCGTCCCAAATCCTTCTGCAAATGGGGACCTCCATGTGTGATTCCGCCACTTTTGTGCAGACCCAACAAGACGAATAAACTCTGCTTGTGCTGGGTGGGAGGAGCTGTCCCAGGAAGCCACAGGCTCTGAGCCCCACAAACAGAGGAGGAAATGGCCCGGCTTCCACTCACCTCCACTCACAGGCCTGTCTTTTCTCCTGGGACCAGAGGTGTTTGTGGCCAGGGGTGGCTGAGTTTGGAGACACAGCAGAGTCAACAGTCAGCCAGCCTCCTGTGGGATTCATCCTGCCCCCTCCCGCTTTACCTCGCTTCCACCCGAGCCAGTCTACAATGGCCAGGACCACACAACCGCCTTGAAGATGAGAGATTCCCTCTGGCCAACTGAGTTGTGAGATAATGACTTTCTATCCGCCTGGACAGCTTTGACGTGCATTCTTCCCTTTCCTCTTCACCATTTCCGTTGGTTCTCTTTCCTTTAAACCTGGTTGGTGTGTTTTGTCCTGGACAGAAGGTTCTCAGCATGGGTTTCACTCACCTGCCGGGCTCTCTCTCCTCTTGCTTGCACATCTCTCCCCGCAGAAAGCCCAGTGTGGAGGTCTGGGTTAGCGACCCACCATGTGTGCCTTGGAGAAACCCAACAGGAGACTTGAAGCCTGGCCACACCAAGACCACTCCAACCTACACTTAGGACCCCAGGGACACCCTGTGGGACGGGAAGAGCTGGCACCTCCAGCCTCCTCAAGAGGAAGCCTGAGCCTTGTGGGAACCAGGCCCTCCTGCTCTGACTGGGCCTAGGATTCACCCCTCAAGGCCTGTCGCCCAGCACACAGACCAGCCGAAAGTTTGTGGGGAGGAAGGAGTCCTCCACCAAGTGCTGGAAGAAACTCTTAAGTGAACGAAATCAAACTGTCTTTGATGAACAAATAAACGTGACTGTTTCCTTGGGGCTGTTTCTCAGCCACCTGCAATGGGACTGGTGCCAGGCAAAGCTGACCTGTTTAGGATGCTCCGTGTGGAGGGGCCTGGCTTCCCCGAGCTTTCCCACTGCGGTTTTGGACCACGGCCTCTGCTGGTTGATCTTGGGAAGATTCTGACAACTGTTGGTCATCCCCCTAGGGCAAGGAACAAAGATCTTGGAGGAAATCCTGTTAACTGAATCTGAGATCGCAAACACCTCACACAGTGCATTTAAAGAGAGTTCTGGAAAGATCTGCAGGCACAAATCCATCTGGACCATCCTCCCACCCAGTCCAGCCCAGCCTGCCCATCTTCAGTCTACCTCCCAGGTCTAAGGTGGGGCTAGAGGGTCCACTGCCTCCTCTCATGACACAGCCTCTCATTTCAATAACTGTTTAGAGTATAAGATTATACACAAATGCCATGCATCATTTTTCTAGCTATCTTTCTTACAGCCAACAATTTGCCACCCAACCTCGATGGTTGCCGTGTATAAACAGCTACCCAGAGAGGAGCTGAAGAACCCCCAGCTGCCCCGTGTCACCCTGCTCCAGGGCTAAAGGAGCAAGGCACTCCCAGACAGTTTCTCCCAGAGTGTTCCGCCAGATACGGAGTGCTGAGGCAGTTCCAGGGATGAACCTGCAGCTGAAAAGCAATCAGATTTCCTTACGCATTCCGAAGCTGCCTCTTAAAATGCTCCTCACTGTTTCTGTTCACAAGTAGTTATCATTTATTACCGGAGTCTGACTAGCTTTATGGAAACTATAAAGGAAAGAAGAACACTTCGGTGAAAACAAAGAGACTGTTTGGAAAGAACAGCACAAAAGCAAAGGTAGCCTCAGGCTGAGGGACCCCGTGACTGTCATGGTGAAGTAGGCTCGGGCTCCGCGGCTCTTTTTAAATGACGCCAAAGGTCTTCACTTATAAAAGATGAGGCGAGAGGGTGGGATGACTTAGGAGAATGGCACTGAAACATGTATAATATCATATATGAAACAAATCGCCAGTCCAGGTTCGATGCATGATACAGGGTGCTTGGGGCTGGTGCACTGGGATGACCCAGAGTGATGGTACGGGGAGTGAGGAGGGAGGGGGGTTCAGGATGGGGAACACGTGTATACCCGTGGTGGATTCATGTTGATGTATGGCAAAACCAATACAATATTGTAAAGTAATTAGCCTCCAATTAAAATAAATAAATTATATTAAAAAATAATAATAAAAGATGAGGCGGCTAAGTCCCTTCCTTCTCAGGCTGCGGACAAAGGACTTGGAGTCACAGAGCAGGGAATCCAGCAGGGCTCACAGAAGCTCTCGAGGGCCCAGTGAGTTACCTATGATCACAATCTAAGTTTTCTTCTTTTATTTTTTTTTTAGTTTTCTTCTTTTAATTGTGTCCTAAGATTTTTTTTTGAAACTTTGCTCACAGCCTGAGTGATTGTGTGGTCTCTACTGAAGCCCACTGCCACTTTCCCCTGAGGTCTGGGCTTTCCTGTAATAGCAAAGAGCCACAGGCCTCGATGCCCCGTAGCTGTGCGGTCCTGGGCACTTTGTGAACAGGCTCTGCTGACAGGCACGTAGCCCAGATTGGGAGGAGGGGAACGCAGGGGACACTGAGGCAAACGTCACCCCAGAAGAGTCAGGAGACAGAGGGGCTCCAGTCAGACACCACGACTCCCAGATGAAACTGGGATTTCAGAAGCTGGAGAAAGAAATACAAGATGAGTGTGAGAAAAGGAGAGGAAGAGAAAGACCCGAATCCCTCCAGGCTGTCAGGACATGATCTGGGGTACACAGAGAAATGACCTTTATGATTCAGAAAGGAAAACTATTTCTGGGGAGGTGCTTACTAGGTTCTGGGAACTCTCTATGTGTCAGACTCTTGCTCCAAGCTTGTAAGTGGCAGAGCCAGGAATTGAACCTGGATCTTTTGGTCTCTGAGGTCCATACTTTTCATACCATCTAGCCTAGAAAGACAAAGCATCGGTGGATGCAATTCTTGGTGGTAAAAACAGAGCCGATGAACAGTGGTCCACGCCCTGGCTGTTTGTAACATCAGGGGAGCCCATGGCTGGCCCCCCAGGGTCACAGGACCACGGTCTGAGATTGCTGCTTGGCAGACATGGAGCCGCACTGGAGAATCTTCTGGTAACAGATCCCATAAACTCTTAAGGGTTGAGTTGGTCAAGATGAATTACTATTTACTTTACCTTCTGGTCTTCCCTCCACTTCTTTGAGGTAAACTGTTTTCTGCTGTGGCAAAACAAATATCAAGAGGAGAAGGACATTTAAATTTTTAAGAGAAAGTGATTTTTCAGGTATGTTTGTCCTTTTACATTGTTCTTAAAATTTGTGCTACATGCAGAAACTGTAAGCTATTCTCATCTAGAGAGGAATGGAATTACCAGCAAAAAGACAGAAGCCCAGGCTTCCCAAACATTTCCACACAAAGACCCCGAAGGCCTCGGAAGATATTAAATGTGTTGGGAGGCCACAGGTTCAGTGGCAGCTCCAGTGTGGGTTGCTTTATAGTTACCATTTCATTAAGTTTTCATGAACTTGACACTATTTTGCTGTGGTCCCAGGAACATGGCTCAGACGGTAAAGAATCTGCCTGCAGTGCAGGAGACCTGGGTTCAATCCTTGAGTCAGGAAGACCCCTGGAGAAGGGAATGGCCACCCCCTCCAATATTCCTGCCTGGAGAATTCCACGGACAGAGGAGCCTGATGGGCTACAGTCCATGGGGTCGCGAAGAATTGGACACTACTGAGCAACTAACACTTTCACTCTCACTTTCTGGGACACCAAAGTGGAACGCTTATCAGTCAAACCCTTCCCGTTTACCTTAAACTAAAGACACTGTGTCCGATATCCCAGGAGAGTGTGGTTCCAAGTGGTTCCAAGCTAGAACTAGCATTAAAATCAAGTCATGTCAGTAACAGTCTGACCAGTGGCCCAGTGGTTAGGAGTCTCTGCTTTTTTCCTGCCAAAACTCAGATCCAACAACCAGCCACGGATGTAGAGCTATGAACACTGCACTGGAAGGGAGCACAGATAAAACCTCTCTTGCTCTCTCGGACCCCTTCCCGCTTCGTGATTCAGCCCTGGCTATTTTTAATTGACGTTCCTTCTGGTTTCCTGGTCCCTACATGAAATGTTAAAGTCTGTGGCTTAACAAGTGCCTTGTAAACAGGACAATGATCTCCCTTGGTTTATAATTACTTCCCCCACTTACAGACTTCTAAGTCAATGTCACTACAAAACACAGGGCCCTAACTTTAGATCTTTCCTCCAGCCAGCCTCCTTGACTGCTAACCTATACTGGGTCTTTGCATTATATTGATTATTATCTGGATTGATGGCTTTCAAAAGCATTTCATTATCTATACATGAGCTATTAGCCTCACCAATACTCATTTTCATGTTATTTTCAAGATAGATAATAGGTCTTCCCAACAAAAAAGTCTTCTGTCATTTATTGTCTTCCAACAGCTCTTTCCATCTCTAAAGAAAAGAAAGAAAGTACCTGTGACCCGCTAGGGTTTTGTTTTCATTGTCCTAAATCATACAGTCCTCAAGCAAATGCGGACAAGACAAAAAGGGACATCAGTGTCCAGATGATCATGTTTAAATTGTCTGCACTGGATCTGAAAGAGGCTACAGAATCCTTCTGGTCTATTCTTTCAGTGTAGAGTGGAGGACATCCTCTATCCGGGAATAAAATGAGGAAGACACACGGAACTTAAAGATGAGATAGTGCCTTACTTCTAGAAAATAGTCATGTACCTGTGTCTGATGCCTTTTTGATAATTTTGGGGTATTTCTGAAATTTTACAAAATAATAGCTCTCATATTCCATCAAAATAGTTTCAAGATCAACGTTGTCACAAACTTGAAAGCGTCGTAACCCCATTTTAGTTTCTTGCTCCAAAGCATTGGCTGCATCAATATATCTGGCCATTTCACAAAAGAAAGAAAAAAAAATTAACTCTAGGTAAAGAGAATAAAGGCAAAGTCCAAAGAAACTCAATACAAATAGTAACCATGTATTAAAGAGTACATTAAACAAAAACTGGAATATACAAGGTTTGCCTGTATAGTAAAGAGCTCCACCACATAGGTTAAGTATATCCAAACACTGTCTTTCAAAACATTGTGGGGACTTCCGTAGTGGTTCAGCAGCTAAAGACTCTGCACTCCCAATGCAGGGGGCCTGGGTTTGATCCCTGGTCAGGGAACTAGGTCCCACATGCTGCAACTAAGGGTTCACATGCCACAACTAAAGATCCCACATGCCTTAACGCAGATGGAAGACTCTCCAGGCACCAAAACTAAGACACAGCATGGCCAAGTAAGTACATAAATAAAAATTAAAGTACTTAAAAGTCAAAGAAGTAGATCAACTAAGAAAATATCTTGTAATTACTTTTATTCATGTTTAGCCAAAGATGGTTATTTGCCCAACTTGCTTGCTTCTTTATTTACTAGTATTCAAGACACTTACTCCTTGGAAGAAAAGTTATGACCAACCTAGATAGCATATTCAAAAGCAGAGACATTACTTTGCCAACTAAGGTCCGTCTAGTCAAGGCTATGGTTTTTCCAGTGGTCATGTATGGATGTGAGAGCTGGACTGTGAAGAAGGCTGAGCGCCGAAGAATTGATGCTTTTGAACTGTGGTGTTGGAGAAGACTCTTGAGAGTCCCTTGGACTGCAAGGAGATCCAGCCAGTCCATTCTGAAGGAGATCAGCCCTGGGATTTCTTTGAAGGGAATAATGCTAAAGCTGAAACTCCAGTACTTTGGCCACCTCATGCAAAGAGTTGACTGATTGGAAAGGACTCTGATGCTGGGAGGGATTGGGGGCAGGAGGAGAAGGGGACGACAGAGGATTAGATGGCTGGATGGCATCACTGACTCGATGAACATGAATCTAAGTGAACTCCAGGAGCTGGTGATGGACAGGGAGGCCTGGTGTGCTGCAATTCATGGCGTCACAAAGAGTCGGACACGACTGAGCGACTGAACTGAACTGAACTGAACTGATTTCAGGTAACATTTGACAAGTGATAAAATCCCAGTTTAACCACAATAGGCAAGGCTTGCCATCACTGAAGTAGCTGAAAAGAATATGTCATGTGCTCTGAAGGGGATTCCAAAAATCTGTTGATCGACATCACTAAGGAAATTTAGTATAAGAAAATGTCATCTGCTTGGATGTATTGTTTCTGATCGTCTCTTCACTGGTCGCAGAAGATACCAGCAGCTTCCTCTGTACGCATGTAGTGTCAGCAGCGTGGGTCCCTCACTCATTTTAACCTGGTCAGTCGGAAGGCCGTCTGACTTAAGTGGTCTCAGCAATAAAAGCAAGCTTTTTGTCTCACAATCCTCCGAAAGCAGAAAAACTCTCTGGTTTTAATCTGAATCCTCAACCTCTTTGAAAACCAAAAACTCTTTCTTGAAAAACATGCAAATACGTACAAATTAGCATATACTTTCAGGAACTCATCCAAAGACCTCAGATTACGGACTCCAGTGAGAGTTCTTTCTCTTTGATTTCAAACCTGGGAACATATAGAGGAGAAAACTTTCCTTTTTTTATCATGCTTTCTCTGTGTTCCAGATTCAGATCAGTTAGAGGACTAAACTTTCTTAAGAGAGGTTGCCATGACTATTTCCAGTACCCTGCTTATTTTAAAGAATTTGCAAATGTGAATTGATCAGGTCAGTCAGCTTCTATACTTACTAATGGCTCATCAGGCTTCTATCCTATGTCTTAACCCCATTTTACAGAGAAAAAAACTAAATCCATTTTTATTAATAATTTTTTAGTATGATGTAACACATGCTCATTTAAGAAAAAATTAGAAAATATAGATAAGTCAAAAAAAACTGCACTACTCAGAGACAATGTTAACATTTTCTCTCTTTCCAAACATTTTTAAACGACTTAAATACACATATACTTACATACATACACTCGTTTAAAAAAAAAAAAGGTGACAACATACATTAGAGATTGCCTGAATATAAAGATTGCTTTCCTGACATCACATTCTGAACACTTTCCAGGATCATAGAGTTTGGGCTTAAAAATGATAACAATAGATGATGGCAGGCCCCATATTTCCTAAACTAATTGATAAGGAAAATAGGATTTTTTATTTTTATTTTTATTTTTGCCATTCCATGGAGCGTGTGGGATCATAGCTCCCCTACCAGGGATTGAACTTGTATTCCCTGCACTGGGAGCGCAAGGCCTTACCGCTGGACCACCAGTGAAGTCCCCAGGGCTACTCTATGTTCTAATTCCATTGTTTGGGCTTGAACGAGGTCTCAATTCAACAGAGTTGGTAGGAGGAGCTACTGGAAATTCTTAACCAACAGAGTGACAGGACAGGACTTTAAAAAGAGGTGTGAGCAGTAAGGAGAAAGTCACCGTAGAAGAGATGAGGGAGAGGCTGGTAACAGGCTCTGGGGCCAGAGGAGGCGCACGTGCAGAGCAGGAGGGACCGCAGCCATGACCCCTCACGGTCTGCTCTCACTAACTCTCCCTCGTGCATTCGATCTCTGCTCCTTGTTTACCTAGTGGTTCACTTCTGCCCTGCCCCTGCTTGCTCTGTGCCCCTGTCTAAAACGTCCTTGTCCATCACAACTGTCTATCCACATTTTATACATCTTTCAAGACCAGCTCGCGTGGCCTTCCCTACGACGCTTTCTCTATTTATTTTAATACACAAAAATCAATCCTCTCAGCTCTTCGTTAAAGGCAGGTCTACTTTCGTGACACTAATATGTCCTTAAACATTTTTCAACTTGATAATTCATTCATTTCTCCCTTTCCCAGCAGGTCTCTGGAAATGATCCACTTTAGCATAACTTCTATCAATTACAGATGCAAGAGGCCATCTCGTGGCAGAAAAGGGAAGTGCATGCCGTAATAGCACCTGCAGGAGAAAGGATAGCTATGTGACTTTGGTCTTTTTGTTTTCACAGTTCTCCTTTCTGATACAGTTTCTAGAATACAAAAAAAAAAAAAAGTAATTACCTGTGTGGATGGCTGTGTCTTTCTTTCCAGTTATTTCACCCATCTACCTGCTAGTAAGTTCCTCAATGGCTATTCAAATAACACTTATCAAGCATCTATTAATACAATGCTCATGATGTTGGGGTCTTATAAGGTGAGTTCAGGTTTATAAGGGTCAGTGAATTTGTGAAGGCAGTATTTCTCAGTGTTCCTTGAAAAACTAGTCCCTAAAGATTGCTGGGAGAAATATCAATAACATCTGTGATATGCAGATGACACCACTCTTATGGCAGAAAGTGAAGAGGAACTAAAAAGCCTCTTGATGAAAGTGAAAGAGGAGAGTGGAAAAGTTGGCTTAAAGCTCAACTTTCAGAAAACCAAGATCATGGCATCTGGTTCCATCACTTCATGGGAAATAGATGAGGAAACAGTGCAAACAGTGTCAGACTTTATTTTTGGGGGGCTCCAAAATCACTGCAGATGGTGATTGCAGCCATGAAATTAAAAGACGCTTGCTCCTTGGAAGAAAAGTTATGACCAACCTAGACAGCATATTAAAAAGCAGAGAGATTACTTTGCCAACAATGTCCGTCTAGTCAAGGCTATGGTTTTTCTGATGTGAGAGTTGGACTCTAAAGAAAGCTGAGTGCCCAAGAATTGATGCTTTTGAACTGTGGTGTTGGAGAAGACTCTTGAGAGTCTCTTGGACTGCAAGGAGATCCAACCAGTCCATCCTAAAGGAGATCAGTCCTGGGTGTTCATTGGAAGGACTAATGTTGAAGCTGAAACTCCAATACTTTGGCCACGTGAAGTGAAGAGCTGACTCATTTGAAAAGACCCTGATGCTGGGAAAGATTGAGGGCAGGAGAAGGGGATGACAGAGGATAAGATGGTTGGATGGCATCACCAACTCAATGGATGTGGGTTTGGGTGGACTCTTGGAGTTGGTGATGGACAGGGAGGCCTAGCATGCTGCAATTCATGGGGTCACAGAGTCAGACATGACTGAGCGACTGAACTGAACTGAACTGAACCCAATGTTTGCCAAGCTTACTTGACCATAAAGCTCATTTGAAGTCATATCAATTAACATTCTGCAGAATGACTGTCGTAGAGTTCCAGGCACTTAGAAAACACTGTCTTGAGGTAATTTAGCTCAGAGTTTTTTGAATGGAGCTGAGATGTTTATCAAAAGATAATGAAAAATGGGCCAAACCCACATTTTAAACTGCCTTAAGTCCTTTGCTGATCCAGGTGGTATATTAGAAGAATAAAATCCAGCTCATACCTCCTCCACAGCCAAAGTAAGCAAGGACTCATATATGCTCACTTGGTGTCAGGCGCTACTCTAAGCATGTTATGTATTTAATCCTCATAATAAAAACGTGTGCCTGACACTCATTATCTTCCATTTTACAAGCAAGGGAACTGAGGGACAAAGAAAGTAGTAGATTGCCCAAGATTACTGGTTAGCAAAGAGTGGAGTGGGCATTTGAACCAAGGCAGATTGGCTCCTGCATCAAGGCAGAGCCTCTCGATGAAGGTAAAAGAGGAGAGTGACAAAGCTGGCTTAAAAGTCAACATTCAAAAAACTAAGATGATGTCATCTGCTCCCATCACTTCACGGCAAATAAATGGGGAAAAAGTGGAAAGAGTGCATATTTCATTTTCTTGGGCTCCAAAATCACTGCAGACAGTGACTAAGGCCATTAAATTTTAAAAAGCTTGCTGCTTGGAAGAAAAGCTATGACAAACCTAGACAGAGCGTTAAAGAGCAGACATCACTTTGCCCACAAAGGTCCTATAGATAGAGCCATAGTTTTTTCAGTAGTCATGTGAGCATTGAAGAACTGATGTTTTCGAATCGTGGTGCTGGAGAAGGTTCTTGAGAGTCCCTTGGACACAAGGAGATTAAACCAGTCAATTCAGGGAAATAAACCCTGAATATTAATTGGAAGGACTGATCGTGAAGCTGAAGCTCCAATACTCTGTCCACCTGATGCGAACAGCTGACTCACTGGAAAAGACCCTAATGTTGGGAAAGATTGAGAGCATCAGGAGAAGGGAGTGACAGAGGATGAAATGGTTGATTAGCATCACTGACTCACTGGACATGAGTTTGAGCAAACTCCAGAGATAGTGAAGGATAGGGAAGCCTGGTGTGCTGCAGCCCATAAGTGACAAAGAGTCAGACATGACTTAGCAACTGAACAAAAACAATACTGGCTCCTGAGTCTGTGTTTCTACCCTGCAAGCTCTTCCTACCACACCAACCCACCAGCCCTGGTTTTAGAGCAGACACTCGACACTACGCTGCCCTTGGAAGTGCATTCCATCAGTGAATGGTGAAAAGTGCAGGGCAACCCACTGCCCACACGCAGCCTGCCTGGCTTGTCAATTGCTCTTCTCTGGCTCTGGTGTCCACCCCCTTGCTACGTGGGGACACAAAGATTTAGCAGGTGAGCGTCACCTGATTGGTCTGCCTGCCAACTAGGCGTGGGGGCCAGGGATTCATTTCTCTGGCCAGAGAGTGGTGATGAGGTGGCAAGAATGAGCCATTTTCTCAATAAAATTTAAACCCCCAACACCAAAAAGAGAAGTGTCTGATAAAACTGTGTGTTTCAAAGTAAGTGGACTAAAAAATATTTGCTAAAGATGACGCAGTTCACCGTGATTCAGTTCAGTTCAGTTGCTTAGTCGTGTCTGACTCTTTACGACCCCATGGACCACAGCACACCAGGCCTCCCTGTCCATCATAAACTTCCAGAGTTCACCCAAACTCACATCCATCACCTAGTCGGTGATGCCATCCAGCCATCTCATCCTGTGTTGTCTCCTCCTCCTGCCTTCAATCTTTCCCAGCATCAGGGTCTTTTCAAATGAGTCAGCTCTTCGCATGAGGTGGCCAAAGTATTGGAGTTTCAGCTTCAACATCACTCCTTCTGATGAACTCTCAGAACTGATCTCTTTTAGGATGGATTGGTTGGATCTCCTTGCAGTCCATGGGACTCAATCAAGAGTCTTCTCCAACACCACAGTTCAAAAGCATCAATTCTTTGGTGCTCAGCTTTCTTTCCAACTCTCACACCCCTACATGACTACTGGAAAAAATATAGCTTTGACTAGACGGGCCTTTGTTGACAAAGTAATGTCTCTGCTTTTTAATATGCTGTCTAGGTTGATCATAACTTTCCTTCCAAGGAGTAAGCATCTTTTCATTTCATGGCTGCAGTCACCACCTACAGTGATGTTTACCATGTTAATCATGTTTACCATGAGAAAAAAGGCCATTTCCAAAATTTTGATGTTAAGGTATTATGAGAAAGGCCACATTTTGTCACTGAAGATCTACTGTGGTCAGTCCAGGGGAGAAATCATATTACTCAGTAACAGAATTTGTTCAAAAGTGCTGTTAAAAAAAAAAAAGATTGCTGGGACTTCCCTGGTGGCACAGTGGGATAAGAATCTGCCTGCCCATGCAGAGGACTCAGGTTTGATCCCTGCTCCGGGAAGATTCCACGTGCCATGGAGCAACAAAGCCCGTGCGCCACAAATACCGAGCCCGTGTACGGCAATGACCAAAGCCTCCTCTGCAACACGAGAAGCCACTTTCGTCCAAGCCCACACACCGCAACAAAGAGGAGCCCCTGCTTCCCGCAACTAGAGAAAGCCCTCCCAAAGCAATGGAGACCCAATGCAGCCAGAAACAAATAAGTAAACAAAAAGAATATTTAAATGCTGTTGTTGACTTAGTGAACGAACTTATGGTTGCTGGGGGGAGGGGGAGAGGGATAATTTGGGAGTTTGGGATGGACATGTACACACTACTATATTTAAAATGGATAACCAACAAGGAACCACTATATGGCACATGGCACTCTGCTCAGTGTTATGTGGTACCCTGGATGGGAGAGGAGTCTGGGGAGATTGGAGATATGTATAACAGAGGGCTGAGTTCCCTTCGACGTTCATCTGAAACTATCACAACTTTGTTTATCAGCTATACTCCAATATAAGATAAAAAGTTTTTCAAAAATGCTGTGTTATAATCCATCACCAAAAAGGACGCCTTTGAAATTTTGGCAAAAAAAAAACCTCCACGATCTTTCAATAACAAAAGAATGTTTCACTACGGTTGTAGAGATTTCATTTTCTGACTTTAAAAGGCCATCTTTTTTTTAACAAAAAATATGCCACACATACATTTTTATTTTCCTGAGGTAATCCTCAAACAAAAACAAGTCTTCCACACCAGAGCAGAGGAATCAGACCCTGAAGACTTTGGGGGCGAGACAGGCCTGCAAAGTGCCCCCACTTAGACCCAGGAGACTTTCAGTAAGTTCTAAGTAAGTTCATCTAGCCCTAAGCCTCAGTTTCTTCAAATGTAAAAGGGGGACCCGAATACTACTTTCCTTAGAGCTTAAAAGAAAAATTCCTCAAGGTTTCTAGAACGGTTGGTCATTTCCCTTGGGAGGGTGCTGCTGCTGCTGCTAAGTCACTTCAGTCGTGTCCAACTCTGTGCGACCCCATAGACAGCAGCCCACCAAGCTCCCCGTCCTTGGGATTCTCCAGGCAAGAACACTGGAGTGGGTTGCCATTTCCTTCTCCAATGCATGAAAGTGAAAAGTGAAAGTGAAGTCACTCAGTCATGTCTGACTCTTAGCGACCCCACGGACTGCAGCCTACCAGGCTCCTCCGTCCATGGGATTTTCCAGGCAAGAGTACTGGAGTGGGGTGCCATTGCCTTCTCCNTCCAATGCATGAAAGTGAAAAGTGAAAGTGAAGTCACTCAGTCATGTCTGACTCTTAGCGACCCCACGGACTGCAGCCTACCAGGCTCCTCCGTCCATGGGATTTTCCAGGCAAGAGTACTGGAGTGGGGTGCCATTGCCGGCTCCATGGGAGGGTGCTAGATTTATTTATTTAAAACAGCTGCTGCTGGCACAGATCAGAGAAACAAGCATCAGCTCTCACTTCCGTCCCAGCCACTTCCTACCGTCCAGCTTGCATCCTACCTCAACACGAGGGTTACTAGACTCTCAGCTACAGTAGATCTCCTATTTCACGGACAGCTACGACATTTATCGGAGGAAGAGATGCTCATTCAGTCTTTTGGGAAAATACCAGCAGCCGGCTGGTTCTTTGTGCTCTAAGGAAAGGTTTCTCCATTGTGAAGTTTGGGGTTGTCCTGTGCATCTGAAGGGCGTTCAGCACCATCCTGGCCTCTTCCCACTAGATGCCAGTGCACCACTTAGAAGGACTCCAGACACTGCCAAATATCCTTTCAGTGGTTCTCCAGGTTAAGAACCACTGCTTTAACGCAAATGTTTTCATCCCTAACCCTGAAACCTGAATATTTTCTTCCAGACTGAAAATTGAAAGGAAACTCTAAAGAGTAGCCTTCAGGGCCTTCCCTGGTGGACCAGTGTTTAAGACTCCGAATTTCCAATGCAACGGGCAAGGATTTGATTCCTTGTTGGGGAACTAAGATCCCACATGCAGTGCAGTGCACCAGTCAAAATGAAATAAAAAATAAATTTAAAAAAGGAGCCTTCAGATACTTTGTAGTCTCTCTTCTTCTCCCAACACCCAGCATGCCGGCAGTCTTCATTGTAAGTGCTCACACATTTTTTTTCTAGTTGCACAGTCATGTGACCCCATGGACTGTAGCCCGCCAGGCTCCTCTGTCCATGGAATTCTCCAGGCAGGAGTACTGGAGTGGGTTGCCATTTCCTTCTCCAATGCTCTCACATTTTTACATGAGGTAGGTGGCCAAACTCAAATGCTTCTCAATTTCTTCAGGAAAGAGAGTTGACTACAAGTCATCCAGGTAAATCCACCTTTATTTTGAGGGAAGGAAAACTGAGGACTGAGAAAGTTGTCTTTGTGTGCCAGCAATGGGACTTCAGAAATCTTATTAAAAGGCCTATATCATCTTCAAACCTGAATGGGAAAGGGCAAGTATCCCATGAACTGGGTAGCTTTGTTAATAAAATGTTTTTAAATGCACAGTGTGAAAAATACCTAGACAAATGAGACAATAAAAATATGTTTCTAGCTTGCTGGAGGTGGGGTTGGGGCATTGATAGGTAGGGCACAAGAGATTTTTAGAGCAGAGAAGCTATTCTGTACGATGCTACAAGGGTGGATATGTGACATCATGCCTTTGTCAAAACTCGTAGAACTATACAACACAAAAGTGAACTCTGACATAAACTACAGACTTTAGTAATAATATATCAATATCGACTCATCAATAAACATACACACCGATGTAAACTGTAACAGGGGACACTAGGCAAGGCGGGGGACTGTTGATATATGGGAGTTCTTGCCCATATACCAGAAATTTCTGCTCAATTTTTCAGTAAATTGAAAACTGCTCTAAAAAAAAAGTTATTAATTGCTTTTAAAAGTGTGTATCTGGAAAAGCAGAGGTCAGAGAAAGAGAGGAATCATCTCTGTAAATATCTGTAATGTAACATACCCTTCTTGTGTTAAGTAATGCAAAATCAAAATCAGAAGATTTTTTCGTCGTGCTTCTGTCCTCATCTCGCACTGTGAACAAAAAAGAAAATGCAGATGGGATGACAATGAAATATAACACTCCTTGTATAGCAGTAAACCCTTGAAGGTAATTGTAACCTGTCAAAAGCAAGAAGCATAACTTAAAGCCTGCAAGGTAGTTTGGGGTCTCTAAGGATATATACAGTTGTTTTTCCATTGTTATTTTCTTCTCAGAGCTGCCTTCTCAATTTAAACTGAAGGTACAATGATCTCAATTTGGATTGCACTTGACTAGTTCACTTCTTACTGCCAAACTAATTGGCATTTTATTGCTTATCACTAAAGAAACAAATATATACACATTTATTTGGACCAGGTGAAGGAAAGTGATGTTAAAAGATAAACTCTTTTGCAACCTTATGGACTGTAGTTTGCCAGGGTCCTCTGTCCATGAGACTTCCCAGGAAAAAATACTGGAGTGTGTTGCTACTTCCTTCTCCAGAGGATATTTGAGACTGAGGGATCAAACCTGCAACTCCTGCACTGGCAGGCAGATTCTTTACCATTGAGCCACCAGCAAAGCCCTTAAATTCACCCAGAATCCCACCCAGACCCTGAACAAACATGGAGATGATATGAGAAGGAAATGGCAACCCACTCCAGTGTTCTTGCCTGGAGAATCCTAGGGGGAGCCTGCTGGGCTGCTGTCTATGGGGTCACACACAGTCGGACACGACTGAAGCAACTTAGCAGCAGCAACACACTATTGTAAATCAATTATCCTTCAATTAAAAATAAATAAGTTTTTTTTTAAATTGTGGAGATAAGTTCAAACAAACCACTCAGGAGAACCCCCCCCTCCGCCCCCTCCCCACACTCCGGGCATTTAGAATATCCTCTTGAGTAGCAGGGGCTATAAAGGGGACATTCCCAAATAACAATGTCCTTATTCAAACTGAATGAAGCTGTACTTTTATTCATAGTATTAATGTGCATTATCAGTATTAATTACATTATCTGGTATCTCACATTCCCTTAAAATGTATTCATAAAATATTTACTTTCACTAATACTTCCCTTATTTGAAAATGCTTACCTTTATCTAAAGAGAATACAGGTAAAAACTGGATAAAAGAAGAAAGGCACGAGTGGCCCAAATTATATCATAAAATCTAGGCATAAACATGATGATGACACACAGAAACTTTTCAAGCATTCATCCAAACTTTCTAAAAATTAATGTAATAAAATTGAAACATGCATTGTTGTTGTTCAGTTGTCCAACCGTGTCCGACTCTTTGGGACCCCATGGACTGCAGCACTCCAGGCCTCACCATCTCCCAGAGTTTGCCCAAGTTCATGTTCCTTGCATTGGTGATGCCGTCCATCCATCTCATCCACTGACACTCTCTTCCTCTGCCCTCAGTCTTTCTCAGCATCAGGTACTTTGTTCGCATGACCAAAATACTGGAGCTTCAGCTTCAGCATTAGTCCTCCCAGTGAATATTGAGGGTTGATCTCCCTTAAGATTGATTGGTTTGATCCCCTTGCTGTCCAAGGGACTTTCAGGAGTCTTCTCCAGCAGCACAGTTCGAAGGCATCAATCCTTTGGCAGTCTGCCTTCCTTATGGTCCAGCTCTCACAACTATACGTGACCACTGGGGAAGACCATAGCCTTGTCTATCAGGATCTTTGTTGGCAGAGTAACGTCTCTGCTTTTTAACACACTACCTAGGTTTGTCATCCCTTTCCTGACAAGAAGCAATCGTCTTCTGATTTCATGGCTACAGTCATCGTCCCCATTGATTTTGGAACCCAAGAAGAGGAAATCTCTCACTACTTCCACCTTTTCCCCTTCTATCTGCCATGTAAGTAATGTGGCCAGATGCCATGACCTTAGTTTTTTTAATATTTAGTCTTAAGCCAACTCTTTTGAAAAAGGGACAGAGAATAAGAGCAAGCTCTTGGAAGTTAAAAATATTATTGTCTAAATAAATTCTGTAGAATGGTTTAAAGACAAGGCCAAGAAAACTGCCCAGAAAATATTAAAAAAAAAAAAAAAACCAAAAAATGGGATATAGGGGAAAAAAAATCTTAAAAAATCAATCCAGGTTATGCCCTGTTAATAGAGGTTCTTAAGAATAAACTGGAGAAAGCGTAGGGGAATAATTTATCAAAGAAATAATAAAAGACATTTTATTTTAGAATGGAAGCATGAGAATGTCTGGTTTGACAACGGCAAGTACAGTGAATGGAAAAAGGCTGGCATAAACAAAGTTGTGTAATTCAGAACACCAGAGTTGAAAAGATTCTAAAAAAAGGATCAGGAATAAGAAGGTTATGCCTTTTCAAAGGATCCCATTTTTAGATAGAACAAAGACACTTTTAGCCATGCAGATTCTCAACCACATCTCCATGTGCCTTTGCTTTCCTGGTGGTCTAGTGGTTAAGAATCCGCCTGCCAATGCAGGGGATGTGGGCTCGACCCCTGGTCTGAGAAGATCCCACACACCAAGGGACTACTAAGCCTTTGCACCACGACTATTGAGCCTATGCTCTAGAGCCCACGACCTGCAATTGCAGGAACACGTGGTCTGCACAGGGAAGGACACTGCAGTG
Organism: Neotragus pygmaeus; assembly: GCA_006410875.1. Classification (NCBI taxonomy): domain Eukaryota; kingdom Metazoa; phylum Chordata; class Mammalia; order Artiodactyla; family Bovidae; genus Neotragus; species Neotragus pygmaeus. The sequence goes on along the minus strand of SJYV01010468.1, from coordinate 705,784 downwards.
AGAAGCCTACACAGCTCAACGAAGAGTAGCCCCCACTTGCTGCAACTGAAGAAAGCCCACATACAGCAATGAAGATCCAGTATTGCCAAAATAAACCTTAAAAAAAAAGTCAAAAATGGAAAAATTTATGTAAAGCGTATTTTAGCACAATGACAAAGAAACTTTAAAAGGGATAAAATATAGCACTATTTAATTTTTAAGTACTTATATGCATGTTTTACATGATTTTTTTTCTCCCTACAGTGTCCCATTGTTTGGTCTCTTTTTTTCTATTCTCTGGGCAATTTCCTTGGTCTTGTTTTCAAACTATTCTACAGAATTTATGTAGACAATAACATTTTTAATTTTCAGGAGCTTGTTCTTATGCTCTGATGTTCCTTTTTCAAAACATCTTGTTCTTGTTTTTTGAATACACTATTCTCTTATGATTTGGAGAAGGCCATGGCACCCCACTCCAGTACTTTTGCCTGGAAGACCCCATGGACGGAGGAGCCTGAAGGGCTGCAGTCCATGGGGTCAAAGAGTCAGACACAACTGAGCGACTTCACTTTCAATTTTCAGTTTCATGCATTGGAGAGGGAAATGGCAACCCACTCCAGTGTTCTTGCCTGGAGAATCCCAGGGACGGGGGAGCCTGGTGGGCTGCGGTCTATGGGGTCGCACAGTCAGACACGACTGAAGTGACTTAGCAGCAGCAGCATTCTCTTATGATTCAAAGTCAGTTATGTTCAATATGTGCTGTTTATGTAGGTAAGTAAAACACTATTTTATAAAGATATCCACCCAAAATGATTCAAATAAAGTTTTGTTGCTTAAGGTGACAAGTTTTTATTCAGATTGCCAGAAAATACAGAAAATGAAGCAACTTGTGTTTCAAAGACCTTGTGAAGGGAATCATAGTAAGTACCACCTTTTCTACCAAAATTTGTTTTCTGCCATTCAAAGATAATTATTGCTTTTTTAAAATATTAATTTGCATTTTATCACCCAATTTATACACATCTTATTGTTATTTTTTTAGTTAAACTTTTTTCTTTGAATTCAGGGTAAAATAAATAAAGCAAAAGTCCCCATAAGTCTAAGAGAAAAGGAGATTAAAGGAAAATTATAATTCTTGAAGTAATAAAATATTTAACACAAAAAGTAGTGATTTAAACTGGGAGAAAATATTTACAAATGACACATTTGATAAAGAACTATTATTAAAAATATACAAAGAGCTCCTAAAACTCAACAATAAGAAAACAAAAAATACAATTGAAAATGGGCAAAAAAAAAATGAACAAACACCTCACAAAAGAAGATATATGGATGGTCTAAACAAATACATGAAAAGATGCTCAATACGTATGTCATCAAGGAGTGGCAAATTAAAACAACAAGATAGCACTGCACACCTATTAGAAAGGTGAAAATCTGAAACACTAACGCCACTAATGCTGATGAAGATGTAGAGCCAGGGGAACTCTCATTCCCTGATGGTGGGAATGCAGAATGGGACAGCCACTTTGGAAGACAGTTTGGTGGTTTCTTACAAAACTAAACATACACTTACCATATGATCCAGCTGTCATGCTCCTTGGAATTTACTCCAAAGAGTGAAAAACACATCTACACACAAACTTTCACTCTGAAGCTGCCAATGCAGCTTTATTCATAATTGCCAGAAACAATCAAAATACCCTTTCAATATATGAATCAATAAAGTGCAGTACATCTACACAAAGGATTATCAGTACTAAAAAAAAAAAAATCAAGCCATAAAAAGGCATGAAGGAAACATTCATATTACTAAGTGAAAGAAACCAACCTGAAAAGGTAACAGTAGAAGAAACTTTCAAATATTGAGTTACGGAGAAGTCATTCTGACTATCACATGATTTGGCTTAGTCTAGAATAGCCAGTCTATAGCCTATCAAATATAAATTGTACATCTGCTTTAATCACTAAAGAAAAGAATGCTTTTAAAAATCAGAATGGAATAACTGTGGTTCAGGCATCCAAAATGGAGCCTGGTGGCCATGGTGAATGTGGTTTCAGACAGGTTCTACATCACTAAGAACTTGAGTTTCTGAACAGTAACAGACTCAACACCACCACTAGCTATCCTCAAACCAGTATCTGCTAGCAGCTGCAACCATGTGGACCCCAACCCATCCTTCCTCCACAAACACAGTTACTTCTTGCCAGCTCCCGTTATAATTCTTGATAAACAGCTCATATAACTAGTTGTAACCTTCCAGTTTTTGCCTTTAAAAGCCTGCCCCATTTTGATCCTGCAGAACATAATTCAAATGCTTCTTGAATCTGTGTCTCCTAGGCTATAGTCCTTGGCTTGGTTCAAATAAACGTTCTCTACTCTTATTATGGGATTGGCCAGGTGGCTCAGAGAGTAAAGAATCTGCCTGCAATGCACGAGACCAGGATTCGACCCCTGAGTTGGAAAGATCCCCTGGAGAAGGAAATGGCAATCCACTCCAGCATTCTTACCTACAGCAATCCACAGTCCATGGGCTCGCAAAGAGTCGGACACGACTGAGCAATTAACACTTCACTTCATTCCTATTATAGGTTATTGATTATTTATATCAACAGTTTCATACTGTATGATTTCACGTATGTGACATTCTGGAAAAAAAGCACAACTATGAAGACAATAAGAAGATCAGTGGTGGGGAGAGACAGGGAGACAGAACACAGAGGCTTTCAGAGCGGTGAACTATTTTACATGGCACTATCAAGGTAGCCAGCGCTGTTAAAACCGATAGGGTGTGCACCAAAGTGACTTTTAATGCAATGCAAACTATGTACTCTGAGTGATAAAGACGTGTCAATGTAGATTCATCTGATGCAAGATATTGATGATGCGGGAGTTGTGGACATGTGAGGTGGAAGATATATGCAAATTCTCTGAACTTTCCACTCAGTTTTGCTGTGAACCCAAAACTGCTCTTTAAAAAAACAATCTTTTTTTTTAATATGAATTGATTTTTAAACAAATATATCATATATAATACTGGGTCAGGCAAAAGTTCATTCTTTTTTTTTTTTCTGTAAACTGGATCTAAATAGAACTCAGTCATCTTTAACTTCATTGGAAACAATTTTGTCAGACTATATTTTAACAGCACTTATATCAGTATGCAATTTTTTTTAAAAAAGCATCAAAATTGGTGAATTTTTGTGTAGCCATTTTAATATTGAAGATGTATGAAAAAAGCAACATTTTTGTCATGTTATGCTTTATTATTTTGAGAAGGGTAAAAACTCAACTGAAACAAATAAAAAAAGATTTTTGAAGTGTTTGGAGAAGGTGAAAAAACATGTCAAAGGTGCTTTGTGGAGTTTTTTGCTAGACGATGCTCCACAGTCAAGTAGACCAGTTGAAGTTGATAGAGATCAAATCAAGACATTAATTGTGAACTATCAATGTTATATCATACAGGAGACAGTGGATATACTCAAAATATCCAAATCAAGCACTGAAAATAATTTGTACCAGCTTGGTTATGTTAATCACTTTGATGATTGGGTTCCATATAAGTCAAGTGGAAAAAAAAACCTTCTTGCCCATAGTTCTGCATGCGATTCTCTACTTAAATGTAATGAAAACTGTCCATTTAAAAAAACAAACTGTGACAGGCAATGAAAAGTGGATACTGTAAAATAATGTAGAACGGAAGAGATCGTGGGGCAAGTGAAATGAATCACCCTCTACCATACCAAAGGCCAGTCTTCAACCAGTCTTTGTGTGTATGGTGGGATCAGAAGGGAGTCCTTTATTAAGAGCTCCTTGTCAAAAACCTAACAATTAACTCCAACAAGTACTGCTCCCAATTAGATCAACTGAAAGTAGCAGTCAACAAAAAGTGTCCAGCATCAGTCAACAGAAAACACATAATTTTCCATCAGGATAACAAAAGACCACATATTTCTCTCATGACCAGGCAAAAACTATTAGAGATTGGCTGGGAAGTTCTGATTCATCCAATGTATTCACCAGACATTGTACCTTTGGATTTCTATTTATTTTGGTCTTTACAAAATTCTCTTAATGGAAAAAAAATTCAACTCCCTAAAACTGTAAAAAGCACCTAGAAGAGTTCTTTGCTCAAAAAGAGAAAAAGTTTAGGGAATATGGAATTATGAAGTTGTCTGGAAAAATGGCAGAAGGTAGTGGAAGAAAACGGTGAGTACATTGTTCAATAAAGTTCCTGGTGAAAATGAAAAATATGTCTTTTATTTTTACTTTAAAATTGAAGGAAATTTTTGGCCAACTCAATATATTTAAACTGAGTCACCCTTCAAAATAGTCACCTTAGTAGATCAGGCTTTTATTCCATTGCTCAAAACATTTCTGAAACTCCTCTTTTAAAATCATCTTCAAAGTAGATTCATCTCTGTAAGCTCAGATAGTAAAGCATCTGCCTGCAAAACAGGAGACCTGAGTTTGATCCCTGGGTCGGGAAGATCCCCTGGAGAAGGAAATGGCAACCCACTCCAGTACTCTTGCCTGGAAAATCCCATGGACAGTGGAGCCTGGTGGGCTACAGTTCAGCGGGTAGCAAGGAGTCGGACACAACTGAGCGACTTCACTTCACTTCATCCTCCCCTAGCCCACATTTACAAAAATAGTATGTGGCCCTGTAGAAAACTGGAACAATGCATAAATGCACAAGAAAAAATAAGATTTTTTGGTTATATCCTTTCCATCTTCTTACAAAATAGGCTTCTCATGTGTTTTGATTAGCTGTGTTTTTTTCCTTAAAAATACTTGTAAATATTTTTCCCAGTTATTAAAAGTTTTAATGACTGCACAGAAAGCATCATAACTTAATCACCCCTCAGCTGTTGGAGAGTCCTCTTGTTTGAAGTTGGGCCTCGTCAAATTTAAGAACACGCTTTATTAGCAGCTTTGACTGTTTCTAAAGTCCAAATTTGTCCTCAGGGACAGATTTGATAACATTAAGACAGTTTTAAAAGCAGATGACAGGCCACTCTTTAAAAATGACCCTGGGTATATCTCCCCCTCTGTCCTTGAAGAAATCTGTAGCATCAGGGTGAGTTAAAAAACTGGAAAGCAACTTACCAAGGCAAGATAAAGAATCAAGAAGGGAATTACAGTAATCTTTGCTATGCTTTTATCTGTTATTATGAAATATATAATTCATATAGAAGAGTATAAAACATCCATTCTTTTTTAATAATAATAATAACAGGCTTCACCCTGGTTAGAGCCTAGAGCATATTCTGTGTCTTAGAAACCCCCTCACTGTTCATTTCAGACGTTTCCCCTCCTTGCACCAGAGGTAACTTCCATCCCAATTTTTATGCTCAGCATTCCCTTTTTCTTTATGGTTTTACCAACTATGTGAAAGTGAAGGTTGCTCAGTCGTGTCTGATTCTGTGATCCAGTGGACTATACAGTCCATGGAATTCTCCAGGCCAGAATACTGGAGTGGGTAGCCTTTCCCTTCTCCAGGGGATCTTCCTGACTCAGGAATCTAACCAGGGCCCCCTGCATTGCAGGATTATTTACCAACTGAGCTATCAGGGAAGCCTACCATACATCCTTAAAAAAACACTGTAGATAGTTTTCACATTTTTTAATATTCAAAAATATTTACTCATGATCACATTTTAAAGAACTGAAGAGTCTATTACTAAGAGAATGAATAAACATTGTGTGACACATTACTCTTCTAACTTAACTTTTGTGTGCATGTTAGTCCCTCACTCATTTCCGACTCTGTGACCCCACAAACTAACCTGCCAGGCTTCTCTGTCCATAGAATTCTCCAGGCAAGAACACTGGAGTGGATTGCCATTTCCTTCTTCAGAGGATCTTCCCAACCCAGGGATCAAACACTGGTCTCCTGCATCACAGGCAGATTCTTTAATGTTTGAGCTACAGGGAAGTCCTTTAAATGTATACAGCCTCCCTGTCAGGGAATCAAACCCGCGTCTCCCCCATGACAGGTGCAGATACTCACCGCTATACTAATGAGGAAGGGCTTTTTTTATTGGAAGATAATTGTTTTTATTGGAGGATAATTGCTTTACAATGTTGTGGTCGTTCATCAACATTAATCAGACATAATTGTACACATCTCCCCTCTCTAAAGCCTCTCTCTCTCCCCATTCCACCCCTCGAGGTTGTCACAGAGCACCAGGCTGGGCTCTCTGTGTTACAGCGCAGTTTCCTGCTAGTTATCTATTTCTCACATGATGGTGAACACATGTCAATGTTACTTTCTCAATTTCTCCTAGCCTCTCCATCCCCAGCTGGGTCCATAAGTCCATTCTCTAGATCTGTGTCTCCATTTCTTCCCTGTAGATGGGTTCATCAGTTCTATTCTTCTAGAATATATCATTTAGATATCGTGTATATATACATATATATATACTGTATATATATGCCTGGAGAATTCCATGGACAGAGAAGCCTGGCAGGTTAGCTTGTGGGGTCGCAAAGAGTCGGACACAACTGAGGGACTACCACACACACAAAAGTTAAATTAAAAAAAGAATGTATCACACAATGTTATTTATTCTCTTAGTAACAGACTCTTCAGTTCGTTAAAATGTGATCGTGAGTAAATATTTTTGGCTTCCCTGGTGGCTCAGTCAGTAAAGAGTCTGCCTGCAATGTGGGAGACCTGGGTTCGATCCCTGGGTTGGGAAGATCCCCTGGAGAAGGGAATGGCAACCCACTCCAGTATTCTTGCCTGGAGAATTCCATGGACAGAGGAGCCTGATGGGCTACAGTCCATGGGGTCACCAAGAGTCGGACACGACTGAGTAGCTAACTTATATATATATGATATTCGTTTTTCTCTTTACTTCACTCTGTATAACAGACTCTAGGTTTAGGTTTTCATATTTTTTAACATTATGTGAATAGAATTTACATTTATTTCTTCTTGTGACTACTTTTATTTCACAGTACGTAATTTCTCCGCCCCCCCCAAAATAAAGTTCATATCAAAGTAAGAGCTTAGGTATAATGCAGCTATTTCATATCTTCATTCAGTTATCTGCTTCCACTGCTTTCTAATCTGTGGGCATAATTTTAGTGTCTTAGAGGGTTGCTATCTTAAGGGTTCTCAAGGTAACTTTTCTGTTTCCCAGAAAATAGAAGTATCCTGTAGTGCTAAGCTTTTCCAATTTACCAAAATTAGTCTTGGTTAGCCAAGGCTCTTTTTTGGTAAATCGATTTGCCTCACCTATAGTGCCATCTAGTGTATGACGAGGGGAAGCATTTCCTGAATTTTGCTCTTTAGTGGCTAAATCGTATTTGACTCAGCCCACAGACTAGAGTACGCCACTCTTCCTTGTCCGCTCAGACTTAAGTCAGTGATGCCATCCAACCATTTCATCCTCTGTCCCCTCCTTCTCTTCTTGCCCTTGATCCTTCCCAGCACTGGGGTCCTTTCATGAAATTTGGGTAGTTCCGAAGGACTGTTTACAGAATAAAGATGATCTGCATAAAATTCAGTTCAATCAAGCTTGCAGAATAAAAACTAAAACTGCACATTAAACAAGCAAGATTGATGGAATATGTTTCTAAATGTCCACATTCTCAAACTCACACTTGAGGGTTTTACTCAGAACCTAGGTCTCTGGTTCCCAGGCTAATGACCTTCCCTCCATGAATTCCTCCCCTGCATTAACCCCTACTCATCAATGTCCATTCCCACCCCTGCACATTCACGAGACCAAAGAGAAATTGCTGTTTCAATTCGTCAAAAATGGTGTGCCAAATTTGCCAAAATCAAACAACTATGGTTATCAGTAACTCTTGGCTGACCTCACATTAGTAACAAAGGACCTTACAGGTCCTTAAACTGAATCTCACAATTTTAGTGACCATTTCAGAGCAACTACTGGCCAGGCCTCAGTTAATTAGTCACTCTGCTGTACCGGGAGAAGTGTATCTCGTAGGGGATTATGCCTTTACCTCCAGGAAAGTCACACTCCTGCTGTACCTGAAGCTCATCTGTTTCACTTGTAAGCAGAGGTTTTCGAGAACAAAAGGATCTGAATTAAAGAGCCGTGAAAGCCACAGACACCCCCAGAGGGGCTGCGCTGGACGCTGACTGTGACCATGTCTACCTGGGCAGTGTTTTGCAAAACTGTGGGTGTTCTGCCAGCATCAGGGTCAGTGTTTGGTGGCTACTCAACAGCTATTAGTTACTTTGTTCATAGAGTTCAGAGTCCCTGCATGCTACACTCTGGAAGTACGAGCTTCTTCCTAATCTAAACACACACTCGTATTCTCTTATGACTAAGATGCTTAGAAAAGACAGGGGTGTTTTGCTTGCGCTCCTCAGTATGACACGCACTGCTCTGGCTTTGGCTGGTAGCCCTGAATTTCCTAAAGGTGCTCACCTGGATAGAGCCCATGTTTATTTACAGATTTATACCACGATCACTATAATAATCTTAAAGTATCTTCATTTTTCCCCAAAGAAACTCTGCACCCCTTAGCTGTCACCTTCTGTCCTTAAAAGCCAAAGAACTGTACATTTACAATGGGTGAGTTGCATGGTATGTGAATTATATCTCAACAAAGTCGTCTTAAAATACATAAAAACGGAGAGGTAGGGGAAAAAAGGCTAAAATGAATGTAAATAATTTGAGTAATTGTTTTAGTAATATAAAATAAATGATATGACTGGAAATACAAATGATTTCATGTAACATTCTGAAGTTACTCAAAATGGAAATGGGCTGCTTATCACCCACACGATTATGAGGGTGTTCTTACTGCCAGGATGGCAGAGCCGGGTCATATCTTAGAATGTGGCAAAGATGCTCGTTTACTTGTTCTGATGAATTGGCTGTAACAAACTTGCTGAGTCAATGTGACTACAGGATAAGAGTCCCCAGAAAGAAAAGAACACACAAAATCATCTAAGCAGATATTCCCTTCATATGTTTTCTTTTTGGTTGTATCAAAAAGTTTGCCATGCACAGAAAATTGAAGAAACCACCTTAAGTATTATTAGCATTTCTTCAGTGCATCTGGACAAAAATATTAGCTTCTTTCAAAAAGAATCTCAAAAATTTTTAATGCAGAAATTTTAAAAATTTTACCCAGCTAATATTCAGAGCAGGCAAGGTATGAAAGAATATGTACTGAGATACAGTTGGTAGGAATATAAACTAGTACAACATTTTTACAGAACGAAATGAAACACATGCCCACCAACTCACAATTCCACACCTCATCATTTACGCAAGATCAATTACACTATATTATAGAAATGGTTCACATGTGCAAAATAATGTTCAAGGATGTTTAATAAAGCATTATGCACATTCTCCTCTGAAATTAGAAATATCTAAAACGCTAGTGGTAAAGAATCCACCTGCCAATGCAGGAGATAAAAAAGATTTAGGTTCGATTCCTGGGTCAGGAAGAGCCCCTGGAGTAGGAAACGACAACCTGCTGCAGTATTCTTGCCTAGAAAATTCCACGGGCAGAGGAGCCTGGCAAGTTACAGTCCATGGGGTCACACAGAGTCGGACATGATGGAGCACGCACGCGCACACACACACACACACACACCACACACACACATACACAGAAAATGTCCATTAGAGGTTAAATAAATCATGATACAGGCTTACCAAGGATCACTATGCCCCTATACAAAGAACAAAGTAGATCTATATACACTGACAAGGCAAGCCTTTGAAGACATAGTGTTTTCTCCCCACCCACGTACTGTCTGTCCACTCCCAAGTAGAAAGAAAGTTTGAATTGAAGGTAGTGTTTGGACTTCCCCAGTGGTACAGTGGTTAAGAATCTGCCTGCCAGCGCAGGGCACACAGGTTCGATCCCTGGTCCAGGAAGATTCCACATACTGTGGGACACCACAGCTACTGAAGCCCGTGCCCTAGACCCTGTGTTCTGCAACAGGAGAATCTGAAATGAGAAGCCCTCTCAGCTCAACGAAGAGTAGAGTAGTCCCCACTCGCCTCAACTAGAGAAAGGCTTCGTGCAGCAACGAGGACTCAACGCAGCCGAAATTAAATAAATAACCTTTTAAAATATAAAGGTAATGTTTAAATTGAACAAAGAAAAACTTCGATTAATATAAAAAGTTTAAAAAGAAACGTTTAGCTTTCCACCCAACCACTACTGCTAATTTCTCATGTAATTGTTCTGAATATATCAATATATATATATCGATATATCAATGATTCCATTTTTGCAAATACTCTTAAATTTGCAAAAATGGAATCATTTTGTGTATACTACTTGGCATCTTGCCTTTTTCCCCATTTAATAATATGTCTTGAACATCTCTGTATGTAAGCAAATGCAGACATATGTAGTGAAAGCGAAAGTGAAGTCACTCAGTCGTGTCTGACTTTTTGCAACCTCATGGATTGTAGCCTATTTTCGAGGCAAGAGTACGGAAGTGGGTTGTCATTTCCTTCTTCAGGGTCTCTTCCTGACCCAGGGATCGAACCCGGGTCTCCCACATTGTGGGCAGACGCTTTACTGTCTGAGCTACCAGGGAAGCCCAAGACGTATATAAGGTGAAAAGGTATCTACGTATCTAATTTTTTTCCTTTCTTTCTCTCTGAGTGAAAGAGTGTGGGTGTGTATTTCTCTGATTTGGTGAAAAACTTAGATATGTAGTACCTCTGGGTAGAGGAATGGGATGAGGGTACAGCAACTCAATTTTTTTTCTTTTTATCCAGAGGTTCTGAATTGCTTAATACTTTGGCAAGTACAAAGCAAGGAAACCCAATAGGCTGGATTCTACTGTTCACAGATCAAAAAATTTCTATGCTAAGGAATTCCATCATCACCTTGGCAGATGAGCCACTCTGATATCAGGGTCCCTCCTCTCTTCTGCATCAGTAGGTACAGGAGTGGGAAATGTCCTGACACTGATGCTGGCCTTGGGCGTTCCATGCACTAGGAGGGAAAGATCCAGACAAAGGCACCCACAGGCATCTCCTCCTCCACACTACACTTCCTACTCCCTGTCCCCCTGACCTTGCATGCCTATACACTGAACATACAGATGCCTTTCGTGTACATATACACTAAGGCAGAGAAATCTAGGAATCCAATTATCCACACACATGGAGAGCCTTGGGTTTCACAGCTGCCCCCACCAAATGAGCTGAAGGATTTGTTAGAGTAATTTCCCTCAAATTCCTTTTAGAGTCCCTGCAGAGTCACTTAATCAGTGAATCACTGACCTAGTGAAATCCTGGTATACCAAGATGAATAGGAAGGCAAAGCTCTGACTCTTGGACTGGAGGGACTTCCGGATCCTGAGCTGATCTGAGCAATGGTGACCATATTCTTGACGGACTATAAATGACCTGTGAGAGGTACTTGAGCAAAGTTTTACTACATTCCTGGAAAACGGCAGCTGTCTCAACTCCAGTCAAGAGTATTTCTAGGGTTTTACGGCTGAAATCACAAAGTCTGGCAAGAGGTCTCGCTCTCTACAGCAGATAATGGGGACTTAAGGACATGCTGTGGCTCAGTAACTTAGAATTCTTTGATCATGGGGTTGCTTCAAAAATCACTTTCTTTCTATGCAGATTATGAAACAGCTTATACTTGAGGTGCCCAGGCCTTAAAATAAAATCACTACTTTTTCTTTGAGATAAGTTTGATGGAAATTCAGAACTTGTTAAGAGCTGAAAAGAGAGCTAAGAAACTCTATGGAAATACCTGGTATTAACTATTTAAGATATGTAATTACTTGAAACACAGAATGTCATCTTATAAATTTGTTAATTAAAAGTATAAAGTTTGCCAGATCTGTAACATCTACTCATGTCATTCAAATGAACATAGAAAACTGTCCTCTGGATTAAAAGACTAAGAATAGGGCTACCACCAAAGGTCGATTTAAACTGTAAAAGGTAATGTGCCCCTGAAATGGACACAATTAGATGCTCAATTAATTTCTGTCTACCAAAGAAAGGAAGCCCAGAACTGAGCATCTAACCAAGGCGTCTCATTTGTCTCTGCTTCAATAATCTGCCTGTTTTCTACTTCCTTCATTTCCTTTGTGGGCTATTGTGCAACAAAAGTGCCTCCATTATCAGATTCAAAATTGAATCCTATGATACTGTAGCCTGAGGAAAAGGAAGCATTGAATATCATTCCTAGCTTTAGACCCAGAAGATATTTAGGAAATGTTACTGTATATACACTACAAGCAGCATTAGTGCTTTTAATTTCTTTTTTACGGGTGCAATGGAGATTAATTTGCATGTGCTCGTTTCAATTTCTGTAATAAGATCCAAATTTTGCATTAAGCTTTCCATCTCAAAAACAAACAGTTAAAAAGGACACATTTCTTCTTTCAAATGTTTTTATTATAGTTCTCTTTTACAGTCTTTGCATCTAAAATTCACTTAAAAGCTTGAATATATATACCCATAAGTTCTAATTTGTTTTTTGTTTGTTTCCTGATTACCTCCTGTTTCTACCAGGAAACTTCCCAACTTTCAAATGCTGCTCAACTTGATGCAGCACTAGAACTACCAAAAGTGGTGTCTACAGATCCAAGAAAGGCATTCACTGTACTTAATAAAAAATCAGAACCAGTCAATTATGCTCAGGAACAGTGTTCCATAAAGGGAGGCATGTACAGTCAATCCTGAGTATGAATTGGTTATAAAATTGGGGATTTCGGGGAAGTATAAAGCCTACTGAAATACAGAGGACTTTCTGTGCCATGCCATTGTATAAAGAGAACCAGATTATGGAATCGCAAGGTTTATGTTCTTGTCAAAAGCTCATGCTCAGACAGACTACTTTCTAGTTGCAACATAGCTGCATGATGGAAAGATCAGACTGCCATCCTGGTAAGGTGACATTACAGTCTGACCAGGCATAAAACAGCAGGTGAAACCTCGAGGAAACAACCAGACAACTACAGAAAGGGAGACGTTCTGCAGGACGATTGACATGGGTTCTTGAACAAGTCTGTCATTAAAATTCAAGGAGAACAGCCAAAATGGTGGAGTAGGAAGACCCTGCGCCCACCTCCTCCCACGGGCACATCAAAATTAGAACTACTTACAGAGCAACTATTGAGAACAAAAGAAGAGCAGGAAATGTTTTCTATAACTAAAGATAGAAAAGAAGGAACCACAATGAGACAGGCTGGAGGAGTGGAGATGCTGTATAGTCAAGACCCATATCCGTGGGTGGGCAGCCCACAAATGGGATAATTACAACTGCTGTGGTTTTCCACAAGGAGTAAGGGGCTCAAGCGCCACATCATGATCTTTAGCCTGGGAGTCCTGCACCAAGAAGATGAGTCCTTAGAATGTTTGGCTTTGAAGGCCAATGGGGCTTACTTTCAAGAGAGCCAGAGGGCTGTGGAAAATACAGACCTCACCTCTATTTGTGTGTGTGTGTGTGTGCACACATAATCCAATATGTGCTGGGATCCAGGGCAGAAGCAATAATCTGAAAGAAGCCTGGGTCAGACCTCCCTGGTGATCTCTGAGAGTCTCCTGGAGAGGCAGAAAGACATGGGAGTTCACCTTGAGGACATAGACGCTGGTAGCAGCCGTTATTGGAAGCTCATTCTATCACAAGGACACTGTTGCTGACTAGTGCCATTTCAGAATCCTCCCTGCAGCTTGTAAGCACTGAGACTGGCCTCACCCACAAGCCTGTAAGCACCAGTACTGGGACACCTCAGGCCAAGTAGCTGGACAGGTGGGGATAAAACCCGACCCGCCTTGCCCCCGGACCTGTCCCCAGAACCCTCACACCAGTGAACCTGCGCTCCCCAGGACTCCCAGGGCCTCAGTCCCACCCATGGCAGGCTAGCACTAGCCCTGGGAAACCCCTGGCCCTGGGCCCATCCACCAGCAGGTCAACACCCAGCCCTAGGACCCCTAAGCCCCAGGATTCAGCCCCACTCACCAGCAAGCCAACACCTGTTTTCGGACACCCTGGACTTCACAGATAGCTGTGTCAGGAAAAGGCCCCACACCCGCAGGCCATCTAGTGGATTCAGCAGTCCATCTAGTGGCCAGCCCTGCAACCACCTATCCTAGGACCTGGCTCCACCCATCTTTGGACTAGCACTAGCCCCAGAACCCCTCAGGGCTTTGTACCCAGCTGCTTTGGGACCCAGCCTCACCCACCAGTAGCTATCAGCTTCAGCATAGGCAACGAAACAATATGGTTTATAGCTATTTATATTGCTATATATATAGGGTTGCCGTTTCCTTCTCCAGGGCATCTTCCTGACCCAGGGTTCGAACCTGGGTCTCCTGCATTCTAGGTAGACTCTACCATCTGAGCCACCAGGGAAGCTCTATATATAAAGCACCCAGGCCTACCAGACAACCCACAGTAGTCAGCCTGTCACAACATAAGGACCCACACGGCCCACACAGGGGATAACCCTAAAGCATATAGCTCTTGCAACCAGAGGGAAATGCACTACTGGGAAACACGGGACATCTCCTACAAAAGTCTACTTCTCCAAGGTCAGGAAATATAGCCAACCTACCAAAAACACAGAAATAAAAACAGGAAATTAGGCAAAATGAAGTGACACAGGAATATGTTCCAAATGAAGGAATATGGTAAAACTCCAGATGAACTAAGTGAGGTGGAGATAATCAATCAACCCAATAAAGAGCTCAAGGTTATAATTGTAAAGATGCTCAAAGAACTCAGGAGAAGATTAGGTGAGCAGAGTAAGAAGTTGAAAGTTATTAATAAGGGGTTAGAAATAAAAAAGAACCAAAGAAAGATAAAAACTACAATAAGTGAAATTTTAAAATATACTAGAAGTAATCAATAGTAGATTAAATGATACGGAGAAATGAATCCATGAGCTGGAAAACAGAGTAGTAGAAGTCACCCAAGTTGAACAGAAAAAAAAAGAAAATTTGATGAAGAGAGTTTAAGAGAACTCTTAAACATTAAGGTACTAACATTTGCATTATAGGGTCTCAGAAATAGGAGAGAGAGAGTGTGGCAGATAACTTATGTGAAGAAATAATAGCAGAAAACTTCTCTGTGTAAAGAAATGGACATCAGGTCCAGGAATCACAGAGATACCCAAAAAGGATCAACCCAAAGAGGACCACACCGACACAAACTGTAATAAAAGTAGCAAAAATTAAAGATAAAGAGAGAGATTAAAAATAGCAAGAGAAAAACAAAAAGTTAAGTACAAGGAAACTCCCATAAGGTTATCAACTGACTTTTCAGAAAAAAAACTTTGCAGGCCTGAAGGGAGTGGCACAATATATTTAAAGAGAAGAAAGGGGGAAACCTATAACCAAGAATACTCTCTCAGGCAATGCTTTCATTCAAATTTGATAGAAGGATCAAAAAGTTTATAGAAAAGCAAAAGCTAAAGGAGCTCAGCCCTCCCAAAACAGCTTTACAAGTAATGTTAAAGAGACTTCTTTAAGTGAAAAAAAAAGACTGCTACTAGAACTAGGAAAATTATTAAAGGAAAAACCTCATTGGTAAAGGCACACAGACAATAAAGGCAGTGAATCAGCCATGTGTGAAACTAGTAGGAAGGTTAAAAGACAAGGGTTGAGTTTTCCTGGGGGTCTAGTGATTAAGAATCTGCCTGCCCATGCAGGGGAAATGGGTTTAACCCCTGGTTCAGGAAGATTCCACATGCTGTGCAGGGCAACTAAGCCCGTGCACCACAACCACTGAGCCCACGCACCGCAAGTACAGAAGCCTGTGTGCCCTAGAGCCGATGATCCACGAGAGAAACGACCACATGAGGAGCCCGTGTACAACGACAAGTAGCCCCCACTTGCTGCAACTAGAGAAAGCCCGTATGCAGCAACAAAGACCCAATACAGCCAAAAGTTAGTAAATACATAAATCTTAACAAAAAGACAAGTGTAACAAACTCATCCATATCCATATTAAGTAGTTAAGGGATAAAAACGATGTCAATCAATGCATGAGACAGGGCACTCAGGGTCAGTGCACTGTGATGACAGTGAAGGATGGGATGGCGGGCTGGTGGGAGGGGAGTTCAGGAAGGGGGACACATGTACACCCATGGCTGATTCATGTGAATGTATGGCAAAAACCACCATAACATTGTAAAGTAATTCATTAAAATAAATAAGTTAATTTACAAAAAATAAAAAACAAACCAAAAAAATGTCAAAAGTAATAAACATTGGAAAGTAAAAATGCACGATTGTTAAAATGCATTTGAACTTAAAAGACCAGCATCTTAAAATATATATTTCTCTATATATAAACGTCGTGATGACCACAAACCAAAATCTATAATAAATACACACACATGCAAAAAGAGAAAGGAATTCAAATATAACACTAAAGATGGTCATCAAATCACAAGGGAAGAGAGCAAAAGAAGAACAAGAGAAAAAAATACAATAACAATCACAAAACAATTTACAAAATTTCAATAAATATATATATATATATAATTACTCAAAATGTAAATGAACTAAATGTTGTAATCAAAATACACAGAGTGGCTGAATGCACACAAAAACAAGACCCATATATACACTGCCCACAAGAAACTCACTTTAGATCTAAAGACAAACATGGACTGAAAGTGAAGGGATTGAAAAGGGTATTCCATGCAGACTAAAATGAAAAAAAAAAAAAAAAAAAA
>SJYV01010468.1:663473-689033 GCA_006410875.1 Neotragus pygmaeus | reverse complement strand
AAAAAAAAAAAAAAATGAAAAAAAAAAAAAAAAAAAAGCCAGGGTAGAATACTTATATCAGATGAAAGACTTTAAAACAAAGACTGTAACAGACAAAGAAGGACATTACCTAATGATGGGGTCGATCCAAGAAGACGATTCTAAATATATATGCTCCCCAGATAAGAGCACTTAAATACATAAAGCAAACACTAACAGATCAAAATGGAGAAACTGACAGTATTACAATGATAGTAAGGGACTTCTTAACAGCCCTCACTTACATCAATGGCAGATGTTCCAGAGAGAAAATTAATAAGGAAACACTGACCTTAAAAGACACATTAGGCCAAATGGATCACATTCATTTATATGAAACATTCCATCCAAAAGTAGTAGAATACACACTCTCTTCAGGTGCACATGGAACATTCTCCAGGATAGATCACATGCTAGGTCACAAACAAGTCTCAGTAAATTTAAGAAAACTGAAATCATATCAAGCATCTTTTCCAATCACAATACTATGAGACTAGAAATCAAATACAAGAAAAAATATGCAAAAACACAAACATGTAGAGGCTAAACAATATGTTACTAAACAACCAAGAAGTTGTTGAAAAAATCAAAGGCAAAATTTTTAAAACACAGAGAAAATGAAAACAAAAACACATGATTGAAAATCTATGAAATAAAGCAAAAGTAATTCAGGGAAGTTTATAAGTAAACTTATAAGTAAGTTTATAAGTAAAACAGGGAAGTTTATAGCAATACAAGCTTACCTCAGGAGACAAGAAAACTCTCAAACAACCTAACTTCACACCTAAAGGAACTAGAGAAAGAAAAAAACCCACAAAGTTAGTAAAAGGAAAGAAATAATAAAGATCAGAGCAGAAATAAATGAAATAAAGACTAAAAAATGAAACAGAAAAGATCAATGAATCTAAGAGCTGGTTATTTGAGAAGATAAACAAAACTGATAAACCTGTAGCCAGACTTACCAAAAAAAAAAAAGAGGGCCAAAATCAATTTAAGTCAGAAATAAAATAGGAGAATTTATAACTAATGCCACTGAAATACATAGGATCATAAGAGAGTACTATAATTATATGCCAATAAAATAGACAACCTAGAAGAAATGGATAAATTCACAAAAATGTACAATCTCTCAAGACTGAATCAGGAAGAAAGNTGGAGTGGGTTGCCATTTCCTTTTCCAATGCATGAAAGTGGAAAGTGAAAGTGAAGTCGCTCAGTCGTGTCCAACTCTTAGTGACCCCATGGACTGCAGCCCACCAGGCTCCTCCGTCCATGGGATTTTCCAGGCAAGAGTACTGGAATGGGGTGCCATTGCCTTCTCCCTAAATTGGTATAAACACTATGAAGAACAGTATGGAGATTCCTCAAAAATTAACAATAGAACTACCATATGATCCAGTAATTCTACTCCTGGGTATTTATCCAGAGAAAATGAAAACACTAATTAGAAAAGATCTATGCACCTCTATGTTCACTGAAGTATTATTTACAATAGTCGAGATATGGAAACAACCTAATTGCCCAACAATAAGTGAATGGATAAAGAAGTTGTGGCATATAGATACAA
Organism: Neotragus pygmaeus; assembly: GCA_006410875.1. Lineage (NCBI taxonomy): Eukaryota > Metazoa > Chordata > Mammalia > Artiodactyla > Bovidae > Neotragus > Neotragus pygmaeus. Next base: position 687,448 of record SJYV01010468.1, on the reverse strand, counting down.
CTGAATATTACACAGCCACAGAAAGAATAAAATACTGCCATTTACAATGACATGGATGGACTTAAGAGGGTATTTATGCTAAGGGAAATAAATTCAGCTGAGAAGGACAAATGCCATATGGTTTCACATGCATGTGGAATCTAAACAACAAAACAAATTAACAANATATTACACAGCCACAGAAAGAATAAAATACTGCCATTTACAATGACATGGATGGACTTAAGAGGGTATTTATGCTAAGGGAAATAAATTCAGCTGAGAAGGACAAATGCCATATGGTTTCACATGCATGTGGAATCTAAACAACAAAACAAATTAACAAAACAGAAAAAGAATGAAAAATACAGAGACCAAACAGATGATTTGCCAGAAAGGAGTGAGAGGTAGGAAAGAAACAGATGAGGGAGATTAAGAGGTACAACCTTCTGGTTGCAAAATAAATGTACAATATAGAGAAAATAGTCAATAACTAGGTAATATCTTTGTATGATGACAGATCAAAACTAACTTACTGTGTTGATCATTTTGAAATTATATAAATAAAATGTATACCAAATTACTAAGTCATAAAACAGGAACTAACATAGTGTGGTAAAGTGAATTATACTTCAAAAACAAACAAACTCATAAAAAAAAGATAGATCAAATTTGGGGCTACCAGAGGCAGTAGGTGGAAGGAGGAGGAATTAGATGAAGGTGGTCAAAAAGTACAAACTCCCAGTTATAAGGTAAATAAGTACTAGGAATATAACATACAACATGATAAATATAATTAACACTGCTGTATGTTATATGTGAACATAGTTAAGAGAGCAAATTCCAAGAGTTCTTATTACAAGGAAAAATTTTTTTCTATTTCTTTAATTTTGTATCTACACGGGATGCTAGATGTTCACTAAACTTATAATAATCATTTCACAATGTATTAAGTTAGATCATTAGGTTATATACTTTAAACATATAGTACTATATGTCAATTATATCTCAATAAAACTAGAAGATTAAATAAATAAAATAAAAATAGAGAAAGTAGGGATGGAGGGAGCTGTGAAAATTCAGAGATATTTAGGGGATACAATGAGGTACAATGAATGACCCTGTTTTAGACCTAGATTGCAGAACTTGTTGGTTAAAGAATAACATGTACTGTACAATTTCGTTTTGATAAAACATGTTTTTGTACATGTATGTGTATACACACATATGCCAAAGGATCTGGAAAGATATATGGATATATACCAAAGTTCACCACTGGGTAATACACCAGTATATTTGGGTTGTGGGAATATTTTGGTTTTACTTATTTATTCTATTTGTTACCTATTATTTCTTTAAGTTTGACTTATTATGTAAGTAACCATTAGAACTGCCAATTCATACTACTGAGAACCTTGGAAACAAAATAAACAAAACTAATTGTTAGGAATTCTTAGATTAATAAATTCTAAGACTCCAGGAGTTGGTGATGGATAGGGAGGCCTTGCATGCTGCAGTGCATGGGGTCCCAAAGAGTCGGACACAACTGAGTGACTAAACTGAACTGATGACCTGGGAAATCTTAAAACCTAGAATGATGGAAGAAATATAGATTACTCATTATTATCCATAACAATGAAGCAAAAAAATTAAAGCTGAACCACAGCTCACAATGAATACTTATAGAATTATTCAAGAGATTTAAAAAAATTAATTAATGTAAAAAACAAAGACAGCAATCACTGGTCTTTCCCGATTTGGGCAAGAGGTCAGGCCAGGTGCATTCGTAAGAGTTCTTGTTTTTCAGTCACTTTTTGCGACTCCATAGGCTGCAGCATGCCAGGAGAAAGTTACTATAAAGAGGAAATTAGGCACAGAATCTTGGTCCTCTTCTGACCCTAGTATCCCAACCACTTGGGCTCATTGAAGACACAAAAATTTTTCTGTTCTTGTCAATGACAGGATCCTGCTTTCAGATCAAAAGTCTGGTTGGCAAGGAGAAGGTCACTTCTCTGCTTACAAAGGGAAGAAGATAACATCAGTGACTTGGAATTTAAGTCCAAGAGCGATGAGGAGACCAAAGGTAATCAGATAGTCTTGGGCTAACAGAGGAATCAAGCTCTTCGAAGAGCCTGGCATCTACACCAAAGATGTTGGTGTTCAGTTGCTAAGTCGTGTCCCACTCTTTGCCATCCCATAGGCTGCAGCATGCCAGGCTTCCCTATCCTTCACTATCTCCAGGAGTTTGCTCAAATTCAAGTCCCTTAGTCAATGACACTATCCTCTCACCTCTGCCGCCCTCTTCTTTTGCCTTCAATCTTTCCCAGCATCAGGGTTTTTTCCAATGAGTGGGTTATTAGAATTCTAGCCAGAATCTAATAATCTAATAAGATCTGATCTAATCAAATAAGATGTAATCAATAATGACATTTTAAGTTGTCTATTTAGTTGTGTCTTTTAGTAGCCTGTCCTAGTAGCTCAGGCGGTAAAGCGTCTGCCTACAATGCGGGAGACCCCGGTTCGATCCCTGGGTCGGAAAGATCCCCTGGAGAAGGAAATGGCAACCCACTCCAGTATTCTTGCCTGGAAAATCCCATGGACCGAGGAACCTGGTAGGCTACAGACCATGGGGTCGCAAAGAGTCGGACACCACTAAGCGACTTCACTTTCACTTTAGTAGTAATAATAGTAACAATAAAATTTCGGCCTTCCAAGATAAGGGTTTGTTTCCTCGAGCACACTTGTGTCTAAGGCACCACCATGAAATGATCCAATTCAGGCCCTACTGTTTGGTGGGCAAACAGCATTCATTCCTCTCAGAATTACTGATACCTTTGTTAGATATTGCTTGAGGGCAAGTCAGGCACTGCTGCCGCTGCTGCTGCTGCTGCTAAGTCACTTCAATCGTGTCCGACTCTGTGCGACCCCATAGACGGCAGCCCACCAGGCTCCCCTGTCCCTGGGATTCTCCAGGCAAGAACACTGGAGTGGGTTGCCATTTCCTTCTCCAGTGCATGAAAGTGAAAAGTGAAAGTGAAGTCGCTCAGTCGTGTCTGACCCTCAGCGACCCCATGGACTGCAACCTTCCAGGCTCCTCCGTCCATGGGATTTTCCAGGCAAGAGTACTGGAGTGGGTTGCCATTTCCTTCTCCAAAATCAGACACAGGGACTATTGTTGCCCTAATCAGGTTAATCTGTCAGATTTTAGGCAAATGCTTTCTCTTGGTAGCCCTCAGGTCCTCGACGTATTCAGAGCTGTGACTCTGGACCTCAACTACTTGCCGTCAACGTGCGGCTGCACCTCTTCCTGTTTCGGGATCACAGGCAAGTTATTCTAAGCCTCACCCATAAAATGGGGATAACTCTTTGGTTCTTACAGGCTGGAATTACCCGACAGCAGACGTCCAGCGCTAGGGTGGTCGGCGCTATTGCTGCTCTGGGGACGGGAGCGGGGCGAGGTGGCCCGGTGTTCCCGGCAGGTGGTGATGTAATGCGGGCTTCGCTCGCAGCCCCCGCAGGAAGGGGGCGCTGGGGTTTCCCCACGTCCGGGACGCAGCGCAGGTAGCGATGGCCGGGGGCACGCTGCGTCCTGAGCGCCGGGGGCGGGGACGCGCGCCCTGTGCACCAGGGGGAGCTCGAGGCCGGCGGCTGAGCACCGGGCTGCTGAGGAGCCGCGGGGCCTGGCCGCCCCCATCCTCACACCGAGGAGGTCGTGGAGAGACGAGAGGCGCCCTCGGTCTCGCCCGGCCCCGTGGCGGTTCTAGCGGAGAGCCGGGTCCGCCCGACGGCAGTGGCAGACGCAGACGCCATCGCGTCGTAAGCTTGGCCGGGACCTAGCAGCGCAGTGCGGGAGGCTGGCTCCGGGGGACTGAAACCCTGAGAGGAACCTGCCCCGGGGAAGCTCCTCAGGAGGAGGAGGCGATGGAGGGAGACAGCCGCGCACACCTCGCAGACCGCAGAGGTGGCTCGCATGGCCGCGAGCACAGACGACAGCAACACAGACACCCCACAGAGCCCGCGAGGCCCCGTCATGAGTCCCGCGGGCGGGAGAGGGACAAGGACAGAAGGCAGTGTCGCAGAGGTTCCCAGGCTTATTCCTCAGAGTGGGCATATTGTGGTCACAGCCGGTACCCCCCACCGTCTACACGTCCTCGTCTGATGTCCAGGGACCGTCATAGACGCCCCTCGGAGGTCTACGTTGTACAGCGGGGACCTGGAGGAAGCCCCTATGATGCTCCTCGGGCCAGACTCGGGTTCAGTCAAGACCACCGCCTTTGTGCCCCCCACGGGAGGGAGGCTGGAAGCCTAAGCAGGGGGCACCAGCCTCCCCACAATGACAAACACCCTTTGGGTGCCAAAGAATGCGAGAAGTCTACTTTGACCAGCCAAAAATCAGTCCTGGCCTCCTCCAGAGAGGAAAGTCCGCGGCCTGTGCCCAGGGACAGAGCAAAGGAGAATCCGCCTTCTACTAGCGTAAAAGAGGAGGAAAGAAGGCGCCGCCGCATCCAGTTTTCACCTTCCTTCGGGCACCCTTCAGACTTTAAAAAGCAAAGGCAGGAAGACTCAGAGAAAACCAAACTGGACAAAAACAAGCAAAGTCTCAACCGCTTGGACATAGCAGAGGGGACAAGAGGCCTGTTACCCATGGTGAAAGAGAAGGCTACCAGTAACCAAAAGATTCAAGAAGGGAAAGTAAGACCTCCCCATTTGGATGAAAAGCCAGATGACTCCCTCCGTGAAGCTGAGGAGGCAGATAGGGATAATGAAGGCAAGCCGCCCACCATGTCTTTTCATTCATTCCTCAACCAGGACCGGCCTAGGGAGAAAAAGAAAAAGATTATGAAAACTTCAGCCACTGCTCTTGAAGAGAAAGGACCTAAAAAAAATGACGCAAGTCAAAACTTAGACTTGGTTCAGGAACTGCCTGAGGTGAATGACAACAGATCAGAGAAGCTGCAACCATCTGGATATGTCTGGGCCAAGCTGGAAAAGGTCCCCACTGATGCACCAGTGTGGCCAAATCTTCCATTACCCAGGATCTCTGCCAAGTACCATCCACTTCCTGCCTCTAGATTGATGTCCTCCTTCCGACCAAAGCAAACAGCACTGTCTTCACCCCAGAAAGTGGAAGAAGTTGGATTTACTGGATGCAGAATGAATTCTAAGATGCAAGTGTTTTCTGGCTCTAAGTGTGCCTATCTCGCCAAAATGATGACCCTGCGCCAACAGAGCATCTGGGTACTTAAAAACAACATCGATTCAATCTTTAAAGTGGGAGGAGTCCCATATTCAGTTCTTGAACCCATCCTGAAGAGCTGTGCACCTGATCAGCTGTATCGCATAGAGAAATACAATCATACACTAGTTCAAGAAACAGATCAACTATGGAAAATTCACTGTCACCAAAACTTTAAGAAAGAAAAGCCACAAGAGCATGAGTCATGGCGAGAGATGTACATGCGGCTTCAGGATGCCCAAGAGCAGCGGCTTCGAGCACTGACAGTGAATATCCAGACTGCACATGCCAATAAACCCAAAGGCCGACAAGCAAAAATGATCCTACTCAACTCTCTGGCCCGGCCACTTTCTGATGTCCAAAGGAGGCAGCAGTTTGAAACACAAGAAGCAGCTGTCCCTGAAAAAGTCAAGATCAAGCCAGCTCCATACCCCAGAGAAACCAGCCATACTCCCTCCAGCAGCAACGGCCTTAACCTTACCCATGAGAAGCCGGCCCACACATGCTCAAGCACTACCAGTACCCACTTGCCACAGGTGGTCAATGGCAGGAAACCTGTGAAGAAAATTGCTCCCTTGATGGCCAAGACAATTAAAGATTTCAAGAACAGATTCTCCCGACGATAAATTGAGGCCTTGCCTTGGAGGTGGAATTCGGGAGGAGAAATACAAGGGCAGTGAGGGTTATGGAATTCGACTTTCAAAGGAGACCAGCAACTTTTGCTTTGTAGAAACTTTTGGACTTGGACTCGTATAGTTTTCAAGTGTTGTACCTGTAAGCCTGCACACCAAGCCCCTGCCTCCCTGCCTAGATAACACTTTAGAATTCTGAAGATGAGAAACCTCATTCTCATTGACAATTTTAAGATCCATTATACCTTTGTTCTTAACTAACTTTTGTAAACAGTAGGACAGTCTTAATTTAAAAATATTATCTTCAGGTTGTATTTATATAAATAAAAATACGTAAACATGGGATTCTTTTTTTTTAATCTCAGAGCAGATGAGGCCTTTTTGAACACAAACCCAGAAGCCATTAATTAAAAAGGCTGATATATTTGACCACATAAAAAATTCCAAATATATAAAAAAGGTCAAGAGACAATAACTGGGAAAGATATTTACAACTCAGTTAATATTCAAAAGCCCAATTTCCTTTATATATAATAAGTGCCCACAAAGCAAAGAAAAAAAAAGATCAATAATTTACTATAAAAATGGACAAGTATAGGAAAAGATGGTTCACACACAAAAAAACACAAATGACTCTATATGAGGAGATGCTCAATCTTCCAAAAATGCAAATTTGAAACAATACAAATTTCCACATATCAGTTGCGTAAAATTCAAAAAATTAATAGCCTGCTATGTTGGAGCAGATGATCATACATTACTAGTAAGATGATAAGTTGATACAACTTCTGAAGTTAAAAGGCAAATTTATATACATTCTTTGGTACTACAGTATCACTTAGGATGAGAAACTGAATATATAAATGGATAACGGCCAGACCCACATAAGCTCAGAAAGCCAAACCACAACCTCTGTAAACAACCATCTCAGAAAACCAAATCACAGACCATAGCAATCTGTCCAAGAAACTAAATCACAACCTCCATAGCAACTGGCCCAGAATGGTCAAGATTTGCTCAACAACTGCCAGCCTCCCTATTTTCACTCTTAGCCTCCAAGTCAGGACCAACCAAGAAAGCCAAATATGACCTCCAAATCAATCACATAAGATGCCCCACTTCTAGGTAGCCCAACTCCAGATTTCCCGATACACACACTTCCCCTTTTTTTTCCACTATAAAGCTTTCCCACTCCCCTGCCTGTCAAATGCAAGTGATGACAGTTGACTTTCTTACTATAGCAAGCGCTCAATAAATAGCCTGTTTGCTCAATATGGGTGGTTTTCATTTATTTCTACAGAATTGCATTCTTCAGATGCACACATGTCAAATATACACATATACAAACTGATATAGCAATTTCACTGATAGGATTTTATTCCACAGACACAACTGTGCGTGCGTGTATGTGTATTTAATTAAAACAAAGACATGACCGTGGCATGTGAATCCACTTTTCTCTAGAACATCTGCCTGCCTCTAAAAGGCTAAGAAGCTGAGTAGTATATTTGACAACCTCAAAGTGCTAAGGTGCAAAAGTTCTAAACCAAGACCCATGAAGATAGGCAACCCTGGCAAAACCAATGAATATTCAGTCCTTATTCCATTCTAGGAATGAGGACAAAAGATAAGGTAAGGTGCCCATGTTCTGTATGGCCCAGAAAAATCTCAGTCCCTGTATTTGGATTGAGTCCCTAAATTTCAGTCCCTAAAATTCTCCAGGCCAGAATACTGGAGTGGGTAGCTGTTCCCTTCTCCAGGGAATCTTCCCAACCCAGGGATTGAACCCAGGTCTCCCACATGGTAGGCAGATTCTTTACCAGCTGAGCCACTGCAGAAGCCCAAGAACACAAGTGGGTAGCCTATCCCTTCTCCAGCGGATCAGGAATCGAATGGGAGTCTCCTACATTGCAGGTGGATTCTTTAGTAGTTGAGCTACTAGGGAAACCCCAGAAAAATCTCAGTCCCTAAATTTGGATTGAGACGTTCCTGAATTGCTAGCTCCTCCCACCAGGCACAAGACAGAAACAAGCCTAAATCACCTTTACAGGAAGATATCATCATCCTTCATCACAAATTATTTCTAAAAACAAATCAACTACACTACCATGCAGTCTAAGAGAAGAACAACATAAATGAAAAACGTTAGGAATAACAGAAAATTGAAACAGATCCACATGGACCTCAAGATAGAAGTATCAGACACAGACTTGAGGAAAACTATTTCAATCAATATAATTTACAACAGTCTATAAAAATCAAGTAGGAACAAATTTAACAAAAGATGTTGCAGATTTCTTTTGTGGGATGAATGGTATCCCCTTTTCCCCAAATTCATATACTGAAGCCCTAACCATGAATAACTCAGAATGTGACTGTATTTAAAGACAGAGCCTTTAGCAGGTTAATAAATTAAAATGAGGCCATTAGGGTGGGCCCTAATCCAATCTGACTGGTGTCCTTGGAAGAAGAGGAAATTTGGACATGTGAAGTGATGCCAGAGATGGTTCTCTAGTATAGGAAATACCATGTTGAAGACACAGCAAAAAGGTGGGCCACTTGCAAGCCAAGGAGAAAGGCCTCGGGATAAATCAAACCTGCCAACACATTTTTCTTGGACTTCTAGCCTCCAGAACTGTGAGAAAATAAATTTTTGCTGTTTAAGACACCCAGTCTGTGATATTTTGTTATGGCAGCCCTAGCAAAATAATGCAACCTCTATGCTGAAAATGACAAAATAGGGCTAAGGGATATTTTAAAAGTCATAATGTTTAAGAATTGAGAAAATGATTTTTTTAAAGATGTTCTCCTTAAAACTGATGTATAGATTGAATGCAATCTAATCAAAAGCTCAGTGAACTTTTTTATATAAATTGAAAATCTGATTCTGACATTTATGTGGAAATTTTGAACCAAGATGGCATTGAAAAATAGCTAGGTCAGAGAATTTATACTACCAGTTTTTAAGGCTTAGTATTAAGCCACAATAATTAAGACAGTTTGATACTGGCATGGAGATAGATAAATCTATCAATCAAAAAGAACAGAAAGTTCAAAAATAAACCCACAAATATATGGGAATGTGATTTTTTACAAAATTGCCACAGTAATTAAAAAAATTTTTTAAAGGTGCCAGAGCAACTGGATAACCAAATAGGAAAAAAAATGAAACTTAATGCCTATCTCACATCAAACACACAAATTAATTGAAGATAACAATTCTATATGTTTAGGTACCTAAACATATAACATTTGAGGAGAAGGGGATACCATTCATCCCACAGAATAAATAAATCCCATCAGATAAAGCAAAAACTGACAAAATCAAAAGGAGAAATAGGCAAAAAATACAATTACAGTGAGAGATACTTACATGCCTTCAAACAAAAAGGAAAAAAAAATCTGTAAGATATAAAAGATTTGAACACAATTAAGAAACTTAACCATACATTGAGCCATAAAACAATTCTCAACAAATATCAGAGGACTGAAATCCTATAGAATGTTGCTAGTACATACAACACAATTAAACTAGAAAACAATGTCCAAAAGGTATCAGCAGACTTCCCATATGTAAATAATACACTTCTAAATACTTATGAGTCAGGGGAAAATCATAATAGATATAAGAAAATATTTGGAACTGAATGAAAAAAGCAAAAGTCGTTCAGTTGAGTCCGACTCTTTGCGTCCCCATGGACTATACAGTCCATGGAATTCTCCAGGCCAGAATACTGGAGTGGGTAGCCTTTCTGTCCTCCAGGGGATCTTCCCAACACAGGGATCGAACCCAGGTCTCTCCCATTGCAGGTGGATTCTTTACCAGCTGAGCCCCAAAGGAATGAAAAGGAAAAATTTAAATGCTACATATTAAAACATATGGAAGCAGGCAAAGCAGTGACTGAAGAAAAATTTAAATCTTTAAATGCATCTGTTAAAAGAAAAAAGGTAAATATTAATAAATTAAGCAAATATATTAAGAAATTATAAAAAATAATAAACCCAAGGTAAGTATAAGAAAGAAAACCATTTTTTACACTGTTTTTACTCTTTTGAATTTTTTATTTTGTATTAGGGTATAGCTGATTAACAATGTTATGACAGTTTCAGGTAAATAGCGAAGGGACTCAGTCATACATATACATGTATCCATTTCCCCCCTCAATCCCCCTCCCATCCAGATTGCCATATAACATTGACCGGACTTCCATGTGCTATACAGTAGGTCTTTGTTGGTTATCTGTTTTAAATATAGCAGTGTATACATGTCCATCCCAAACTCTCTTAACTATCCCCCCCATCCCTAGCAATCTAAGTTTGTTTTCTAAACCTGTGAATGTCTTTCTGTTTTGTAAGTCCATTTGTATCATTTCTTTTTAGATTTCACATATAAGGGATGTCATATGATATTTCTCCTTCTCTGTCTGACTTACTTAATTCAGTATGACACTCTTTAGGTCCATACGTGTTACTGCAAATGGTATTATTTCGTCCTTTTTAATGACTGAGTAATAGTCCATTGTATATATGTAACACATCTTCTTTATCCATTCCTCTGTCTGTGGACATTTAGACTGCTTCCATATCTTGGTTATTATAAACAGTGCTGCAATGAACACTGGAGTGTATGTATCCTTTCAGATTATGTTTTTCTCTGGATAGATACATGCCCAGGGGTGGGATTGTAGGGTAGCTCTGTTTTTAGTTTTTTTAAGAACCTCCATATTGTTCTTCATAGTGACTGTACCAATTTATATTTCCACCAACAGACTGGAACAGTTCCCTTCTCTCCACACCTTCTCCAGTGTTTGTAGATTTTCTGATGCTAGCCATTCTGGCTGGTATGAGGTGATAGCTCATTGTTGTTTTGATTTGCAAAGAAATAATAATTTTAGGACTGCAAAAGTAGAGAAATAGAAATCAAACAGATCATAGACAGGATCAACAAAACATGTTTCTTTGAAAAGACTGACAAATTTGATAAACCTTTGTTAAGACTAATGAAGAAAAATAAGAGAGAAGGCACAAAAAAACAGTGTAAGAATAAAAAGGGAAGATGGTTACAGATTCCATATATATTTAATTTTTTAAGAAAGGATATTATGAACGATGATGCCAATACATTTGAAAATTTACGTGAGATAAATAAATTCTAAGAAAACATAACATACCAAACCAACAGCACAAAGAAATTTTAAAGTACCAACAGTTTTGATGAAAATAACCTGAATTTGTTAAAAACCAACCAATAAACAAACAAAAAACAAAGCAAAATACTTTCTATGGGAAATCCATTCTCAGATTTCTTTCAAGGCAAATTCTACCAAACAGTCAACGAAAAACACAATGGCAATCTTCATAATTTCTTCTACTGAATGAAGAAGAGGGAATATTTCTCAATTTTTATGAAGACAACATATCTTTCATACTAAAACCTGAAAAATATTCAAAAGAGAAAAACAATAGGCCAGTCTCACTCATTAATATAAATGGAAAAAGTCTAAGCAAAATATTAGCAAACTGAATCACCATTATGTAACATCAAACTTCAGCATATCCCAGGAATGAGGTTAAGACCGTTTAATATTAGAGACTCAAACAACATAGTTAATGCACCACATTACAAAAAAAGGGAAATATTATAATCACTTTAACAAATGTAGAAAAGTATTTGGTAAAAATCAACATACGTCTTTGATTAAAAAAAGAACTCTGAACACACTATTTTATATTGCTAAAATAGGATCAATATACAAAATCAATTGCATTTATACATATCAGTAATAAATATAAAATTTAAATTTAAAAACCAACTATTTACAATGATATGAAAATCATTTAGAATAGTATCAAGAACTACAAGTATTTTTAACAAAAAATGGGCAGATTTTCTATGCAGAAAACTCTAAACTGCTGCTGAAAAAAATTAAGGAAGCCAGAATAAAAAGAGAAACGATACTCTTCAACTGGAGAATTCTTTGTAATTCTCATTATTTTAAAATCATCAATTCTGCTCAAATTTATTCTTCCAACTCAATGCCATCTCAATCCGAATTCAGCAACCTTTCTGGAATTTGACAAGTTGATTCTAAAATATGTAAACACATGTCAATAATAGTGTGACCATTTGACAAAAAAGAACAAGTCAGAAGTCTTTGCTCTAGAGGATATCAAGAATGGACTGCTGTTTAGTCACTAAACAAGTGTCTGACTCTTTTGTGGCCCCATGGACTGTGGGCTGCCAGACTCCTCCGGTGATTTCCTAGGCAAGAATATTGGAGTGGGTTGCCATTTCCTTCTCTAGGGGATCTTTCCAACCCAGGGATCAATCCTGCGTTTCCCACATTGGCAGGTGGATTCTTTACCACTGAGCCACCTGGGGAAACCCATGAAGAATGGATATAACTAAAAAAATGAAAAAAATAAAAATAAAAGAATGTATACAACTATATTTCTAAAACAGTGTGGCACTGGCATAGGAAATACACAAAAAGACCAGTGGAACAGATCTTGAGGACCCAGAAACAATTTTGCCTATTTTTCAAGTCTATAAATTTTATTTTCTTATATCTTGTTTTTCTCCTTTTTATAATCATGTTTTCCTTAAATGTTTAAACATATTTATAACAACTGTTTTTAAAGACCCCCCCGCATCTGTCTTTTGTTGTAATTAATTCTGTCTTTTGTTGTATTACTGAGTCTTCTGTTGACGGATTTTTGTCCTCGTTTTGGCACATTTTCCTGTTTTTTATGACCGCTAGTAGTTTTTTCCTTGGATGCCAGTCTTGCAAATCTCTAGATTATATTATCTTCTTTTGTTTGTGGGAAGCAGATCGTTCAGTTATTTGCAGGTAATTCTGATCCTATTAAGCTTTGTTAGGAAAGAGGTTATGTAAAGTCATGTTTATTCTAAGACTAGCTTTGTGCCAAGTCTCTTCAGTTGTGTCTGACTCTGCGACCCCATGNCCCCCCCCCCCGCATCTGTCTTTTGTTGTAATTAATTCTGTCTTTTGTTGTATTACTGAGTCTTCTGTTGACGGATTTTTGTCCTCGTTTTGGCACATTTTCCTGTTTTTTATGACCGCTAGTAGTTTTTTCCTTGGATGCCAGTCTTGCAAATCTCTAGATTATATTATCTTCTTTTGTTTGTGGGAAGCAGATCGTTCAGTTATTTGCAGGTAATTCTGATCCTATTAAGCTTTGTTAGGAAAGAGGTTATGTAAAGTCATGTTTATTCTAAGACTAGCTTTGTGCCAAGTCTCTTCAGTTGTGTCTGACTCTGCGACCCCATGACTATAGCCCACCAGGCTCCTCTGTCCATGGGATTGTGCAGGCAAGAATACTGAAGTGGGTTGCCATGCCCTTCTCCAGGAGAATCTTCTCTCATGCACTGCCTTCCTAGAATCTCTAGTAAATGCTCTGCTGTTCCACAAGAGGTCTCCACTCAGGTTGGCTGGACTTCAAACATCTGTGTTACTTGAGCACTGGTAGCTGTTCCTCTTACAGTTCCCTGATAACTGGCTTTTCCCCAGCTTCAAACATTTCCACTCTGTGTATGCACAGCTTAGTATTCGGCCCAAAACTCAGAAGCATGGAGCAATTTGTTTGCCAAGCTGCCTCCTCTCTGGTCCTCTTCCCTCCCCATTCTAACCACTTAAGTCTTCCCAAATTCATCTCCCTGTCTCATCTCTGCAAAACTGCTGGTAGTTTGCTATATCACATTTGAAAGCAGGAAGCTGTGTCAATTTTTTTAAATGTACACAAGACTGATCTGAATGGAGAGATATACACTTTTTGTACTTAAAAATAAAATCTATTAAAACTAATGTTTTTGTTTTTGTTTTTTACAAAAGAAAGAAAGGATGTTAACACCAAACGTACAAACTCACATGTGTATATTCTCAGGTATGCGGTTAAAAGTAGGGGAATAAAGAAAAAAGAAACACATCTCCAAGAGTATCAATGTGACATTAGCAAAATGTTCCAGGTTGTCTGATCAGTCTCCCTTTCTTGGTCCAGGTACAGAAAAAATGTAGTTCAACATCAGCCACAGCATTTTTAAAGATCCCCACAAGGCTACCCCGGTGGTCAGCAGTGAAGTAGTTAATCTTCCTTAAGTAAGAGCAGAGCAGAGCACTTAAAACATGAGTTACTTAAAATTCAGCTTAGCTTATGGTGATTTAGAGCTCATTTAATTAGTATTTAGAACTGCGCATTGTTCATAGCTATTGGTATTTCAATAGATGCTTAAATGTTTGAACATTTAAAGTTTAATAAGCCTTAGTTCTCTGAAGAAAAACATTGATGTAATTAAATTTTCAATTACCCTTTTTTTTTTTTTAGGGGACTATGCGATTAATAAAAGCTAAGGCATTTAACAACACTCATTTAAAAACCTAATCTGNGACAGATCTTTGTTAGTAAAGTAATGTCTCTGCTTTTTAATATGCTGTCTAGGTTGGTCATAGATTTTCTTCCAAGGAGGAAGTGTCTTTTAATTTCATGGCTGCAGTCACCATCTGCAGTGATTTTGGAGCCCAAAAAAATAAAGTCTGGCACTGTTTCCACTCTTTCTCCATATATTTGCCATGAACTGATGGGACCAGATGCCGTGATCTTAGTTTTCAATTGTTCAGTTTTAAGCCAAATTAAAGCTTGTGTTTCATCCAGCCACGCATTTCACATGATGTACTCTGCATGTAAGTTAAATAAGCACGGTAACAATATACACCCTTGACGTCCTCCTTTCCCGATTTGTAACCAGTATGTTGTTCCATGTCCAGTTCTAACTGTTGCTTCTTGACCTCCATACAGATTTCTCAGTAGGCAGATCAGGTAGGCTGGTATGCCCATCTCTTTAAGAATTTTCCACAGTTTCTTATGGTCCACACAGTCAAAGGCTTTGGCATGGTCAATAAAGCAGAGGTAGATGTTTTTCTGGAACTCTCTTGCTTTTTTGATGATCCAACGGATGTTCGCCATTTCATCTCTGGTTCCTCTGCCTTTTCTAAATCCAGGTTGAACATCAGAAAGTTCACGGTTCACATACTGTTGAAGCTTGGTTTGGAGAATTTTGAGCATTACTTTGCTAGCGTGTGAGATGAGTGCAATTAGTGTGCGGTAGTTTGAGCATTCTTTGGCATTGCGNCTAAATCCAGGTTGAACATCAGAAAGTTCACGGTTCACATACTGTTGAAGCTTGGTTTGGAGAATTTTGAGCATTACTTTGCTAGCGTGTGAGATGAGTGCAATTAGTGTGCGGTAGTTTGAGCATTCTTTGGCATTGCGTTTCTTTGGTATTGGAATGAAAACTGACCTTTTCCAGTCCTGTGGCCACTGCTGAGTTTTGCAAATTTGCTGGCGTATTGAGTGCAACACTTTCACAGCATCATCTTTGAGGATTTGAAATAGCTCAACTGGAATTCCATCACCTCCACTAGCTTTGTTCATAGTGATGCTTCCTAAGACCCACTTGACTTCGCATTCCAGGATGTCTGGCCCTAGGTGAGTGATCACACCATTGAGAGAGTTAATTCCTAGGCAGGTTGAAAGGAGGTCAGGGGGTCTCTGAGGAGAGAGGAGTCTGGGGTTCTCAAGGAGGAGATAGACAGGGGTATGGAATTCTCAAGGAGGAGGAAAGGACAAACTTTTTTTTTTCTAAATTCCTTAGTCTTAGTCCCATAAAATGTTTTTTTTCTTTAAGCCCTGATGATTACAGAAACTGATGATTACACAACAAACAACTCAATTTAAACTCTGTACTAGGGATTACACAACAAGATATATCCTGCTTGAAGACAGTTTCTCCTACCTGAAAACCTTCTGACTAATCCTGATATCTTAGAATGTAAATTATGGGAGTTGGTCTAATAGGATCTTTCTATTCTTAAGTTCTGATCCTGTTATCCTAAAATGTAAATTGTGAGAGTGGAACTGGTAAAATTTTCATAAACTTGAGACATTCTTTTGATTTATTGTAATAACTAATTTAAAAGTGTATAATTCCCTGGCTGAAGACTAGCGTAGGGCACTCTCCGCCCCCTTCTGAAGTCTCTGTCAGAAGTTATCTCTGTTCCTTCTCACTGTAATAAAAATTCTGCCACACAAGAGCCCTGAGTGGTCAAGCCAGTCTCTGGTTCCTGAAACTAAATCTTTGGAGATCACGAATCCGACACATTTCACCGTAAACCATCATCATTGTAGTTATCTGGGTCGTGAAGATCTTTTTTGTGTAGTTCTTGTGTGTATTCTTGCCACCTCTTCTTAATATCTTCTGCTTCTGTTAGGTCCAGACCATTTCTGTCCTTTATTGTGCTTATCTTTGCATGAAATGTTCCCTTGGTATCTCTAATTTTCTTGAAAAGATCCCTAGTCTTTCTCACTCTATTGTTTTCCTCTATTTCTTTGCATTGATCCCCGAGGAAGGCTTTCTTATCTCTCCTTGCTGTTCTTTGGAACTCTGCATTCAAATGGATATATCGTTCCTTTTCTCCTTTGCCTATAGCTTCTCTTCTTTTCTCAACTATTTGTAAGGCTCCGTCATACAAGCATTTTGCCTTTTTGCATTTCGTTTTCTTAGGGATGGTCCTGATCCCTATCTCCTGTACAATGTCATGAATTTCCATCCATAGTTCATCAGGCACTCTGTCTATAAGATCTAGTCCCTTGAATCTATTTCTCACTTCCACTGTATAATCGTTAAGGATTTGATTCAGGTCATATCGGAATGGTGTAGTGGTTTTCCCTACTTTCTTCAATTTAAGTCTGAATTTGGCAATAAGGGGTTCATGATCNATGGCAACCCACTCTAGTATTCTTGCCTGGAGAATCCCATGGACAGAGGAGCCTGGAGGGCTACAGTCCATGGGGCTGCAAAGAATTGGACATCATTGAGCAACTAACACTCACTTTTTCACCATTTTGTTACTTTTCGTAAGACAATTAATTTACAAATTGTTCTGGTCACTGTTTCTTATTTAAAACATATTAGAAAAGCACACTAAAATCTATTTCTGAGTGTTAACTTATTTCCAATAAGCATTTTTAAAAGTTCGTTAAGCAAATTAAAGGACTATTCAGTATCAAAATATGAAATTAACATCCTTCATTTCAGGAAATGACCATGATCCGAATCATGAGAGTTTAATGTTCTTTTTCTCAATGCACTGCTGGGATGCACCACTTCCATATAATAACAACAATTACCTGTGCTTACACCACAAATGTAATCAAAGAGTTGATGAACTGGCTTCTGAGTAAGTTCAACTAATTTTCGTAGTGTCTGAAGAGCAACCACACCCCTGTAGGAAAAATAAAAGGCAAAAATGAGAATTCCTGTTTTAAGGAAAGCTAATCTATTTACTAAAACAATCCCTGGTTTTCTAGTTTATATGCTAATATGAAAATTAGTAATACAAATTAGCATCAGTTAAAATTGCCAAAGGTTTCTGGATTGTTTTTGAAAACACAGTATCTAAACAATGGCATTAAAACCTGAGTTACGGCAGCACATTTTGAATTTACACTAGTATCTCTTTAAATAAGACAATGAAGATACGGCAATATAAGGTATTTTAGCAGACTCTGGAAATTGCTTAAACTCTGTATTCACCGGTTTTGGGATGTCATGCATTGGTTTCTCCACTTACCAACATGGTTGGTAAACCTATCCTTCTACACATTTCATTTTCTGTAATTCATCAGCCATATTTTTTTTTCATCAGTCGTATTTTTAAGGTTTCTTTTTTCATTTTTTTTTNTGTAGGTCTTCATAGAACCATTCAACTTCAGCTTCTTCAGCATTACTGGTTGGGGCTTAGACTTGGATTAGTGTGATATTGAATGGTTTTCCTTGGAAACGAACAGAGATCATTCTGCCGTTTTTTGAGACTGCATCCAAGTACTGCATTTTGGACTCTTTTGTTTACTATGATGGCTACTCCATTTCTTCTAAGGGCTTCTTGTCCATAGTAGTAGATATAATGGTCATCTGAGTTAAATTTACCCATTCCAGTCCATTTTAGTTCACTGATTCCTAAAATGTCGATGTTTACTCTTGCCGTCTCCTGTTTGACCGCTTCCAATTTGCCTTGATTCATGGACCTAACATTCTAGGTTTCTATGCAATATTGCTCTTTACAGCATCAGACTTTACTTCCATCACTCGTCACATCCAGAACTGGGTGTTGTTTTTGTTTTGGCTGTNTTTACTCTTGCCGTCTCCTGTTTGACCGCTTCCAATTTGCCTTGATTCATGGACCTAACATTCTAGGTTTCTATGCAATATTGCTCTTTACAGCATCAGACTTTACTTCCATCACTCGTCACATCCAGAACTGGGTGTTGTTTTTGTTTTGGCTGTGTCTGTTCATTCTTTCTGGAGTTATTTCCCCACTCTTTACCAGTAGCATATTGGGCACCTACCAACATGGGGAGTTCATCTTTCAGTGTCATACCTTTTTCCCTTTTCGTACTATTCACGGGGTTCTCAAGGCAAGAATACTGAAGTGGTTTGCCATTCCTTTTTCCAGTGGACCACGTTTTGTCAGAACTGTCTACCATGACCCATCTGTCTTGGGTGGCCCTACACAGCATGGCTCATACTTTCATTGAGCTAGACAAGACTGTGCAATCAGTTTGATTAGTTTTCTGTGATTGTGGTTTTCATTCTGTCTGCCCTCTGATGGATAAGGATAAGAANCATCTGTCTTGGGTGGCCCTACACAGCATGGCTCATACTTTCATTGAGCTAGACAAGACTGTGCAATCAGTTTGATTAGTTTTCTGTGATTGTGGTTTTCATTCTGTCTGCCCTCTGATGGATAAGGATAAGAAGCTTATGAAAACTTCCTGATGGGAGAGACTGACTGAGGGGGAAACTGGGTCTTGTTCTGATCAGTTCAGTTCAGTTCAGTTCAGTCATTCAGTCATGTCAGACTCTTTGTGACCCCATGGACTGCAGCAGCACGCCAGGCCTCCCTGTCCATTGCCAACCCCCGGAGTTTACTCAAACCCATGTCCATTGAGTTGGTGATGTCATCCTATCATCTCATCCTCTATCATGCCTTTCTGCTCCTGCCTTCAATCTTTCCCAGCGTCAGGGTCTTTTCAAATGAGTCAGTTCTTTATCAGGTGGTCAAAGTCCTGATGGGCAGGGCCATGTTTAGTAAATTTTTAACCCAGTTTTCTATTGATGGGCCGGGCTGTGTTCCCTCCATGTTGCTTGACCTGAGGCCAAACTATGGTGCAGGTAATGAAGATAAGGGTCCTTCAAAAGGTCCCATACATGCACTGCTGCACTCAGTGCCCCTGACTTTGCTTCAGGCCAACCCATGCCTCCGCCAGAGACTCCTGAATACTCACAGGCTAGTCTAGGTCAGTCTCTTGTGGGGTCCTTACTCCTGGGTTATGGTACGCACAAGGTTCTGTTTGTGCCTTCCAAGAGTCTGTTTCCCCAGTCTTGTTTAGGTTCTGGAGGTTCTATGGTGGGGTTAATGGCGACCTCCTACAAGAGGGTTTATGCAACATCCAGGTCTGCTGCACCCAGAGCCCCTGCCCCTGTGGCAGGCCACTGCTGACCCATACCTCCACAAGAGACACCCAGACACAGTTCTGGCTCAGTGTCTGTGGTTTGGGTGTGCGTTTTGTGCCCTTCCCAGGTCTGATCAGCTCAGGTGACCCGGTGCTTGGTGAGTGCACTGTGCCAGGTGGACCGTGCATCTTAATCACCTCCCCTTCCTGGCCCCTTGGTGTCCCGGGTGCACCGCTAGAGCACTGTCTCAGGTGTGCCGTGTGTCTCCTCTGTAGAGCTAATCTCAGGCTGCAACTCTCCTGGCGGCTGCCAACCATTCAGGATCTCAGGAAGATGTGGTTAGCAGCTGGGAGCCTGCTCACAGTTTGGTAGAAGAGTCCATTTCTGAGGCTGATATTGCAGCAGCCCCGTGACTTCTGGCTCTGGCTGTCACAAGCCTTTCTGCCTCTGGACGGGAAGGGCCCAGTCCACAGCTGGCTAGCTCTCCTTTGGTATTTGCCCAATCCTTTGTTCTGTGAGTGGACTAGGTTGCACATTAGCTTGTTAGGCTAGAACCTTTGGAGGGAAAGTTCTCTTTTCTGCAGTTGAGGTTAGATGTGTATTCTGTGGGTTTTTTTTTTTTTCTTTTTTCCGGTTATGTTGCCTTCTGAGATTCCAAAACTCCCCACAGACCCACCTGTGAGAGGGTTTCCTATTGGGTGGAAACTTCTCCTTCATGACTCCCTTCTCAGGACAGGTCTCCATCCCTACCTGTTTTGTCTCCCTTTTTGTCTTTTATATGATGTCCTATATATCCTTTCAAAGAAAATGGGCTGCCTTTCTGGGTGCCTGGTGCCCTGTGCCAGTGTTCAGAAGTTGTTTTGTGGAAGTTGCTCAGCATTCAAATGATCTTTTGATGAATTTGTGGGGGAGCAACTGTCTGTTTCTCTTAACTCTGTCTCTAAAGTTTATGCATCATAGTATTTGTCCTTTATTTCAGCAGATGTTCAGGCGTTTGTGAGCCGATGCTTACGTTCCCAAGATTGTATTTTGGCATCCTGTCTACTCTTGGNGGGGAGCAACTGTCTGTTTCTCTTAACTCTGTCTCTAAAGTTTATGCATCATAGTATTTGTCCTTTATTTCAGCAGATGTTCAGGCGTTTGTGAGCCGATGCTTACGTTCCCAAGATTGTATTTTGGCATCCTGTCTACTCTTGGCTCCCCCTCCCTCCTAATTAAAGGAAAAGTTTGGAAATTCCAATTTTCACTTTACTTTGAAACTGTCTGTACTTGGTCCATTTAGACTGATAGAATCTACTGTGGACTTGATTGTCAGAGACTATTGGATTCAAGTGAAAGTGGAAAGTGGAAGTTGCTCAGTCATGCCCGACTCTTTGTGACTCCATGGACTACAGTCCATGGAATTCTCCAGGTCAGAATACTGGAGTGGGTAGCTGTTCCTTTCTCCAGGAGATCTTCCCAACCCAGATCTCCTGCATTGCAGGTGGGTTCTTACTGGATTAAAATTTCCATTCTCCTCCACTGTCCACTACATGAGACCTGCTCATTATAAGTGGACAAACACAGACTTCACATTTTCCTCAGCTTAATTTCTTCATGTACTAAACTACTCTTGCGTCTTCAATGTCTTTCCCTCTGTCTCTCTTGCTATGAATCTTATTCTAAACCATCTTCTCTTCATTCTTTGGCTTTCTTCATCCATTTTCTCCCCTCAGGGTATGAAAATATTCAAGTCACCCCAATCTAAAAAAGTTCTCATCTTATAATTGTTAAAGTGAATCACCTCTCTGACCCTCTCTCCAAGCTTTCTGAAAGGACTGACTATCTTCTTCACTTCCTCACCTCCCATTCATTTCTCAACATTTTCTGTCCCTACTCTGTTGCAACTGTTCCTGTCAGAGTTGCCAGTAACTTCCTAATGGTTGTTGCTGTTTAGTTGCTAAGCCATGTTTGACTCTTTGGGGACACCATGGACTCTAGCCTGCCAGGCTCCTCTATCCATGGGATTTCCTAGGCAAGAAGACTGGAGTGGGTTGCCATTTCCTTCTTCAAGAGAATTTCCCAACCCAGGGATCAAACCCTGTCTCCTGTATTGGTGGGCGGATGCTCTACCATTGAACCACCAGGGAAGCCCAACTTCCTAATTAGAAAATTTAATTACAGATTATTTTACACTTTACTATATTTAAACTTGGCACCACTTGAAATTGTTCACCACTCTCTCATCAGTAATAATAGCTGTAATTTGTTGAACATTTAAAGCAGGGCACCAGGCAATGTACTATGTGACTTATGTGGTTATCTAACTTACTCCTAATACCCTGAGAAAAGTTATTAACACTCCCAATTTACAGTTGTGGAAACAGGCTTAAAGAGCTGAGTTAACTAATGTTATGTTATCCAAGAGAATAGAGTTAGGATGTAAACCCAGGTCTCCTGCATTGCAGGATTCTTTATCAGCTGAACTACCAGGGAAGCCTTGATTTCACTATACACCCTTTTATACTACACTTATCACATTGTTTTGTTGACATGATTTTCAAAAAGTTAAAATTATGATTCTCTTTGATATGAATGGACATATGTCAAAGATTTTTGTCTAACTAACTGAGGAAGCCAATAAGATGTTGAAGCTGGTTTAAAGAGCATTTTGACGAACTGGGTATTTATAGGCAGTTTGAGAAAAAAAGTTAAAATAAAGTTAAACATTTAGTTTCTCAGTCAGGCTAGTGACATTTCAAGTATTCGATGGTCATATGTAACTAATGACAAATATATTGGACTGCATAGACATAGAACATTTCCATCGTCATAAGAACTCCTTTTGAAAAACAGTTGGGCCTCTTAAGTATGGCTCCGGTATGATATTGACATGACATGTCATATTCTCTTTTGCCTTATTTGCAAAGGTAATATAATTTTTTTTCTAAAGAATTTCCTCCACATGACCACTGGCTTTCAAATATTTCTGAGGCCCACATTAAGAAATACATCTGTGGTCAACTAATATTTGACAAGAAAGCCAAGAATACTCAATGAGTAAATGATAGTCTCTTCAATAAATGATGTTGGGAAAATGATATTCTTATGCAAAAAAAATGAAATTGAATTCCTGTCTTGCATTATTTGCATTCAGTTTTTACATCACAAAAACTAACTTGAACTAAGGACTTAAGTGTAAGACCCGAAACCATAAATCTCTCAGAAGAAAACATAAGGGGAAAAGCTCCTTAACATTGGTCTTGACAATGATTTTTTTTTCTATATGCCACTCAAAGCACAAATGACCAAAGTAGAAATCAACATACAGGATTCAGTTCAGTTCAGTCGCTCAGTCGTGTCCAACTCCTTGCAACCCCATGAACCGCAGCACGCCAGGCCTCCCTGTCCAAAACTAACTCCCAGAGTCCACTCAAACCCATGTCCACTGACTCGGTGAAGCCATCCAATGATCTCATCCTCTGTCGACCCCTTCTTCTCCTGCCTTCAATCTTTCCTAGCATCAGGGTCTTTTCAAATGAGTCAGCTCTTCGCATCAGGTGGCCAAAGTATTGGAGTTTCAGCTTCAACATCAGACCTACCAATGAACACCCAGGACTGATCTCCTTCAGGATGGACTGGTTGGATCTCCTTGCATTCCAAGGGACTCTCAAGAGTCCTCTCCAACACCACAGTTCAAAAGCATCAATTCTTTGGTGCTCAGCTTTCTTTCCAACTCTCACATCCCTACATGACTACTAGAAAAACCATAGCCTTGACTAGACAGACTTTTATTGACAAAGTAATGTCTCTGCTTTTGAATATGCTGTCTAGGTTGGTCATAACTTTCCTTCCAAGGAGAAGGAAAGTTTAATTTCATGGCTGCAGTCACCATCTGCAGTGATTTTGCTAAGTCTGCTGCTGCTAAGTCATTTCAGTCTTGTCCGACTCTGTGTGACCCCATAGCCAGCAGGCCACCAGGCTCCCCTGTCCCTGGGATTCTCCAGGCAAGAACACTGGAGTGGGTTGCCATTACCTTCTCCAGTACACGAAAGTGGAAAGTGAAAGTGAAGTCGCTCAGTCGTGTCCAACTCTGTGCAACCCCATGGTCTGCAGACCACCAGGCTCCTCCATCCACGGGATTTTCCAGGCAAGAGTACCGGAGTAGGGAGCCATTGCCTTCTCCACATGATTTTAGAGCCCCCCAACATAAAGTCTGCCACTGTTTCCCATCTATTTGCCATGAAGTGATAGGACCGGATGCCATGATCTTAGTTTTCTGAATGTTGAGCTTTAAGCTAACTTTTCCACTCTCCTCTTTCATTTTCATCAAGAGACTCTTTAGTTCTTCTTCACTTTCTGCCTTTAGGGTGGTGTCATCCCCATATCTGAGGTTATTTATATTTCTCCCAGCAATCTTACATCAAACCAAAAAGCTTTTGCACAACAAAGGAAATTATCTAACCTACAGAATGAAAGAAAATATTTGTTATCTTTCTGATAAGGGGTTAATATACAAAAACATATAGGAAACTCATACAATAACAAAAAATACCCCAAACAATCTGATTTTAAAATAGCCAGTGGACTTGAAATATTCAGACATTTTTCTAAAGAA
>SJYV01010468.1:531651-660299 GCA_006410875.1 Neotragus pygmaeus | reverse complement strand
CATCCACGGGATTTTCCAGGCAAGAGTACCGGAGTAGGGAGCCATTGCCTTCTCCACATGATTTTAGAGCCCCCCAACATAAAGTCTGCCACTGTTTCCCATCTATTTGCCATGAAGTGATAGGACCGGATGCCATGATCTTAGTTTTCTGAATGTTGAGCTTTAAGCTAACTTTTCCACTCTCCTCTTTCATTTTCATCAAGAGACTCTTTAGTTCTTCTTCACTTTCTGCCTTTAGGGTGGTGTCATCCCCATATCTGAGGTTATTTATATTTCTCCCAGCAATCTTACATCAAACCAAAAAGCTTTTGCACAACAAAGGAAATTATCTAACCTACAGAATGAAAGAAAATATTTGTTATCTTTCTGATAAGGGGTTAATATACAAAAACATATAGGAAACTCATACAATAACAAAAAATACCCCAAACAATCTGATTTTAAAATAGCCAGTGGACTTGAAATATTCAGACATTTTTCTAAAGAAGATATGCAAATGGAAAATAAGTACATAGAAAGGTGCTCAGCCTCATTAATCATAAGGGAAATGCAAATAAAAACCACACTATCATATCTCACACCTATTAGAATGACTATTATTAAAAATATAAGAGATGAGGCTGTGGAGAAAAGGCAATAGCACTCTCGGTGAGAATGTAAATTAGTATAACTACTGTGGAAAACAGGATGGGAGTTTTAAGAAAGATTAAAAATAGAACTATCATCAGTTCAGTTCAGTTGCTCAGTCGTGTCCGACTCTTGAATCCCCATGAATCGCAGCACGCCAGGCCTCCCTGTCCATCACCATCTCCCGGAATTCACTCAGATTCACGTTCATCGAGTCAGTGATGCCTTCCANGAAAGATTGAAGGCAGGAGGAGAAGGGGATGACAGAGGATGAGATGGTTGGATGGCATCACCGACTCAATGGGCATAAGTTTGAGTAAACTCTGGGAGCTGGTGATGGACAGGGAGGCCTGGCGTGCTGCAGTCCATGGGGTCGCAAGGAGTCAGACACGACTGAGCCACTGAACTGAACTGAATTGTGCACATTAGTGACGTTTCCAAGTTTTGTCCTTTCTTGTATAGAAAACAGAATCAAAGCTTACCGCTTATTTCTCAAGGGATATTATTTCTTTTCTTTAAAATCATATTATTTCTAAAATACTGAAAAACACAGTCCAACTTCAATCGGAAGAAAAGTTATTCCACTTGTTCTTTCTCTTACAGCTTATGTTCTATAGGGCGAATTGCGAGTGTATTTTATTTTAAAACCTTTTTTTAAAAAAATTGACTGTGTTCTTCAAAGTATTTGTGAATCCATCAAGGCCTCTCCCCTTCTCTCTGCTAGCCCCTCCCCACACAAACACCTTGGAACCTGTTTTCACAGCCTCACTTACATCCAACTGCCTTCCACAGAGCTTCTAACTGGGCATGCAAGGATGCAGGAGAGTTTTCAAAAATGACAAGAAAGATGCCTGCCTAACAGATAACTCATCTCTAAACATAGATTGTTAAAGCTCCATTTTTTTCTTTCAGCAAGTGTTTATTGGGGCCCATGCTGCAGCAGCGGGAGCAAGGACAAGTAACAGGTTCCCTTGCTTGATGTCTCTCTGAAACAGGTCAAGCTTGTTCCTTATATGGCTGAAGGTAGCTGTGTGTCCAGGGTTTTCGCTGGGCGGGTGGTTTAGGTGGTTTGCCCACCCCTCTGGTGGTGTTGAGTTCAGGGGGGCATGCCCAGTACCCTGCTTTTGTTCCCAACACTCTTATTTTGTTCCAGCCTCTTCAAAAGTGGCAGTTGGGTTTTTTGGTCTCTCTGTATCTTTTGTTCAGAATTTGCTCCAACCCGCTATGCATGCATTTATTTTTAGTCCTGTATAGTTTCTTTGTATTTTGTTGCTCACTTGCAGTTATTTTTAGTCCCATATAGTTTCTTTGTATTTTGTTGCTCACTTGCAGTTATTTTTAGTCCCATATAGTTTCTTTGTATTTTGTTGCTAGAGGAGGTATGTCCAGGTGCAAGCATTGTAGCACTGCAGCAAGGGTCCCAGGCCCTCACCTGTCCTGTTCCCCTCTGAGAGACTCCACACCCTTACTTTTAAGGGGTAAGGGGCCAAAGGCTTTTCTGAAATTTTTTCCTGCTGGACAGGGACCACAGACCCTAGCCTACTCTAGAGGTGTAGAAGTCCTTTGCTGACTGTTCCAAGGAATTGTAGGGACCTGGGCCACTCTCCGTTTGAATGGGCTGAATTCCTTGAGCCATCATGAGTCTTACTTCAAAATATTGGAGTCTATAAAACACAAACTTAACCAAAAGGTTAAGCTAACAAGGGGTAAAAAGGAGGTAAAGTACAATAACCATTAAAGGGTCTAGAAAGAGAAGGAACCAGGTTAACTTTGGGAGGCCTTCTTTAACTGTTGACCAGACAGGGAGTGATATTGCCCCTGCCAAGAAGCCATTCCGCTTGGGTGTGTATTTTTGTTAATCTCCAGGTTAAAGTTTACCATGTTTCTCTAATTTTAGAATAGAAGGTCTCAACCTGTTGGTGCCAGGTGTCCATCTTGGACCAAAAGGTCTTAGACACAGGTTTACAACAGTAAAGAATACAATGGAGCCCTAGGCGAAATATAACATCAATCAGTATGACTGGAAAGAAAAGGGTTATAAGAAAATGAAAACCTATTAGAAAATTTTTTATACCTTGTAGGATCCAAGAGAACAAATTAGAGTCAATTTTCAATTTCTCCACCCATACCGAATAGCAAGGAGTGGTTGTTCACTGTTTGCTAAAGTCAAGTGGCCTGTTGTTGAATTTTCTCAATATTGGGTTCTGCCTGGTATGGGCATCAGGGCTACTTTCTTTGCCTCCCGATCTGCCCTATTGTTCCTGTGGGTAATTTTAGCATTACCTTTTGGTGCCCATGGCAGTGAATGACTGCTACTAGTTTCGGTTTTTGAGTCACTTCTATGAGATGTAAAATCTCAGCCCCGTATTTTTTTTTAACTCATTTTGAATTGGAGGATAGTTGCTTTACAATATTGTGTTGGTTTCTGCCATACAACAACATGAATCAGCCATAAGTATACACATGTCCCCTCATTTTTTAACCTCTCCTGACTTCCTCCCACTTCATCCCACCCCTCTAGGTTGCCACAGAGCACCAGGTTGAACTCCCTGTATTATACAAGAACTTCCTATTAGCTCTCTATTTTTATACACGGTAATGTATAGGTTTCCATGCTACTCTCTCAATTCACCCCACCCTCTCCTTCCCCTGCTGTGTCCAAAGTCTGTTCTCTATGTCTGTGTCTCTATTCCTGCCTTGCAAATAGGTTCACCAGTACCATTTTTCTAGACTTCATATATGTATGTGTGTCAATATACAAAATTTGGTTTTCTGTTTCTGACTAACCTCACTCTGTACAATAGGCTCCAGGTTCATCCACCTTACTAGAACTGACTCAAACGTGTCTCTTTTATGGTTGAGTAATATTCCATTGCATATACATACCACAACTTCTTTATCCATTCATCTATCGATGGACACTTTGGTTGCTTCCATGTCCAAACTTCTGTGAATAGTTCAGCCTCGTGTTTAACAGGGGAATTTTTCACATTTAAATTTTTTGCACTTAAGGATTGGGATGTATAGGGACCCTAACTCATTTACTGCTCTATGTCTTATATCATTCAACACTCCCCATTTGGCCTAATAATTGGCAGAATAGGGGTATTGCATGGAAGGAAACTGACAGGACACTAAGAGGCCATGTTTTAAATCTATAAGGGATTGCAAACCTATTTCTGCTTCCAGCTTTATGGGGTACTGTCTCTTGTTAGGATAAGCAACTTCTGGCTTAAGGTTAATTTTTATAGGTTGGACGTTTATAGCCTTCTGGGGAATTACTTTGTCCCAAACTGCAGGGTTTGCTGTGTTTGCCTATTCAGGGAATAGGCCCTTGTTCCTCTAGCTGATTTGTTTTCATCAGAGTCAAGACAAGAGGCTGCTCAGGGTCTCCTAATCATAACATGTCTCCAAGGGAGCTCAGAGGGTCTCTTCCCAGTACTGGGGTAGTACACTCAGGCACACCCGAAAAGGCATGTGAGACCAAATGCTATTCAAGTTGGCAAATGAGAGGCCCAATGAAGTAACAGGTGTGCGTGGGAGATTCCATCAGCACCAGTCACAGTACAGCTTTTGGAGGAAATTGGCCAAGGGTGAGAGACCAGGATAGAGTTAAGTAGCTCCTGTATCAGTTTAAAAGTTGATCTTTTTTTACCTGCCATGTCAAGGATCACCCAGGGCTCCTCAACAGAGCTAGAAATCTCATTGTGGGGAGAGCTGCCAGAATCCCCAGGCCGCCCCAGTCATCCAGTGTGGCCATCTCCACAGTGGGAGCTGTCCCGTCCCCTTCAGGACTGAGGGCAGTCCCACTTTCAATGACCTGTTTGTTTGCAGACTGGACATGGACCGGGGGGTTCTTTTTGACATTCTCAGGCCCAGTGACTGGTTGACNCTCCACAGTGGGAGCTGTCCCGTCCCCTTCAGGACTGAGGGCAGTCCCACTTTCAATGACCTGTTTGTTTGCAGACTGGACATGGACCGGGGGGTTCTTTTTGACATTCTCAGGCCCAGTGACTGGTTGACTTACATTTGAAGCATTCCCCCTTGCTGGTTTTACCTCCAGGCAGATGGCTAAACTTCCTCGGGACCCCTTGGGTTCTCCTAAGTTTGCAAGGCATGGCTGACAGCTGTGGCCTCAGTTTAGCTTGAGCCATAGCCTGCCCATTTTCACGTCAGTTTCTCTCTTCCTCCTCAGCTTGATCTCGGTTATTAAGTATCCCAAAGGCCACCTCTAGGAGTTGGGGGATCAGGCTTTGTGGGCCTAATTGTGCCTCTAATATTGGGGTGGACTGTTGTCCCAGTAGGGATTGGCCCTCGGGAGTGGAAGGATCAATATCAGTAAATGTTCTAAAAGCCCTCACAAGCTGCCCCTGAAAGAGGGATGGATTTTCTTTATCTTCTTGGGTCACTCCTTTAATGTTTTCATAAAGCCAGTTAACCGGCTTTTTGATATACTTCCTCAACCCTTCTAATACACATTGGATCGTGTGCTACCTGGCTTCTGTTCCCTCCTGAGAATTGTAACTCCAGCAGGGCTACTGATTTGGAAGAGGTAGTCATCTCCACCCATAACAAAATGTTCAGGTTGGTCCCTGGCAAGGTGGTCAGTGCACCCCTCTCGTTCAGTTCAGTTCAGTTCATTCAGTCATGTCCAGCTCTTTGTGATCCCAGGGACTGTAGCACGCCAGGGCTCCCTGTCCATTGCCAACTCCCGGAGTTTACTCAAACTCATGTCCATTGAGTCGGTGATGCTATCCAACCATCTCATCCTCTGTTGTCCCCTTCTCCTCCTGCCTTCAATCTTTCCCAGCATCAGGGTCTTTCCAAATGAGTTAGTTCTTCGCATCAGGTGGTAAAAGTATTGGAGTTTTAGCTTCAGCACCAGTCCTTCCAATGAATATTCAGGACTGATTTCCTTTAGGACTGACTGGCTGGAGCTGGATTTGGGGTAATAGGAATTTCCACTACGGGTTACCCCGAAGGGATTACTCTCTCCTTCCTAGGGTAATGGGATATAATGAACATAGGGAGGTGGAGTGTGGGATTGGTCAGAGACATCCGGAGAAGTAGGTGCCTCTGAAGAAATAGGTGGCTCTGAAGAAGAAGGGGAGCCACCTTGGTTTCACCCTGAAAGTTGAGGCAGGTTAAAAGGGAGTCATTTAAAATGTCGAGAGTGTTTTCTGATTCCCCAGGCCACATGGAGGAGGGTTTTGGTAAAGGACCATGAAGACTTGGGCTATATGGAACTTCAGTCCATTTCCCTATCTTGTGACAGTAAAGATCCAATTGCAAGACAGTATTGTAATTTAGAGACCCATTTTCAGGCCATTTTTCTCTGTCCCACCAACGTAACAGGCAGTGTTATGGCAGAGTTTAAGTTTTCCCCTTTTCAGCACATTTATTTTTTTTAATTTCCAATTTTTAAAGAGACATTCCAGAGGTGTTTCTTCTGGCTTAGAAGAGGATCCTTCCCCATGCTGAGTAACCTGCAACTGAGAGTACTCCTGGAAATGACGCTCAGAGACATTTACTAGGATCTTTCTGTTTAATGGGGATCAGAGTGTCCTCTGAATTCCCCTTACCTAATGGGATTCTGAGCGTCCTCTACTGTCCCACTGATTCCTATCCAGGGGTCTCTGGTTGATCCAGTCCCTTGTGCCAAGTGTCCTCAATAGGGGATGTTTGAACCAGTGCCAGCGCGTTGCCAGGGCTTTCCTTGAGGGAGATCTGTTGTCTATAAAGTTTATGTCCGATAACAATTTTCCTATGTTGGGCTATATTCCTTGAGATTGAGCATCTATAAAGCGTAAGACATGGATTGCTTAGAAGTGGCCAGCCCAATAGGTAGTCTGTAACAAAGTAGGAGGCTGCCAAGGCCAGAAGTGAAGGGAATCTTAGAACTGCAAAATGGATCTCCAGGAGGAGCTGGAGTTGGATGCAATGGGAAATGCCTTGGGGGTCAGGACCTGAGGCCCTGAAGCTGGGAGTATTCCCATAGGGGGGTTTTTTGGACATAGATTAAAAGAGATCATAGAGAGCAAAAAATCCCAAAATCCTCTCCCCTATCTGCTTGGTGACTGTGATAAAACTGGGGAGAGCCTGATGATTCTTTCTGACATAGGCAACAGTCTGGATAATGTTTCCCATGGCATTTAACATACCATCCCACTGAGATTAGAATGTCTTTTTGGGATGCTCCAGTAGCACTTGGAAGGACCTCCTCGAAGTAGCTGGAGATTAAAAGAACTTTAAGTAGAATCTGATATTTGGGAAGTCTGTCAAAACTTTCGAAAAGCTTTAAAACACCTGATCTGATAGACTCAAAGGCCACTGTGGAACAATTATCCCTTGAGTTAGGTGAAAAAAAAGATTTCAAAAACAATTACAGGACTTCGCTGGTCCAGGGATTAAGACTCTTCCTGCCAGTGCAGGGGACATGGATTTGATCCCGGGTTCAGGAGGATCCCACATGCCGTGGGGCAGCCGAGCCCATGTGCCTAGAGCCCATGCTACACAAGAGACGTCATCACAAGAAGAAACTCGTGCACTGCAACAAAAGGTAGCTCCCACTCACCGCAACTAGAAAAAACCCATGCCGCAGTGAAGATTCAGGGCAGCCAAAAATAAAGAAATAAAATTGAAAAAAAACCACACCAGATCACTTAAAGGCATAGAAATGCACATAATCTATATCAAGGGCAGCATTCCAGGAAAACTTTGTTCTCTTACGAAAGAGAGAAACTAAATCCAGTCTTGCATCAGCTTGCTCTTAACAAAATCCATTTACCTAATTAAATTTAATCCAACCTTAGAAAATCCTGAACACATACAAGATTCTTTCCTCAGTGTTCCTCTTCTGCAGACCTCATGCAACTTTCTGTAGTCATACTTTGTCCTTTATTCTTCCCATTTAGAAATAACCGGCTTTAGGACAAAAATCACCTTTTTTCCTTTAACAAAATATATTTCCATTCCTCATATCTTCTTTTCTGAAAACACACATCCTACTTTGCTTAAGTAACCATGAACTGTCTTTACGTTAGCATTCTATAGATTGGTAGAGAACATCTCAAAGTGGCACCAAAGAGCTTTAGTTTCTCTCTCACAAAAAGACAAAAGTAGGTAAATTTTAGACTTGTTTAGAAACTTAACCTTCCCAATTATATTATTTGAAATGGCCTGGATACTCTATGAATTCTTATCATTTAACTTAATTTTAATTTACCAAGATTTAGAGAGACTGTTTCAGATGGACGTTTCTAAAACATGATTATTTCTGTAGAGTTTGCCCCAAATTTCTTATCCCAGTTACATTTACTTGAAAATTTAATCATATCAGGTTATTTTTCCTGTTGACAAATTTCATAATAAAAACAAATGTTCTTATTGACTTCTAGGAACCCTAGGGAAAATTAATGTGTTATACTTAATTCTGATGACTCTAAAGACAGGTTTGTATTAATTAAATCCATAAGCTTAAGCTAGCTCCAAGATCAGATATTATTTAAATATTGAATATTTCCCAGATCACATGAACATAAGTTGTATTCTGGTGAGCCTCCTTTATATTTCTAAGAATGTATGTGATAACTCAATTTCCTTTAAGCCAATTAAATACAGCTCATTTACAAGTTAATTTTTACACAAAGATAGACAGAACCGGAGAGTTCATAGTTTTCCCACTTGAATTTAAAATGGTCCCCTTTTCCCCGCTCAGTCTGGGGCACCTCCAGAAGAGTCGGGTAATTCCTGAGAGCCCAGGCAGGATAGTTAACACTCCAAGGCCCAGAACAGAGATGCAAGCCCCGCTGAGCTCAGGCAGAAAGAATAGTTACATTGCAAAGGCAGAGAGGAGAGAAATGCAAGCTCCTCGAGCCCAGGTAGAACACTTATATTGCAAAAGCAGAAGAGGGAAAAATACAAACTCCTTTCTTTTGTTTTTGTTCTTTAAAATCCCACAGAGTAACTCCAGGCTGGAGTTTCAGGCAATGAGGGCTGCAGCTGTATTTCCAGATTTAAATGCTCCACTAAGCCCACAGTTTTGGCAGAGAATTGCAGGAGCAGTTGGGCAGACAAAACTACATAAAACAAACAAACCAATGACAAAAACTTAAAGACACAAGAAGTTTTCAGGATAAAGGGGACGGAGTCGGAGTCCCCTTTATGGATCAAGAGAGAGGTCAAGGAAGGAGGGACGGAAAAGACTGAAAAAAGAAAAAGAGACAACAGCAAAATAAAGAGGAGATTACTAGAAAAAGATAGGACTACACAATATGAGATTTAAACCTCTATCACTCCTGTCAGGGAGAGCCTGCTGAACCCGGGTCTGTGTAAGACACACCTCTCCCACTTCTGCTTGTCACTCATCAAGGTGAGCCATGTCAGCTAGAGGGGGCAGGTCTCACAAGCTGAAAAGTAATGCTGTAGCTGCCCAAAGTCTACTCTCTCAAAAGGATGGAACAGAGAGAGGAGAGGCAGCGAGAAGTAAAGAGGCTTCAGAAGAAGGAAAAGGACAAGTTGGAGGGAAAAGCATTGCCTGAATGAGGGTACTGAGGCCCCCAGAAGTCAGGAAGACAGACTTCCCAACCTTGGTGACGCTGAAACAAGGTGGTCAGGTGGCCACTTGTCACCCACAGGGAAGTTGCATCCAGTGGTCCAGGAGGTCCCAAGAACCTCTCCCCAGAAGCGGACAACAGTCCTACATTAGGAGCCCCAGAGCTGATAATGCCAGTGTTCCTGGCCTTCCTCAATCAATAGAAATTGACTAGAGGTCAGACAAGAAATTCAGGCAAGGAGTTATTGGGCCCCTTGCTGCAGCAGGTGGGAAAGAGATAAAACAACAATTTCCCTTGATCACTTGCTCTCCCAAAACTATTTTTTGTGTTGCTTAAATAGAATGTATCCTTTAAAAAAAAAAAGTGCATCTTGTCATTCTTTTAAAACTGTCAACTCTGTCTGTGGAAAGAGAAAAGTTTTAATCATATAGACATTCTGTGTTGGTATAAATGTCTCTCTGCCAACAGTTGTTGAAATATAAGAATAGAGAGGTTTTACTGGATCTTATCCAAAAATAGAATGAAATCTGGTTTTTACTCTGCCTCTGTTATCAATGTTACTTTCTAATTTACCCTAAATGGTATCAAAGTGTTTGCCCCATCTTCCTAACTTGATCTGTGAACAGTTTTCCTGCTTCCGTTCCTGCAGCCACATTCAGCCACATAGACCAGGATAGGAATCTTGCCTCATTGTTCACTGCTGTATGATTTTAGGAAAGGTATTGGACATGTTCAAGCCTTGTCTCCTCATCTGTAAAATGGGAACAGTAATACCTTCTCAGAATGAAAGTGGACCATGTGTGGGAAAGATTGTCCTAGTCAAGTTTCCTTGATTAAGAGATTGTTAGTTTTGTTTGTTTCTAAGAGAATGAATAATTAACAAAACAAAGTAACTTACCCATATTAGTTTTAAAAATGAAATCAGTGGATTTTTCTGGAAGAATAGCGGGGTAATTTATGTCATTAAGCCAAAGAAACACTGAACAGCAATGTTCAGAAAAGGTAGATACTGGTGTAGCTTCAGGGACCTCAGCAGCTGTTCCTTTCATTCAAAAATGTCCTGCCATTAACATGACTCATCTTTAAACTTTTTTGGCCTACATGTCACTCAGCATAGATTTTCAAGAAAAAGAAACTGATCACTTCCCTCTGGCTAACAGATGGGTTTTTTCTCAGTCCCCTCTCCTCCAGATCCAATCAGCTGTGGCAAGGGAGGAGGTTCCCATATCTCAAATAGGTTTGCAGGGCCTAGGAGGAAAGCAAGGTTCATATGTACCCCACAATGTATGTGGTTCCAGTGCTTGGAAATGCACATAATGAGTGCTTAATGAGTATTGGCAATTTTTGTTATTGTCGAGAGTGTAACCTGTCATTTTCAGACTCCATGTGTTTGATTATATCATTCTTAATCACTGAAGTATTTTATTCTTCCTCTATTTGAATGAAAATGAAATCATTCATTCTTTAATCTGGAAAATATTTATTTCATGCTTTATATGAATCAAATGATGTTCTTGGCAATGGGGATGCAGTGAAAAACAAAGTCCCTGCCTTCAAGGAACTTATATTCTAAAGGAGGTGGGGACTCTGGGAAGAACTGTACCCGTAAACCATGAATTAATATAATGTGAGGTAGTGAGAAGTTCCACAGTTTGAGGGAATAAATAATGACAGTGGAGGAAGAATGAGGGCTAAATGTGAGAGATAAATAGGGTCTGTGGGCTGTGGTAAGGAATTTAATTTTTATTTCTAGAGTGCTGTAAACCTGCTAAAAGATTATGAATAGGGAGATGGTAAGATCAGAATTATATTTATAAAAAGTCATCCTGGCTATTACATGGAGAATGATTGGAATGGAACAAGATAAAAAGCAAGACAGAAAGACAGTTGGCAACTGTGGTCACCCTGGACGATGGCTGCAGTAGCCGCGAAGTAGTTAAGATGATTAGATTTAGAAGTGTTTATGTGTTTTGTTTTATTATGAAATATTTCAAGCACACAAGTATAGAGGATAATAGATTGATATACCTACTTTCCAATTCTATCATATCTTAACATTTTGCCATATTTGCTTCAGATCTTTTTTTTTTTAAGAGAGAAAACTTTACAAATATAGTAAAACCCCCAAGAATAGCCTCCAGATCCTAGTCCCTTCTTCTCAGAGGGATCCACTTTCCTGGTTTTGATACTCATCATTCGCATGTATGTTTTTGAACTTCTAGCACATATTTACATATCCATAACTATACAGCATTATATCCCCAACTTATATAAAAAGTATGTAACTTTTCCAACTTGATTTTTTCACAGCATTTTTTAGGGGGTTGTTCATATTTGTATATGCAATTCTGGCTTATTCATTTCTTTCGTACTCTAAACATAGTATTCTTTTGCAGGAACACACTACAATACATATAGTCATCCTGTCCTTGACGAACAAGTTATTTTTAATTTTTTACTGTTACAAACAGTTAAGTAATAAATATTCTTGTACATATCTCCTAGTGCACATATGCATGTATAAAAGTTTCTCTAAGTTAGTGCTTCCTAACCTTTTTCAGATCATGCACACAAAGAAAATAATATTATTTCTGAGGCATGTTCATAACTGGAGGGGATCTAGGAATGTCTACATGGAGCTTGGTGAAAAAGATGATCACTTTTTTCTTTTTATAAGAAAAATGGAATACTAAAATATTAAGGAAAATATAAATCTTAAATTTGTTTAAAACTTCCAAATAGAAAACTTCAGGAGTTTTAACGAAAAGCTTGAGAGGACTTCTGTGGTCAGATTTAATGTTTGAATTACTGTATTTCCTGGTCAACACATTTTTAATAACAATATCTTCAAATTCTTGCAGACACAATTATAAGATATTTTGTATTTTTCAATCATTCAAAAGTTGAAATTATATTTTAAAAATCCAGTAGCCAGTCTCTATCATTGACAAATTTAATTTTGAAATTTTTTTTTATGACAAATAGGTTTTAGATTCCAGTTCTGTAGATAGAACACAGTTCCCTCCTATATACTCGTTTCCTTTATTATTAGCATCTTTTAAAAATTTTAATGTTTATCTTATATTGGAGTATAGTTGATTTACAATGTTGTGTTAGTTCAGGTGTACAGCAAAGTAATTCAGTCATACATATGCAAATATCTATTCTTTTTCAGATTCTTTGCCCATATAGCTTATTACAGAGCACTGAGTAGAGTTTCCTGTACTAGACAGTGGTTAACATCTTGTATTAATGTATGTCACAACTGGGCTTCCTGAGTGGTGCTAGTGGTAAAGAACCCACCTGCTAATGCGGGAGACTTAAGAGACAGGCTTTCAATCCCTGGGTCGGGAATCCCTTGGAGGAGGGCATGGCAACCCACTCCAGTATTCTTGCCTGGAGAATCCCATGGACAGAAGAGCCTGGTGGGCTACAGTCCATAGGGTTGCAAAGAACTGGACATGACTGAAGCAACTTGCCACACACACATGCATGCCACAACTAATGAACAAACACCGAGTCATCACTACTAATAAAGTTCACACTTTATTCAAATTTCCTTAGTTCTTATGCATTATCCTTTTTCGACACCAGGATCCAACCAGAATACCGTATTACAAGGGTCCCCAACCCCTGGGACATGGACCAGTATGGGCCCGTGGCCTGTTAGAAACCAGGCTGCACAGCAGCTGAGCAGTGGGCAAAGCTGGTTCTTTTGCATTTACAGCCACTTCCCATTGCTCACATTACTGCCTGAGCTCTGCTTTATGTCAGATCATCATAAAAGTAATGCACTTAAATCTTCCCCAAACTATCTCCCCCATCCTATTCATGGAAAAATTATTTTTTCCACGTCATGCTTAGTTGTTGTGTCTCCTCAGACTCTTCTTTGCTGTGACAGTTTCTCTCACTTCCTTATTTTCAATGACCTTGACACTTTTATTTATTTATTTTTTACCTTGACACTTTTAAAGAATACTGTCAAACGGTTTGTAGAATGCTTCTTCACTGAGATTTGTCTGATAACTTTTCCCATGATTAAACTGGGGTTGTGTGTGTGTGTGTTGTGTGTGCGTGGGGCTTCCCAGGTGGTGCTAGGAGTCAAGAACCCAGCTGCCAATACAGGAGAAATAATAGATGTGGGTTTGATCCCTGGGTTGGGAAGATCCCCTGGAGGAGGGCATGGCAACCCACTCCAGTATTCTTGACCGGAACATCCCGTGGACAGAAGAACCTGAAGGGCTACAGTCCATAGGGTTGCAGAGAGTCGGACACAACTGAAGTGACTTAGCGATCACACAGGTATGTGTTTCGAGAGGAAGATCACAGAGGTAAATTGCCATTCTCATCACATCATATCAAGGATATATACAGTAATTATGGCTTTTAAAAAATTATTTATTTATTTGGCTGTGTCCAGCCTTAATTGGGGCACTCAGGATCTTCCTTGCATCATGTGGATCTTTTGCTGCACTCCACAGACTCTCTAGTTAAGACTTGCAGGCTCAGTTGTTGTGGCACGTGGGCTCTCCAGTCGTGCTCAGGCTCCAAAGCGCTGGGGCTTAGTTGCTCCATGACATGTGGGCTCTTAGTTCCCTGAACAGGGATCAAACCCGAGTCCCCTGCATTGCAAGAGGATTCTTAACCCACTAAACCACCAGGGAAGACCCCATCATGGCTTATTATATCTCATC
The DNA here is from genome assembly GCA_006410875.1 of Neotragus pygmaeus. Lineage (NCBI taxonomy): Eukaryota > Metazoa > Chordata > Mammalia > Artiodactyla > Bovidae > Neotragus > Neotragus pygmaeus. Next base: position 646,423 of record SJYV01010468.1, on the reverse strand, counting down.
AGAGCCTGAGAGATGATAAAACACTGTTTCAAGACAATCTCTGTCATAGAGAAGTAAAAGAAAGAGACTTGTAGCAGCTTCCAGTCCTTTGAAATTTTGTTGAAACTCAGAAACAAAAAAAACAAATAACCTGATTTAAAAATGAGTACAGGAATGAATGGCTTCCCAGGTGGCACTAGTGGTAAAGAACCTACCTGCCAATGCAGGAGACATAAGAGACTGGGTTCCATCCCTGGGTCGGGAAGATCTGCCAGAGGAGGGCATGGCAACCCACTCCAGTATTCTTGCCTGGAGAATCCCACGGACAGAGGAGCCTGGCGGGCTACAGTCCATAGGTCACAAAGAGTCGTACACGCCTAAAGCGACTTGGCATGCACGCACAAAGGACTGAACAGACAGTTCTCCGAAGAAGTTATATTAAAGGCCAATAAGTGCATGAAAAGAAGCTCAATATCACAACCATTCAGTTCAGTTCAGTTCAGTCTTTCAGTCGTGTCCGACTCTTTGCGACCCCATGAATCGCAGCACGCCAGGCCTCCATGTCCATCACCAACTCCCGGAGTTCACTCAGATTCCCGTTCATCGAGTCAGTGATGCCATCCAGCCATCTCATCCTTTGTTGTCCCCTTCTCCTCCTGCCCCTAATCCCTCCCAGCATCAGAGTCTTTTCCAATGAGTCAACTCTTCGAATGAGGTGGCCAAAATATTAGGGAATTGCAAATTAAAACAACAAGGAGATATCATCTGACACCTATTATGATGGATACTATTAAACATCAGACTATAACAAGGGTGGATGAAGATGTGGAGAAGTTGGAACCATTGGACACTGCTGGCAAGAATGTAAAATGGCACAGCTGCTTTGGAAAACATGACAACTCCTCAAAAAATAAAATTACCACATGATCCACTAATTTCACTCCTGGGTATGTACCCTCCCAATATTGAAAGCAGGATCTAGAAGAGAGATTTGTTCGCATTAGTCACAATAAAAAGTGGAAGCAACCTACAATTGACTCAATGTCGGTGTCCCTCAAAAACCCATTTGTTGATGCTTCAATCCCCATTGTGATGCGATTTGGAGGTGGGGCCTCTGGGCAGTAATTAGGTTTGGTTGAGGTCATGAAGATGGAAGCCCTAGGATTGGATTAATGTCCTTATAAGATCAAGAAACCAGAGATCTCTCTCCCCATCATGTATGGAAATAGTAAGAAGGTGGTCAAATGTAAACCAGGAAGGGGAGCCTCATCAGACACCAAATGCTAGCACCTTCATCTTATATGTCTCAGCCTCCAGAACTATGAGAAATAAATGTTAACTGCTTGAGCCACACAGTCTGTGGTATGTTGTTTCAGTAGCCCAACCTGATTAAGATACGACCTAATTGTTCATGGACAGATAAACAGATAAACAAAATATGGTATATACATACAACGGAATATTATTCAGCCTTAAAAGAGAAGAAAATTTTGCCATATGGTACATTATGGATGAGGCAGTCACAAAAAGACACATACCATGTAATTCCATTTATATGAGGTACCTAGAGTAAAGTTACAGAGAAAGCAGAATGGTGGTTGTCAGGGGCTGGGGGGAAGAAGAGAATAGGGAGTTACTGCTTAATGAGTATAGCGCTTCAGTTTAGCAAGGTAAAAAAGAGTTCAGGAGATGAACAGTGGTGATGGTTGTACAAAATGTGACTATACTTAATGGCACTGTATTGTATACTTGAAAGGGTTTAGGATGGTAAATTTTAGGTTGTGTTTATTTTATCACAATTTCTTAAATTGTTGAGGCTTGCCCTATCATGCTCAACGTTGGTAAATGTTCCATATGTACTCAAACTAATGCATTTTCTGCAAGTCCTATTCTGGGTCTTCTCACAGCCCCACCTCAGACAGACATGGTTGAGTCTGATCAGAACTGGGACCTGGGAACAAATCAGCGCACCCCACCTGGCAGGGAGCTACTGCAGTGTTTGGACAAGGATTTCTCCTGGTGACTTTAGGAAAAAATAGTCATCCGTCTTTTATTAATCACATGAAATTCTACAAATAAAGCTGCACACAAGGCATGTGGCTTACTTGAAAGTGAGAAAGGCACATTCTTCTCTCAATCCTTTTTCTCTGAGGAGGGAAAGAAGGGTCTGAGTGTATGTGCTTTGTGAGAGATTTACCAGTTGGCTCAATAGGTAAAGAATCCACATGTAATGCGGTAGATGCTGACTTGATCACTGGATTGGGAAGATCACCTGTAGGAGGGCATGGTAACCCACACCAGTAGTCCTGCCTGGAGAATCCCATGGACAGAGGAGCCGGGGCGTGGGAATGGGGGTGGGGCTACAGTCCATGGGGTCGCAGAGTCAGACACGATTGAAGCGACTGAGCATGCATGCACATTATTTGTAGCGACCGAGGCAGATTTGCTAACTATGCAGTTACAAAAATCTGTATCTTTAATGATTTGGTTTTTGAATCAATTACTGACATAGTATGGTAAAATGCTTCACTATACTTGTGGAGTTTTGTTTTACTTCTCATTGTAGTTCTGTTTGATACATTAAGGACATGTCATTTAAGTGCATACACATTTAAAATTGCTGTATCTTGCTGGTGAACTGAACTCATTAAGTCCCTAATATGGTAGCTCCATCAGGTCTATAAACGTAGACCATTTATAGTTCTTCCTGGTCAGAGGCAATTTACTAATCAGAGGTCATTTTTATCAGAAACCTCTATTATGTTTCCAGGTGAAAAGAGCTAGAAAATTAACTGAAGGTCAAGTTTTCATGCAGAAAGAAAAAGGGCTTTGTTAACCCTTTACCCACAATGGGTTTTTTTTTTTTAATCAGTCTGAAAATCTCCAATTTTATCTTGTCGTACATTGGTTCCGCCTCATTTTGGTTTTTTGCTCTTTGAGGACTCCAGTGAAACATTTGGTAGACTTTTTTAACATTATTTTCTCTGTCTTAAATTTATGTCTAACATTTTCTTACACATTTTCCATCTTTTTGTTTCCCTTAGCTTCATTCTAGTCTGCTAACATGTCCCAGTTATTCTCTTGAATTGTGTGTAATATACTATTAAACCTATCCTTTGAGGTCTTTAACTTCTTAATTCTAGAGTATCTATAATTTTTTTCAAGGTTTGCTTGTTAAATTTACTTACTTGTGTAAGCATGTTTTTATTGCAGTCTTTTTCTGATTTTTGATTATGTGTTGGTCATTTAACTTGGAAAATAATCCCGCTATTCTTGTCTCCTGCATTGGCAGGTGGATTCACCACTGCGCCACCAGGGAAGTCCCCGTTTATAGATTTTACTTTTGGATTGTCAAATTCCTCAGGATAAATGTTCAGTTTAAATGTCTGGAATATTGCCTTCTATGATTTTGACCGGATACCTTTTTACTTTTGGCACTTGCTAATGATTTTCTAAATCCAGAATTTTGTTCTCAGTTGTTGAGTTGTACCAAGTTACCAAGTGTCTAACATATAAGCTAGGGTAAAACCATTCTTGTATTACTGGGGTAAAATCTGCTTATATGTTAGATAGGATAATTAATTTTTGTCTGGTTTTGGCACTGAGGTTATAACAGCATTTTAAAATAAATAAAGAAGTTTGTTTCATTTTAAAATTCTCTCTACAGTATTAGAAATCAGATCATTGGTTATTTCTGTTGGGAGGTTTCACTGAGAAAGAGCAGGAGGGAATTTTCTGGGGTGATCAAAGTGCTGTGTCTTGATAAACACTTTTCAAAACTAAATGACTAGTTCAGATTTACCTATGTTATTTATACCTTAAAAATTGTTCAAATATTAATAATTGCTGAATCTTGTTAGAAAGAATATTTATCGTGTTATGCTTTCAAATTTTGTGTTAAAAATGGGAATATAAAAGATAAATTCATTGTTCATTTTCTTTTCATACTGTTTAGTAAAGGCTAAGGCAAAGTGCAAAAGTGCAAAAGGTGTGAAGAAATCTGATTAAAACAGATATGCACTTGGCAAAGCAAGAAACATGGCTTGAAACTATGTAGGAGCCTTGAATATGGATACAGGGGAAAAGGAAGTCAGTGGAAACAAAATGAGAGATACTGAGATCAAGAGACTGATGGATGTACAGATAGGCAGGGAAAGGATTAAGACAGGTGCTTGAAAGCAAATTCAGTATCTCATGCATCATCCAACTAGAAAAGAGAATATTCTTTTCTAAAGTACTAGAATATATCATATAGATACTTAAGTGCTTAATAGTTTTTTTGGTGTGTGCTTATCAGCTGTTTACATACAAAAACAATCACCTATCAAAGGTAAGTTTATAAAGTATACTAAAATTCTTGATCTCATTTAATTCTTCAACATCCTGAGATCTGGAATAGATTAGAAAAATGGAGTTGAGACTTTGCCATAGTTAAGACAGCTAATATGTGGAAAAGCTACTTGTGAGACTTTTGAGTCTGTGTAGTATAAACTTAGGAAACTTTAATTACAATACTTATGTTTTTAATTGGAGCTAGATAAAGGGGGTGGTCCAGCCAGGTAACTGCCTAGAACCTCAATCCATAACCAGTGTTAACATATTTAATCACTTAAAAATGTAATGAGGAGAAAATTGTATTAAATGGAATTCCTCTCGGGGAATAGTTCTACACGTGGCAGGTATGGTAGTTAGGTATGTGGACTATAGTAACGGTGAGACTTTGATACTTAACCTCCTTCCTCAAGTCTCATCCAAGAATGTATTATGTCGCACTACAAAGAAGTTATATCCAACTAAGTGCAGAGAATTCTTTTTGATGAGTAGGATTTACAAATTTGGATCAAAGCTAAATTATGACAGTAAAAAGGGCCTTGGTTTTTGCCCATTACCATTCAGCCTTTCCTTTAAACAAATATTGAATTAATATTAGGGAGTATAGTTTAGGAAAGATGCCCAATTAGTAATCTGGCCTAGTGAGACCAAGAAGTGGTTTAGGCCAGTCTACGACAGCATCTAGACTCTTTGCAGGCAAAGCTACCCAACCCTACAATGAACACTTCAGTAATTGTAACGTGGCTTTTCTTGATTTCGCATGTCAGTGCCTCTTGTGGGTTTTAAGTGCCTTGGTGGAAGGGCTGTATTGAATTCTACTCATATATTCCCCTAAAGCTCCTAGCCCACATAGGCCTTCACTCAAATGTCCGTTGAACAATGTTAAACTCTGAGGTGGAAATCAAGGCCTAAGATGAATAAGCCAAAATCAAAATTAAGCAAACTGAGACCACAAAAATCAATGGTGGAAAGCCAGAATAAGAAGGTACTCTAGCCTGACACTGTTCATTCTTTTACTCACTAAACAAGTAGGACAACAATTTTTCAGGCATCTGTCAGTTATTACAGTCCGCTGCTGCTGCTAAGTCGCTTCAGTCGTGTCCGTGTCCGACTCTGTGCGACCCCATAGACGGCAGCCCACCAGGCTCCCCCGTGGGTTTAAAAACATTTTCAAGGAAAAAAGGTAAACAATAATTATTTATATAATAATTACACAAAGACCTACACAATTACCATGTAAAAACAGCAGGAAGGAAAGGTTCCGGCCCTGTGAGCGGTCAGAGAGGGATCTGAAAGAAAATGGCGCCTGCGGCTCAGGTGGTAAAGAACCCGCCGGCAATGTGCGAGACCAGAGTTCGATCCCTGGGTTGGGAAGATCCCTTGGAGGAGCCCATGGCAACCCACTCCAGTATTCTGGCCTGGAGAATCCCTATGGACAGAGGAGCCTGGCGGGCTAACGTCCATAGGGGTCGCAGATCACAGCACAGGCGCCATGTGGGTTCAGGTCTTTTTGAAAGAGTGAAACTTAAACTGCGATCTGAAGGATGAACAGGAATTAGGTGAAAAGTCACACTGGAAAACTATTTTTGGTCCAGGGGTCAACATTAGGTGTCTGAAATGGGCTCCATCCACCTCTTAAAGGAAATCTGAATCCCAGACTTGGTCCAGCGAATTTCTGACCAGCTTGACTCAGCACGTTGTCTCATCCTTGGTCAGCACTTCAGCGGTGAGGTGAAACTTCCATCGTCTCTGCCTCTGGTATTTCATTTTTCCCACCTATCTGATTTCCCTGACCCCTTTCTATCAGGGTCCTGGGCGCGCTCCTATTTCACTNGCCTCTTGAAAGTCTGTGCATGCCAATTAAAATAGGTATGCCACTGTGTTTAATGTGGGAACCCTAGCTTTCCAGAGCCCTTCTTAAAAGAACAATGCAACTAATGGGAATGTTTCCCATAATGACTATTGTCATTCCAGGTTGTTTTTAGTAAGATTTCACCATTTTTGTAGATGTGAGGCTTCCAAGACCATAGTTCTTAGCTGTAGAATAAGTAGGGGTGCCAGAAGGTGGCACGATTTCTCTGGAGTCAGGGATCCCATTCTTTTTCAGCTAAGTCTTTGGGTTTCCTGGAGCCAGATTAGTTCCTCAAACTGTTGCCGAGTTGGGGGTTGTGTCATATTTAACAGTGTGCTTCATCATACGGAACTTTTCTTGAGGTTGTCTGGTGAAAGTGAAAGTCACTCAGTCATGTCTGACTCTTTGCGACCCCATGGACTACACAGTCTAGGGACTTCTCCAGGCCAGAATACTGGGGTGGGTAGCCTTTCCCTTCTCCAGGGGATCTTCCCAACCCAGGGATCGAACCCAGGTCTTCCACACTGCAGACGGGTTCCTTACCAGCTGAGCCAGCAGGGAAGCCCAAGAATCCTGGAGTGGATAGCCTATCCCTTCTCCAGCGGCTCTTCCTGTCTCAGGAAGCAAACTGGTGTCTCCTGCATTGCAGGCGGATTCTTTACCAATTGAGCCATCAGGGAAGCCCAACACCAACTTAGAGTTGGGTGGTGAAGGCTGTAATGGCTTTTATGTGATCCATCTGTGCCCACCAATATTTTTTCAGGTTTTTTTTGGGGGGGTGGCTTTCGAGACTCCCGTCAGCCATGACATTCGCCCCATGTGTACCTTAGCACAGCAGCAGTGGCCAGAGCTGTTGCCGTGGCTGGCCAAGGGGAGGCCCTGTGCACACCCCAGCAGTGGCCCTGGAACTCGGGCCTGGAGAAAGGATTGCACCAGCAGACCTCAGCCTACAAGGACTTCAGACTGGGGCCCGACACAGTAGGGAACTGCAGGCTGGACTGACAGCAGTCCCCGACATAAAACTGGGGACTACATCAGAATCTGGGTCTCCAATCAAATGGGGAATTGTGGCTTGAACCAAGGGCTAGGAGCTTGGGTTCCAAGTGGAACTGGCTACTCACTCAAGCTGACCAGCCCCAGACTGGAAACCCAATTGTACTGGGAGCTCAGTGCAAAGAGAACTGAGAGAAACTTACCCATGGCCCTCAGAAATGGTGAGAAAGAGAGCTCAAAAAGGGTTTATAGGTTCCATGCCTGAGTTTCTTTTGTCCCAAAGCCATCAACAGTGCCTTTCTGCCACCAAATCTGTTAAAAAACAAAATTCAACTGAGTAAATTTTAAAGATCTCATTGGCTTTATTCACTGGTTCATAATTCAGGCAGCATCCCATCTAGCAGCTAGAAAATAGAAAACTCTCAAGAGCTGTATGAAACAAGAGGCCTTTATGGGCAGAAGATCCCCTGGAGAAGGGATAGGTTACTCACTCCAGTATTCTTGGGCTTCCCTGGTGGCTCAGCTGGTAGAGAATCCACCTGCAATGCGGGAGACCTGGGTTTGATCCCAGCGTTGGGAAGATCTCCTGGAGAAGGAAATGGCAACCCACTCCAGTATTCTTGCTTGGAAAATCCCGTGGATGGAGGAGCCCAGTAGGCTACAGTCCGTGGGGTCGCAGAGAGTCAGACACGACTGAGTGACTTCACTTCTTTCTTTACGGGCAGAAGGGAGTAGGAAATGGAAGCTTTAACAGTGGGTCGCTTTCAGGCAAGGATGAGGGGTATCCTTGAGGATGGAGGGGTATCTCATGTGGACTACGTCACTAGTGCTGACCAGGTAGTTCCAGGTTGACTGGTTAAAGGTTATATTCCTAGAAGAGGTGGAAACTACAGTTGGTTAGGCATTAAGTGTTGGTTTGCTGATGTGGAGGTGAGGACAAGGGACTCCACTGGGGCTGTTACCTCTTTACTAACAAGCTCTCAAATTGCTCTCTGTGTTTGGAGAAATAGGCCTTTTCAGTCTATAAGGCTGACCAGAGAGTTGCAATCTATGTGCACGTGTCCTAGGGCAGGTGGGCTGGTGGGCCCACCTCAGCCCTTCCGTCCCTGGGTTTCCAATCACCATCTAATCCACCCCGGTGGTATCATCTGAGTTCTGGATCTGGTTTCCTCTGTCCATCCTCCAAAACAGCTAAAGATGCTTAGGAGATCAACAACAAAAAAAATTTAGCCAAATCTTGAAATGCTGACTTGTTTAAAGTTTGATTATATCTAATTTAAGGTAAATAACTGTCTTAATTGTTACTGTTTACAAAAATAAAGAGAGATTCAACCTGAGCACCCAAGGCTGAGCCACTGAGAATTAGTACCTGAAGCTATAGGACATATCTTATACTTATTCAAGGCTCATGATTAAAGTCTATATAAAAAAATTAAGTGTAGTCAGAGTAAGTAAAGACTAAGCAAACGTTTATTAATATCTGAGTACCTATCAAAGCATTCCTACATTTGTAGTCTCTGATTTTGACTATAGTTGAGGTTTTTTTTCTGTAAAGTCTTTGTCCAAATCTGTGTGTTCATTCAGTAATTAACAGAGGTTAATGCTCTTAGTGTCATATGTGATTGTATTTCAAATAAGGTCAAAGTGCCCTAACTTGAAATATAGTTTCCATTTCATCTTATAGAACAAGATAGGGTATTTCATTTAATACTATGCATTCAAATTTTTTTCAGTAGGTGGTTTTTCATTTCTTTTCTTCTGCAAGGAAAATTCCTTTCTCAGATCTCTCCCTTAATTTTTTAAGATATACTTTGTTTTACTTGAGCTGATTTGTGGAACATTTTTGTCTGAGCTTAACCAAGAGTCTATCTTTGAATCATCTAGTATTTTCTTTAATATTCTATAATATTGGGCCAAGGGGACTTTAAATGTGCACATTTTAGGCACTGAAAATACACTGTAGTGCCTCGCTCCCGTGAAAATTATTTAAGACCCTCGCTGTCGTAGGAATAACCTGCCTTCCTTTGTCATGTGCTTCCATTTACTAAAGAAATTCCATGCTGTTCATCTTCCATTTTTAGAGAAGAATGCGCAGCCCTGACTATATTTCATCCTTCAAGGCCCCATCTGACCCGTTCAAGAGCAGTGAGGCTGAATCTAACTCTGGAAATTAAAAGTCCAGCAGACCACTGTGACTTTAAGCATCTAATTTAGGACAGCATGAAATATCGCTGTGGTTCTCAAGACATCTACCCTCCAAACATACCAGCTCATTCAGTGGCCAAAGTAATTCTTCACTTTGATCTAATCTTTGGGGATAGTAAAAGCGAACAGCGCCGCAGCGCAGTGTTTCCAGACACTAATGGTGCAGAACTTGAGATTTTCAGCATTGGCAAACAAAAATATTTTAGCTGCTAGGAAATCACAGAGCAATTAAGCAATTGTGGAAGTTTTAACAGAGGAAAATGCATTCTGTCCCGTTTCCCTTTTCAAGTATCCCAAGTACAGAGAAGCTAGTTGCCCTCCCTGTGAGGGAGGGAGGTGGGCAAGACATCCTTTCTCTTTACCATTTTCTGTGGTCACTTTAAAAGTCTGACTTCTAAGTCAGTTTCTATTTCCCAGAGTAAACTCTCCAACAAATAACATGTCACATGTTTGTAATTAATGCAAGTGACTTCCCTCATGGTCTAGTGGTTAAGACTTTGTGATGTCATTGAAACGGAGACAGCTTTGATCCCTTATCGGGGAACTAAGATTCCACATGCCATTCAGGGCATCCAAAATAAATATATAAATAAATAAAATTCAAAACCAGGTAAAGCAAGAGATGATAGCAGTTATTCTTACCTGAGGACATCCTGCACACATTCAGTAGTAGATTATTACAGGCAACTTTATCTTTTAAAGTCTACTTTTTAACTTAAGTCAGTTCTATACTGTAAACTATCATTCTTCCAGAAACATACAATTCTATCTGAATTACAATTATAGCCTAAAGCTAAATTTAATGTAGCAGATTGTCAGACTGGCTGCTTTCCATATTCATCAGGAAGGACTCTAAGCATGACTTTGCTCACTCAAAAAATAGTCAGTCTACCCCAACCAGGCATTTCTGTACAGGTTTGAATAGCTATATTCAAATAGTATTGAATATATTAAATTGAATCTATTGAAAAATATTCAAGTACAGGTTTGAATATTCATTGAAAGGACTGATGCTGAAGCTGAAGCTCCAATACTTTGGCCACCTGATGTGAAGAACTGACTCGTTAGCAAAGACTCTGATGCTGGGAAAGATTGAAGGTGGGAGGAGAAGGGGGTGACAGAGGATGAGATGGTTGGATGGCATCACCAACTCGATGGACATGAGTTTGAGTAAGCTTTGGGAGTTGGTGATGGACAGGGAGGCCTGACGTGCTGCAGTCCATGGGGTTGCAAAGAGTCGGACACGACTGAGGGACTAAACTGAACTGAACTTGGATAACTGCATGTTAACATAGCTCGTTGTTTAAGGGAACGTTATGAAAAACAGAGTAAATCGGGGGCTAAGAGAATTCCGCACTCAGTCCTCTTTCTGTTCTTTGTATTTATTCCCGTGCTGAACTTGTTCACCAACCCCCGCAGCGGAACACCGTCTATACCCTGCCTCACATACTTGACCCTGCTCCACCCTCCCCTGGAGCTTCTAAATCCTATGCCCAGCTTCCTAATCAACAGCTGCTCCTGAATGTCCAGCAGGCATTTCACTGGACGTATTCAAAACAAGTCTTGGCTCGGCCCCCGGACATTTTCCGCCCACGTCTAAGAACTGCCGAGTCATCTTGCAGCCCTCATTCCCATTGCCGCCCACACTCTCATTCTACAGTGACAAACCAGCACTCTGCCTCTCCCTCCGGGGGGACGGGGTCCCTCCCCTGTGCTCCCCTGCATCGCTGCTACAGATTCTAGACACTCCTGTGTTCTCGCTGCAGTCCATCTTCTGCTCAGTAGCCAGAGTTGTCCTTCTCCAAGTTAAACGAGAATGTCTCACTCTCTTGCTTAAAATCCTCAGTTGACCTTCCACTATATATGGAATCCATGTGCCCTCACTGCATACAAAGCATAGCATCATCTGGCCCTTATCTCCTCCATCTCCTTATCTTAATCAATATTTAGTACTCAACATCCTCCAACCCCACCAGACGTCTTGCTGCTGCTGCTACTGCTAAGTCACTTCAGTCGTGTCCAACTCTGTGCGACCCCGTAGATGGCAGCCCACCAGGCTTTCCCATCCCTGTGATTCTCCAGGCAAGAATACCAGAGTGGGTTGCCATTTCCTTCTCCAGTGCAGGAAAGTGGAAAGGGAAAATTGAAAGTGAAGTCGCTCAGTAGTGTCTGACTCTTAGCGACCCCATGAACTGCAGCCCACCAGGCTTCTCCATCCATGAGATTTTCCAGGCAAGAGTACTGGAGTGAGGTGCCATTGCCTTTTCCGCACCTGACGTCTTACCGTTCTTCAAACACACCTGGTTTGCTCCTGCCTTGAGACATTCGCACCCACTCCTCCAGCTGCCAGGAACTCTCCAGTGCTGATTCTATGTGATTGCTTTTTCCTCTTTGTTCAGATTGCTGTTCAATGAAGAGGCTTTGACTACCCTATCTAAAAAAGTGATCCAGACCTGTAGGTTGGCTCCAACACACTCCCCCAAGCTATGTTTTCTTTTCTTCCTATTTAAAGCCATCTGAAATATATAATGTTTACAGTATATACATATTGAATATTTATATAGCTATTTGCTTGATTATTGTAAGGTTCAGCCAACTAAAATGGCAGCATCATGAGAACAAGGACTTAGACTTCTCAGGTTGGATTCTTTATTCCCAGAAGGTACTCAGTAAATATTTTTGAATTACTAAGCGAACTTAGAAGCCATTAATTACATAAAAATGTTCAGTAGTTACACACAGTTTTTCTTTTTCTGCCAAGGATTTGAAACAGCTTTAAGCAAAAACAGACAACAATAATAAAAAGTAGAAATAATACAGGACCAAAATAATACAGGCAAAAATAACAATAACAAAGTAAGATGATCAGTTAAAACACCATCATGAGAAAGTAGGAAAGTTGAAAATATACTATGCTTTAAGAGAACAAAACATTTCCTAAGGTTAAATTCTAAACAAAAGCTCTCTAGCGAGCTCTCACACAGCGAAGGACAATGTCCACAGCAATATTTGTAAAGCAGATGAAATTTCCCCTGTCAAATGGCTGATTCTTTGATAATGGCCAAGGGCTCAAAGTAAAATGCAATAGAATGAAGGGGAATCATTAAGGGGCTGAGTTACTATGCACCAAGAATAGAGTGACCTGATTTCCTTACTTGAACCAAGAAATGACTTTGTCTAGAAGATCCACCTAATAGCATACTGAGCATTGTTTATTGCTAGGAATTAAGATGATTTGGGCTTCCCTGGTGGCTCAGAGGGTCAAGTGTCTGCCTGCAATGCAGGAGACCTGGGTTTGATCCCTGAGTTGGGAAGATCCCCGGAGGAGGAAATAGCAGCCCACTCCAGTGTTCTTGCCTGGAAAACCCCATGGACGTAGAAGCCTGGTAGGCTATAGTCCAGGCGGTCGCAAAGAGTCGGACATGACTGAGCGACTTCACTTTCACTTTCAAGGTGATTTCAGTAACCCAGGGAAAATATTACATCAAGAAATGCTAGTGTGACATGTCCAGGTTCATGTTGGTCCAGAGAGACAGCCCTCCACCTCCCAGGCTGTGGTCATCTTACACCAGCCATCTCCTGGGAAGAAGTTTCCTCGTTTTCTTAGGTGCATTTCCTACTCTTTGTGGGTGGCTCAGTTGCTCAGTTGTGTCCCACTCCTTGTGACCCCATGGACTGTAGCCCACCCGGATCTTCTGTCTGCAGAAGTCTCCAGGCGAGAATACTGGAATGGGTCGCCATTTCCTTCTCCAGGGGATCCTCCAGACCCAGGGATCAAACCTGGGTCTCCTGCATTGCAGGCGGATTCTTTACCATCTGAACCACCCTTTCTACTCTTATTGAAGCTTAAATTCAGGATACTCTTTTCCACATTCCCCGTTTACCCTATTTCTGCTCTTGTTTATCTAGTCCTATTTTATCATCTATCTCTAGTCCTTCTACTTTCCCATAAAATAAAAGGAAAATAACCATTATTACTAAAAACATGAATAAATATCAAGAGTTGCAATGCATTTTATCTTCTAAAAACCAAAGTGCTACATTATTGTCACTATGGACATTCTGTCACATCTGTTGTGAAATTCAGAGCTGACATGGAGCTAAAGGATAAATTGGCTTCAAACAATATTGAGTGTTCCTGTGGCAACTCGGAGAAGGTGATGGCACCCCACTCCAGTACTCTTGCCTGGAAAATCCCGTGGACAGAGGTGCCTGGTAGGCTGCGGTCCATGGGGTCGCGAAGAGTCAGACACGACTGAGCGACTTCCCTTTCACTTTTCACTTTCATGCACTGGAGAAGGAAATGGCACCCCACTCCAGTGTTCTTGCCTGGAGAATCCCAGGGATGGGGGAGCCTGGTGGGCTGCCGCCTATGGGGTCACACACAGTCGGACACGACCGAAGTGACTTAGCAGCAGCAGCAGCAGCCTGTGGCAACTGGATCAGGTCCCATGAGCACCCTTAATTCTAAAGGCATCACTTAACAGACACTTAGGGAAAATCTTCAGGGAGCCTCAGGTTAGAGCAGCAGTGTCTTCTATCAGGACTGCATCTGGGTGAACGGTCTTTCACAGGCACCAGCGGGCAGCTGTAACCCACTGCGATCCACCGGCCACCGGCCACTGTCCCGGCCCCTCAGCGAACAAGGGGGCCCTCATCACCTTTCCCACGGAAGCCCCCGCCCCCAGATCCAGTCAGATTCAAGAAAAAGTCTTCCTGACTCTTTCCCCTAAGGTGTTGTTGGGTGTTGTCTCACATGTTAAAACAAGGTTCCTTTCAAAGGTAAGATTCCGTGACGTTGGCAAAAGGCAGAAACGTATTTCCGTGTTTCAGGGCCCATGGTCCCTCCTTCCAGGAACAGCAGACAAGACCCTTCTCCTTTGCTGGGAAACCATGTCTAAGATATGCTGCCTCTACACCGCAACACACACACACACACACACACACACACACACCCCGGCAGCCAGTGTCTTCAGCATTCCTCCCCGCTTGGCAAAGGGCAGCGTAGATGATGGCAAGAGAGACACACGCGGTGCCAGGCAGAAAGGCCCTGCACCCTGCGGGGATGGGGCGAGGAGACTGTCGCAGTCATGTGCCCCCGAGAAAAACATCCCTTATTGTTTCTCACTCAGCTGGCGCTGAGGGTCAGGGCTCGCATCTGTAATCACTATTGTTCTCGGCATTCCTTGTGGCTCACAGGCAGATGACCACTCTTCATAAAAAGCCGATTGTGTCCCTTTTGTCAGCACCCTTTCATCGTAGCCAGGGTGTCGCTTTCTTATTGCAGATATTTCATGCGAAAAAAAAGAGGTGTTTTGCTCCCACATCACTCAATTATTCCAATATTTACATTAATAAAAATAGTCACTCATCATGTAGACACACGATTCCAAGAAGCAAAGTGCCTTCCTTAATGTAAGTCACCTAATGGCTCGTGTGAGCCGTGTGCAGGAGCGGTGATCACCTACTCCCCCATCCGATTAAGCCCCAGGATTCCCAGTTTCTGACAGAAGTCCAGATCGAACCCAAAAATCTCTTTGACATCTTGCAACTATTAGATCTCCCAACAGTCTTGAGTCAGCGATGGCACGTACTCGCTTCCAGAGAAGTGCATGGCCCTCTGCCAGTTCAAGGCTAGACTGAGAATCTGGTTTGTTCTCAAAGAGACCAGTGCCAAGGAAGTCACTTGAGTTTCCCGTTTTTAGTATTATCTTAGCCAAAACAGAAAAAGAAACATGTTTCTGAGAGAAAACAATTTTCTCTGGACACTTCCTTTCTGAAAATGGATATTGTCTCATGGCCTAGACGTTGAATCCAGGGTCTTACTTAGTCTCTGGGCCGTTATGATCTTGCCTATAGAACACAAGTCTCCCTCAAACTCAAATTTCTCATTAAAGCTCAATGTTATAAATGACATAACTCTGTGTGTGTGCTAAGTCACAGTTGTGTCTGACTCTTTGTGACCCCATGGACTGTAGCCCGCCAGGCTCCTCTGGCCATGGGATTCTCCAGGCAGGAGTACGGGAGTGGGGTGGAATGCCCTCCTCCAGGGGATCTTCCCGACCCAGGGATCAAACCCATGTCTCTTCCCATCTCCTATGTTGGCAGGCGAGTTCTTTACCACTAGCACCTGGAAAGCTCTGACACGACTAATAGTCTCAAAAGATCTGACAATGCTCAAAGGTAGATATTATCCATTTGTGATGTACCCACTGACACATTTTTGTATGTATTTGTTATATTTATTTAATTTGTTTGGGGCCAAAGTTGCTGAGAAATTCATACTGCAGCTAGAAGTCTTGAGTTGTGGTTATGACTGAAAAGGGCACAGGTTAATTCTGGGGACAGGCTGGACCCTGAGAGAGGCCAGGGGCAGGACCAGCTCTCTCACCCTCTGCAGCACGCAGTGACCTGTTCACCTGCAGGCTTGGAGCAAGCTGCTGGCTTCTGTGGGGTCGAGCGGTCTCTGTGTGCCGAGGGAAGCGCCCACATGCCGGGCCAGCAGGCTTAGCAACCCGCCTGGCTCCCAGGGGCCTGGCAACAGACCTCCTGGGGCAGCATGGACTTGTCCAAGCCAGCAGGGCGCCGACTGGGGGGCTGTCTCTGGGGTGGCTGCTCTGTGCAAGCTGAAGTTCCACTCAGAAAAAGGCCGTTGTTTAAGTTGGAGAGACTCCTTTGTGCCAAAACCACCATCCATCCTCTTTTGTTCTTCTCGAAAGGGAAGTGACGCCAGCTGGCTGGTCTGAGGCAAGTCATCCGTACAAACGCTGGTCAGATGACACTCCCTGCTTCCTTCCCCTTGTGCGGTTTCGGGCGCAGGGAACGTCCACGTCCAGTCGCCCAGGAGGCAACCTTTGGGACCATCACGCCTCAAAATAACTGGCGGCGATCTTCCAAGTGATGATCGTGATCCAGGCGATGGCCGCAAGGCGAGACATATTTTCTGATCACTGCACAGTCTATCAAAGGAACCTACGGCTACCCAGTTTTTGCCCACTTGTAATAAATCTGTCTGCTGTGTACAGTTAAATGACAGCTGATGAAGCAACACAAAATTCTAATAAATAGGAACAGAGAGACAATGAGACAACAGGCTACCCACTCAGTGACTTCACCAAAATGTGCCCTAAGATTGAATTTACATCATAACCTTTGAAAAGCGAGAGGTAAAAGACTGGAGGTTTTTAGCCACTGATTGTCTGGTAATGAGACAGCCTATAACAGTGCTTGGCTATAAATTACCTGGCAGCTGAGACGCGGAGGGGTCCCGTATACAGCCTCTTCGATTCCTTTCCATTTAGTGGGGAGGAAGCATTCCTTTTTACCTCTTTTAAAAATCATAGGTTTAGGGAAAGAACAGAAATAAGAAAGCTTTTATTATAACTATCAAAGTTTCAGCTGTGCACTTTTAGGGCTGTGGCATTTTCTATATTCTATTGAGAAAACATCCATGACCTTGTAGATCACCTTGATCAGAATTTCAGTGGATCCTAAATGGGTTTACCTATATTCGGTCAAAACCTTGAGTAGCCTGCATAGTAGAAGAAACATTTGTTTGCTATGTGTCCTCTGTTTCAACAAATATCTTGGCTACACTTAAATTTTATTAATTTCCCTCCTTAGCCTTCTGCTCCATTGCACAAATAGCTCATGAGATCATCTGCAGATCTAAGCGCAAATAATCCCATTGCTGGCCCCTTCTATATGCTATCTGTGGGATCTCCCTACATGTACAAGTACCAAATACAAATGACAGCTCATTGCTGGCATGTGATATAAAATCAGAACTACAAATTCCCTAGTTCTCAGACTGCCAGGATATCAGAGATGTGACCATTGAAAACTAATAAGCAGGTTTGTAGCAATAGTTAGTTATTACCCTGGGAGATGGTGAGACCAGGTAGGGAAATTCTGTAATTCGCTACCTGAGTGACCTTGGGTCAATTCCTTAGCTTCTTGGTGCTTCTTTAGTTGGATGATAATCATGTAGACTATAATGATGATTATGATAAGTAACTGATGAAGGTTTAATGAGACAGGGGCATATGCGTAAGCCACACCTCACCACTCCTCACAGGGAAGATGAAGGTGTTAGTCATTCACTCGTGTCCAACTCTTTGCGACCCCATGGACTGCAGCCCCCCAGGCTCCTCTGTCCATGGGATTCTCCAGGCAAGAATACTGGAGTGGATAGCCATTCTTTTCTCCAGGCGGATCTTCCCAACCCAGGGATAGAACCTGCATCTCCTACATTGCAGGCGGATTCTTTACTGGCTGGGTCACCGGGAGCGCCCTGAAAGAGAAACCAAGCACAAATGAAAAGCTCGTTACGGCAGAGTCAGGATAAGGACCCACGTCTCTAGTACAGGCTTGAGAGCACAGAGGAGATGCAGGCCTTTTCTGCAGAGGGGCAGAGGTCCATTTTGAAGGCCATATAGATGAGCAAGGACACCAGGTAAACATGAGTGTGGACAAGTCTCATTAAAGCCCATGGTCTCTCGCGGGTGAGTGGCAGGAGACGAGGCGAGGTGTGTTGCTTTCCTTGTAGCAATGCTTGCCCCGTTCTCCTGTGCTGGTGATGTGAGTGACACGGTCATCAGAACCCGCTGATCTATGCTGAGGCTGGACCATTTCTTTGGCCCCGCTACCCCAAGTCTCTTCCTACAAAGCTGACCACACACGCGGCACCAGGACACAAACAGCAAGGACCGGGAAAGGGGAGGAGGCGAGGCCGGGAATCCTTGACCGTGAGGGCCATGGGGGTCCTCAGAGCATCACCGCCTGGGGCCAGCGATCCCGTGGCCACGGCTGTGCTTCTGATTCTTCCAGAACTTCATAATTCACTTACCGTGAGTGGGTCACGTGAACGCTTTATCCAGAGTCCCCATCCTTGTCTTTCTCCCGTGAGTTTACTTTGTCAGTAAAAACTGGTGGGCTGGGTGCCATGTGGCTTCTTTAGCACCAAGTGTTTCAAAAATCAGAGGCTATAAAACATGAGAATCACTCGTAAGAAAATCAGATTGACTTCTTGTAAATCAACGGCATGAGAAGAGCATAGGAAGTCACCAAATACCTATTTTTCTCATACGTAGCTGAGAAGACTGCATAGATAAGCCAGTTGTGTCAATTCTGTGACCACTATCTTTCTGCTCCCAAGTTGTCACTTAGAGATTGGTTAACAAGATGGTGTGTTTCTCAAATCATCCTCTAGTTTATCTTCTAAGGAGTAATTCATCAGAGCTTTCCACAGATGTTCACAAAGAAGCTCTTAACCCATTAACAAAGTATCTGGGTCCTAAGAAAACAAGCCAGCACTTTAAAAACCAGCGTGGGTCACAAAGGAAATAAAGGATAAGCGTTGAAACTGTGAGTGAGTAAATCATGATAGAATCATGTCACACATCATGTTGTGCGTGTGTGTTTCTTCTCTGTTACTAGCTTGGCTTAGTCAAATTTAAAGAGCTAACAAGAAGGAAAACACCAAGGAAATCAGATGTGAAAAACAGATGAGCACTTGTGATATTTCTAAGAAGTANCTGAGGTTATTGATATTTCTCCTGGCAGTCTTGATTCTAGCTTGTGTTTCTTCCAGCCCAGTGTTTCTCATGATGTACTCTGCATAGAAGTTAAATAAGCAGGGTGACAATATACAGCCTTGACGTACTCCTTTTCCTATTTGGAGCCAATCTGTTGTTCCATGTCCAGTTCTAACTGTTGCTTCCTGACCTGCATACAGGCTTCTCAAGAGGCAGATGAGGTGGTCTGGTATTCCCATCTCTTTGAGAATTTTCCACAGTTTATTGTGATTCACACAGCAGTCAAAGGCTTTGGCATAGTCAATAAAGCAGAAAATAAGATGTTTTTTGAACTCTCTCGCTTTTTCAGTGATCAGCAGATGTTGGCAATTTGATCTCTGGTTCCTTTGTCTTTTCTAAAACCAGCTTGAAGATCTGGAATTTCACAGTTCACATATTGCTGAAGCCTGGCTTGGAGAATTTTGAGCATTACTTTGCTAGCATGTGAGATGAGTGCAATTGTGCAGGAGTTTGAGCATTCTTCAGCATTGCCTTTCTTTGGGATGAGAGTGAAAACTGATATTTTCCAGTCCTGTGGCCACTGCTAAGTTTTCCAAATTTGCTGACATATTGAGTGCAGCTCTTCCACAGCATTATCTTTTAGGATTTGAAATAGCTCCACTGGAATTCCATCACCTCCACTAGCTTTGTTTGTAGTAATGTTTCCTAAGACCCACTTGACTTCACATTCCAGGATGTCTGGCTCTAGGTGAGTGATCACACCATTGTGATTATCTGGGTCGTGAAGATCTTTTTTGTACAGTTCTTCTGTGTATTCTTGCCACCTCTTCATAATATCTTCTGCTTCTGTTCGGTCCATACCATTTCTATCCTTTATTGAGCCCATCTTTGCATGAAATGTTCTTTGGTATCTCTGATTTTCTTGAAGAGATCTCTAGTCTTTCCCATTCTATTGTTTTCCTCTATTTTGCATTGATTTGCATTGATCACTGAAGAATGCTTTCTTATATCTCCTTGCTATTCTTTGGAACTCTGCATTCAAATGGGTATATCTTTCCTTTTCTCCTTTGCTTTTCCCTTCTCTTCTTTTCACAGCTATTTGTAAGGGCTCCTCAGACAGCTTGTTTTGCTTTCTCGCATTTCTTTTTCTTGGGGATGGTCTTGCTCTTTGTCTCCTGTACAATGTCACGAACCTCCGTCCATAGTTCATCGGGCACTCTATCAGATCTAGTCCCTTAAATCTATTTCTCACGTCCACTGTATAATCATAAGGGATTTCATTTAGGTCATACCTGAATGGTCTAGTGGTTGTCCCCACTTTCTTCAATTTAAAGTCTGAATTTGCCAATAAGGAGTTCATGATCTGAGCCACAGTCAGCTCCAGGTCTTGTTTTTGCTGACTATAAAGAGCTTCTCCATCTTTGGCTGCAAAGAATATAATCAATCTGATTTCGGTGTTGGCCATCTGGTGATGTCCATGTGTAGAGTCTTCTCTTGTGTTGTTGGAAGAGAGTGTTTGCTATGACCAGTGTGCTCTCTTGGCAAAACTCTATCAGCCTTAGCCCTGCTTCATTCTGTACTCCAAGGCCAAATTTGCCTGTTACTTACTCCAGGTGTTTCTTGCTTATTTGCTGGCTTTTAAGCTGGGAGAACCTGGACCTACAAACATTTTTTTTTTCTTTCTTTAATCTTATTTATTGGATTCCAAAGTTTATACTTTTGAAAGGTATTGAACCCATATCTATGTATCTGTGGGTATCCCTGGTGGCTGAGAGGTTAAAGTGTCTACCCGCAATGCAGGAGATGCTGGTTCAATCCCTGGGTCGGGAAGATCCCCTGGCGAAGGAAATGCCAACCCACTCTGGTATTCTTGCCTGGAGAATCCCATGGACAGAGAATCCTGGTGGGCTACAGTCCATGGGGTCGCAAAGAGTCGGACACGACTGAGCAACCTCACTGACTGACTTACTTACTATATATCTGTATTCTAAGGTGCATTGTATTTTGGAGGTCTTGCCCTCCTTGGCGTGCCTACTCACTTTTTTTGGCTTCACTGAGTCTTAGTTGCAGCACTCAGGATCTTCGTTGCCACATGCGGGATCTTTATAGTTGCAGCACGTGAGATCTAGTTCCCTGACCAGGGATCAGACCTGGGGCCCCTGGATTGGGAATGCAGTCTTAGGCACTGAACCACCAGGGAAGTCCCGCTAACAGATGTTGGCGGCCAGTGTGAGGCTGTGTTCTTGCAGCATCGGGCTCCAGGGAGGGAGTCGTTCCTGAGCCAAGGCACCACCTTCATGATGCGCTGGGAAGGCTGTGAGGAGCCGCTGGCCCTGGGAGGAAGTTTGAGAGGACGTTCCGAGTGGAAACCATTCGTTTTGAGGATCCTCTCTGTTTCTCCCCTGCTCAGCCCTGACGGCCATACTATGCTTTTCCTTGGTGGGACGAAAAGACACCTCTGAGGAGAGCTGACAAGCTCCTAGACACCTCTAAGTCCACCACTGTGCACGCGGGTAACTTCTCTTTTGAGTATGAGCTATGCTATTTTGGCATTTTGTAAATTGGTTGTGATGTGTGTCTGATGTGGAGCACAATTTTTGTAGCAGAGAAAGCTGGGCTGATAAAACACTGCTTTCAGAATTCTAATCCGGAGAGAACAAAAATGTGCCTAGGAGAAAGCTTGAAGTGAGCTCTTACCATGTCCTTAAAATACAAACAAAGGCCACTTTGCCTGAGACCAGTCTTAGGTTAATCGGTAGAGCTTCAAAAGATGTTTGGGGTTTATTAAACACACTCTCTTGTTCCACATTAAAGAGAAACGGTGCTATGAGAAAAATTCAAGTTTTTGGAAATTATGGAATATGTTAAGTTTTTCAATCAGAAAATGCTCGTATAACAATTCAGTTACTTGTTTCTTGGTTTTGTTAAGGCTTTTAAGGGTTAAAATTTGTAACTATGTAATGAAAGCTACTAGCATGACAAGGGAAGCATTTCAGAGTGTGAAGCAACTACATGCATGCAGGTGAGAAAAGGTATACAGAGTGGAGACATTTTTGTTGAGGAAAAGTGGTGAAAATCTTGTTCAAGAGCTGTTTCTGGATGGAGGAAAATAAGAGACAGATCGTATGGATATAAAAAGTGGTAAAAGGTTTGTGAGAAAAGGGAACTTTAAGAGAAGGCTTTTGTGTGTTGTCAGGAGTGATTAAAATTAGAATGGATTTAATTACGTAAATCAACATTGTTACTAATAGTAAACTGGTAGAAGATGGGAATTTTTTTTCTTCCTGCTCTGCCATGCAGCTTGTGGGATCTTAGTTTCAGGACCACAGATTGAACCTGCATCCTCAGCAGTGCGAGCACTGAGTCCTAACAACTGGTCAGCCAGAAAATTCCCTGGAATTTGGTTTTCTTTCTCCCTGTTAAAAGAACAAAAATTTCCTGGAATGTGGGGCTTTTTTTGATAACGGATTGTACGTTTCTTTCTCTAGCTACGTTTGAGTATTCCCAAGGCCCCCGAGGCATCTCAGGAAAAATAGTAAAGTAAATTGGATTATTTGGTATATTAAATTATATTAGAAACACTTGATAACTTTCAGATCATATTGCTGAACTGGGTAAGAAATTTAAATAACATTATGGAAAGCTATTGTTTTGTTGCAAACCATATTTCATTATTTTTTTTTTTTACTTTTGGTATTTTAAAAAACCTTTTGGCTGAACCACTCAGCGTGTGGGATCTTAGTTCCCCAACCAGGAATAGAACCTGAGCCCTCTGCAGTGGAAGCACAGAGCCTTAATTGCTGCACCACAAGGGACATTCCTTCACACATATATTATTTTAAAAAACAGTAATTTTATTTATTTATTTTTGACTGTGCTGGGTCTTCTTTGCTGTGTGGGCTTTCCTCTAGTTGCAGTGCACGAGCTTCTTGTATTGGAGCTTGGGCTCTAGGACTTGGGGGCTCAGTACTTACACCTCCCAGGCTTCAGAGCACAAGCTTAATAGTTGTGCATGGGCTTAGCTGCTCCACAGCATGTGGGATCTTCCCAGACCGGGGATCAAACCCATGTCTCCTGAATAGACAGGTGGATTCTTTACCACTGAGCCCCCCAGGGAAGCCCCCAAACCATATTTTTGACCCCAATGTCCAGGGTGGAAAAGACACATTCAGAAAATAATACACAGATGCATTTTGATTGTTATCCTCATTGTAATGTCTACTAATTTTCAAAATTTTGTTCAGGTGCTATGACAAAATAATCAGAGAGAGGCAATGGTTTCATAATATAAAATACTGATGCTACGCTTGGAAAGTGAGATTATTTCCAACTCTGTGTGCATTCCCCAAGTTAGGCTGGGCTTCCCTGTGGCTCAGTGGGTAAACAATCTACTTGCCAATGCAGGAGACACAGGTTCAATCCCTGGGTCAGGGAGATAACCTGGAGAAGGAAATAGCAACCCACTCCAGTATTCTTGTTGGGGAAATCCCATGCATAGAGGGAGGCTGGTAGGCTACAGTTCACAGGGTCCCAAAAGAGGAGTTAGCAACCAGACAACAGCGACAACAACACCCTGTTTCAGCAGGAAATAGTAAGGGGTGGTTGCCCCATTCCCCAGAAGAGTTGGAACAAATTGGAATGGAAATGGAACCAAATCCAAATTCCTCTGCTGAGTTTATGATTAACCTCTGTGTTTAAAACTTTATTCCCTTTCTTGTTTTGTACCCATTCCTCCTCAAGATTGAGGAATACCACAAAAAAGGGATGCCCCCGCCCCTTTTGAAACAGAGAAGAACCCGTCTCTGCGTTCCTAGTCCCCAGCAGCCCCCAAGCATTTTGGCACCAGGGACAGGTTTCATAGAAGACAGTTTTTCTAAGGACCAGGAGTAGAGGGGATGGTTCTGGGATGCTTCCAGCACATTATATTTATCGCGTCCTTTATTTCTATTATTATTACATCAGCTTCACCTCGTTTTATCAGGCCATAGACCCCAGAGGTTGGGGACCCCTGATTTCCCCCCATAACCTCAGCCTGCCTTCTGTTGTGGAAAAAATTTTAGTGACAACTCCAGGCAAGGGGCCGTCAAGGGAGGCTCTTTCCCCCCTAATTCATGACAGCAGTGCACCTTGGCTTTTAACAAGCAGAAATCAAAAACTCAGGACACCCCTCTTGAAACAGCTAGAGACCATCTGCTGAGCAGCTTTGCTAAGGAAGCACTTTTCGTTGACTCTGCCCTCTGAAGTGAGCATTACTCTCATTTTATAGAGGTGGAAGCTGGGGTCCAGAGAGAGCAAGCAATTTGCACACAGTCACACAGCCAGGAAGCAGCAGAGCAGTGCCCAGGACCTTCCCATGAACCCATCCTTCTTTCTTTCCCAGACTGCAGAAGAGAGCCCGACTCAGGATCTCCACACGGCATTTTACAGTAGCCTCTGCACTCGTTTAACCTTCACCCAACTGGTACTTACTAGGTGCCAGGCTCTTTTCCTGGAGCTTCACAAATAGCAACTCACTTGAGCCTCGTGACAGGCCCATGGGGTTCCTGTTACTCTGGTGCCATTTTACAAATGAGGAAACTGCAGCACAGAGCACAGAGGGGTGCAGTAACTCGCCCAAAGTCACCCAGGAAGTGGTGAGCAGGATTGGCATCTGGACCCAGGCCACTGGGTTTCAGAGTAAATGTTCCCTACATTCCCTGAAGCCAGATCCAGGAGGAGAGGGGGGCAAGGAGATGCTACACCAACAAATGAAAAAGCAGAATGGGACACTTCCCCCAAATTCACAGATTAGAAACCCATCTTTTGCCCAGTTTGAATGCCAAGAGCCTCACTGAAAGTCACATCTGGGTGGTGTCTTCACCAGGCTTTTTGTCAACCCTGCCATTCCCACGGAGCCCTTTCCTGTGGGAACAGCAGAAATCGTGTTCAAGAAGGACCCTTGGCCCTACTGCTGGCTGTGGCTACAGGAGCCATGGGGTCCAGGGCTGGAAAGAAGCTTCTCTCTTTCTACCCTTCCCAACCCATGCCAGGCGGTAGATGCCCTATGTGAGCTTTTTGTTTAGTCACTAAGTTGTATCTGACTCTCTGTGGCCCCACGGACTACACCCCGCCAGGCTCCTCTGTCCATGAGATTGTCCAGGCAAGAATACTGGAGTGGGTTGCCATGCCCCTCCTCCAGGAGATCTTCCCGACTCAGAGATCGAACCTGAACCCAAGTCTCCTGCATTCTCAGGGGGATTCTTCATCACTGCACCACCTGGAAAGCCCAAAGCAAATATTAGCAGTGTTAACTGGTGTATCTAGGATATAAGCATGTTCACTAAACCTCTTTTTCATCTTTTCCATAAATTTAATCTTTTTCAGAATATTAAGTTGAGGGAAGATAAGGTGAAAATTCGTAAGTGCAATTCACAGTGCTTTCCAGAGAACTGATGGCAAATAGGGACTCATGCTTCTTTCCCCCCCAAATAACATAAGACATGCACCATATTGCACAAGGTCTTCGGGGAAGTGGGGGGCACTGTGGAACTCAAAGAACCATAGGGTCTCAGAGCTGACAAATGAACCCTTCAGTCAGTCAGTCAGTTCAGTCGCTCAGTCGTGTCCGACTCTTTGTGACCCCATGAATTGCAGCACGCCAGGCCTCCCTGTCTATCACCAACTCCCAGAGTTCACCCAAATTCACATCCATTGAGTCCGTGATGCCATCCAGCCATCTCATCCTCGGTCGTCCCCTTCTCCTCCTGCCCCCAATCCCTCCCAGCATCAGAGTCTTTTCCAATGAGTCAACTCCTTGCATGAGGTGGCCAAAGTACTGGAGTTGCAGCTTTAGCATCGTTCCTTCCAAAGAACACCCAGGACTGATCTCCCTCCTTACTCCCTCAAATCACAGACCACTCTCTGTCCAGCAGCTAAGACCCACTGCAGTGTGACAAGAAAACAAAACAAAACACACCTTAGAACTTCTTTCCTAGTTTAATCTGAAACATACCCGCTGTGGTCCAGAAGCCTGCAGCTGTCTCCTGCCCCCTCTATCTGACCACCTGAAGTGAAGCTTCCTCCATGATGCTTTGTTCCAGTTCTCGGGCCCTTGTCTCCCACCCTAATTTTGGCTTGGAGCTCTAGAGGCTGGAGGGTCTGTGCCCAGAGCAGGTACCCTGATGGAATTTAAATATCTGATTGATCAAACATGCAGTGTGGGTTTCACATTGTGTCAACTGGAGAAATATTTATTAATGGCTTTTGGTCAACACATGTCCCTGGCCCAAGGATGACATCAAACCTTGTTCCTGACTTTCCAGGTGCTTCCAGTTTAGTTGTGGAGATGACACAAACACTGCAAATAATGAGCTGAAGAGTATTCATCTTCATTACTTCTTAAAACTCAGAAGCAGGAAAATACATACACCTCAAGATAGGATGAAAAAGATACCCATCTTTTCCCTTCAACCACAAATAAAATAATAGATAATAAAAATAAATGAATTAATAAGATAAAATGAATAAAAAATAAAGAGAAAATAAAAATAAAAGCAGAACAAATGAAATTAAGTNGAAGCAGGAAAATACATACACCTCAAGATAGGATGAAAAAGATACCCATCTTTTCCCTTCAACCACAAATAAAATAATAGATAATAAAAATAAATGAATTAATAAGATAAAATGAATAAAAAATAAAGAGAAAATAAAAATAAAAGCAGAACAAATGAAATTAAGTAATGAAATAAAATTAGTAAAAACAAAATGAATATAAAATGACATAATAAGCCGAGTAAAATAATAAAGTGGAATAACGAAACAAAAATGGAATAAAAGAAAATTACTATAACAACTAAAAATAAAGCCAACACAACACATGTAAGAAAATTAGTAAAATGAGAAGGAATGTAATTAATCAGAGAAACACTGTAATGATTGGCGGGAACGGAGTTACGTTTGTTGGGCAGGATCTCGTTATGTTTTCCGCCTGCATTTGGGCCCCCGGGTGTCGGCCAGAACGAAAGCTCGGCGCGGGGAAATGCTGGGTCGCTAATGCGCGGCGCCCTCGGGTGGGATGGCTTTCCGAGCCGGTAAACGTGGAGCCTGGCCGGGAAAGAGGGGCTCCCCGGGCAGGCACCACCACGGCCCCTTTGGGCCGGTTCGCCGCGTCGACCCAGCCGCCGGTAGGTGGCGCCGCGAGGCCCGCGCACCACGCTGGCCGAGCAGGTTCCTCCCAACCGCGTGCGCCTCGCCGCGGCCCCCGCGTAATCCTTCGGAGTCTCCCCTGCCCCCGCCACCTGCGGGCCCTCGGCTGCTCCTTCTGAGGATGAGCCGCACGCGTAATGATGACTTTGGAGCACTTGGGGGAAAAATGTCACATCAAACGCAGGGTTCTTGCCACAAGACCATCAGTGGGGGACTGGACCGAAGGATGGTTCATGCATCCTTGGTTGATCTGCCTCGATGGACTACACTGTGTCCTAAAAAGTAACTGAAAGTGTGAAATAAAATTTTGAGACGGGAGTAAAAAAAAAAAAATTTCACCTGCTTGCTGCCTCCGGGGAAAGGCTATTCGTCCAGAGTAGCTAGCTACCNCTCCTCTAGGAGTTTTATAGTTTCTTGTTTTCAGTTTATTCTTTTGAAATCCTGATCATTATTATTGGGTTGGCCAAAAAGTTCATTCTGATTTTTCTGTAAAAGCTTATGGAAAAACCTGAATGAACTTTTTGCCCAGTCCCTGTCCTGGCAATTCTAGGTTTCCATAGGCATAATGATAGATGTTTTTGTAGAATCATCTCCTCTTGATAATAAAGTAAATAATGATACTCAATAAGTTTAAAATAAAAACTGTGATGTCAACAAAAAATTAAATTAGATGCCACAGACCAGTAAAGATATGCTCTCTTCAATAATATAAATTGGGTAAAACTTTAGCTAAAGCCTCCGAACCCCCAAATGACAGTTAATTCCAAAAGATTTTGGTAACATATCATTGCTTAATATAAATTCCAACTCTGAGCTTTAGAATAGCATTACATCTTTTAGGGTATTTTATTTGTAAGCAATCCGTATTCCAATGTCAGTGGAAAAAGAAGACTTAATAGGCTCCAGTTTCATCCATCTCATTAGAACTGATTCAAATGTATTCTTTTTAATGGCTAAGTAATNCGGCGTCCGAGCAGGCGCCCGCGCGGCCGTGGGGGGAGCGCTCGGCGGCGGAGGACGCCCGGGCCGCGCAGGGGTGGCGGGCCCTGGGGCCCAGGGTGAGCCGACCCGTGGGGTCCGTCGGGGGTACGCACACCTGGCGCGAGGGGCGGCGGCTGCTCTCGCCAGGGGCTCGTGGGGACCCAACTTCCCCCATTTATTTTAAGGGATGAAGTCGGGAGTAGGGGTTCCTCTTCCACCTTCGCGAGGGGTATACGTGTCTGCCGATTCCTCAGTCTCCGGGCCACTCACTTGAGTGGGAGGCTGTTGTCGGAAACGTGAAGTTGCTTTTAGAATTATCTCTCTCCTTGGGGTGATGTTGCTGTTCAGGACGATCTGTCACTAGAAAGGCCCCTTCCCACTAGTGCTCCTTGCACGTCTTGGAGAGGAGCGTCGTCTTTTGGGAATCCTGCCTTTCGTCATCGGCCTTAAACGTTGGTGTTTTTCTTAGTACTATGGGTAAGAACTCCGCAAAGTCCGTGTTGTCATGAGAACAAGGTCATAACTTTATTTTTGATATGCTTGTATTGTAGAGTAGAGGATTGAAATGGGCTGTGTTGAGGTTAGAACGGAAAAGATATGTATATATTTTTTTTCCCGAAGCTGATAACCTTCAAAGTCCTAACTGAGACAGAATTGTGATAAACGAGCCAGATTTTTTTTTTTTTTAATGGCCCGCTGGGTTACTGACGGCATAAGCAAGATACTTAAGGAGGGAAATCCTGATTTAAAAAGTCTTCAAAGAACGGATGAATAGAAACTTTTAACTGCCATCAGTTTGCACAACGTAGACGTGTGTTGTTAGCGTTACGTTTTCAGAATAAGAAGAAAGTGGAATCTGGTAAAAGATTCAGTGTGTATGTTTATTACGGAATTTGGGAGTGGGGTGTATTAGGGGAAGGGATGTTGGCTGCTTACCTGGCTGGTTTGGTGAACATCGGCAAAAGAACGTATTCATGGCTCTGGTCTAAAGGTAAATTGTTTTGGTTTGAATAGTACTTGCCATTTTCTCTCCAGCTGTTTAAAAAATTACTTAATTCCCAGTGAAAAGTATATTAATACGTTTTATGCACTGTGCTAGTTTATACAGAGAACCTGATACTAGGTAAAAGGTGTTCATATGGTTACGTGTAAGGGTGAGTCTCAGCTGTAGAGCTAATAACACCTGTAGAACTTTTGAAACAAGAAGGCCTGAGCCTCATCTGTAAATTAATTCAGTAGATGTAGAGTGGATTGAGGATACTGAAGTTTGTGGTTATTTGTATCTGCAATATTATCTTAGTTTTTGTGTACTAATGGGCATATGTAACTTGCCCTCTTCTAAGCTTTTTTTTTTTGTTGTTGTTGATGAAAACTATCCCAAGATTTGTGTTAGACTTTTACAAATGTTGGTCACAGCTTAATAAAAAGTGGAGAATTTATTGGTGAAAGGCAAAAAGGGCTTCCCTGGTGGCTCAGTGGTAAAGAACCCATCTGCAATGCAGGAGATGGGGGTTTGATCCCTGGGTCAGGAAGATCCCTTGGAGAAGGACCTGGCAACCCACTCCAGTATTCTTGCCTGGGAAATCCCATGGACACAGAAGCCTGGCAGACTCCAGTCTATGGGATTGCAAAAGAGTAGGACATGACTGAACAACAATGGAGAGCAGAAAAGGTAGTCAACTTTCAAGTGGTTGTTTCAACCACTGGTAGTTGAAACCAAGATTTTTCTCTCTTTCTGTCTTTGTCTCCCCTTACTTCCCTCCACTCTCGTCTCCAGCCTTCAGCCTTCTCTTCTCTCCCATTTTATTTTGTGGGTCAGCTTCATTGTTTTGTTTTGTTTTGTTTTGTTTTCTGTAAATTAGCTGTCTTTGCTTCTCCAGGCACTTGCTAGAAGATGGCCCTTCCCCCACAGGTTGCCTTAGGAAACAGAATTTTCAGAAGTGAGGAGGGTATGAGCTATGCAAATGCTGAGTTATCACCCCAGATTTTGCCATACTACTTAATAGCATCGTTTGCACTTAAAGATGTGCTGTAGCTCTCCCCACTCCTCATTGCAAACCTTGATGATGATGGTGGCAGATATCCATTATAATAAAGTGCTTGTTATTTGCCTGGCTCTGGTTTCAGAATTTTACATACATAGTTATTTAAATAGTTCTCACAAAAAGTGAGGCCCAGAGTGGTTGAATAACCAGACGGAAGTTGCACAGCTTGATACTGGGAAGACCTGGGATTTTTAACTTCAGAGGTCTAAGTCTATCTTCAGAGTCAGCGCTCCTCAGAGTCTCAGCTTTACTGCTCTGTCCACTTTCCTTCAGGTCCATGGGGTGTCCCCTACCTGTCCTCCTGCACTCTGTGAACTAAATTGAATGATAAACAATGATACCCTGCTTATATGATATAATATTGAGGGGAACCAGACAACTGGCTAAAAATCGAATTAGAAAGGAGGAAAAGAGGAAGACACATTAAGTGTTTTCTAAATGGTTTCTGAATCAGAGTATATTCTGACGGTCAGAGGGATAGTGAAGAAAGTTCAAGGACGAGGAAAAATCATGGGCATTGGTTTGTTGCCTAAATTCTTGGTTGTAGAGGAAATGGCCAGCAGACCTGAATGTCGCATGTTCGGCTCATAATGCTGCTCAAAGGATTTCCTTTATCTTTGTCCATTATGACTCAGGGCCGCTTTCTAGAAGCCCATGTCACAAGAGCAGGTCACTGCTGGCTAATACTAGAGTCTCCTGTACAGAAGATCCAGAATTTTGGGAAGGAATTTTGGGAATTTAGACCTCACTGTGCTTCAGTGACTCCTGTACCTTTGCTTTTCTTGGGGGAGGGGCGTCATTTGATGGGGCCGCTCCTGTAGACCCTTAAGAGGCTGTCTGACAATTTCAGTTTTTGAGACTGCCTTGTGGGCCAGTACTAGAACTCTATTGTCCTGACATCCCTACATTTTGCCTCTTGGGGTTCAGGTGACCAGTAAGTAGAATACCAGCACACTTCCTTCACTTCTTAGGGGAGAGAGGATCTGATTGGCTGAGCACTTAAGCCAGATGAGGGCTACATTGGGCTTCCCAGATGACTCAGTGGTAAAGAAGGCTGTCAATGCATGAGACGCCGGGTCAGTCCCTGGGTTGAGAAGATCCCCTGGAGCAGGAAATAGCTACCCACTCCAGTATTCTTGCCTGGCGAATCCCATGGACAGAGGTGCTTGGCGGGCTACGGTCTCTGTTCACAAGGAGTGAGACAAGACTGAGCAACTAAACAACAACAAAGATGATTACAATAATGCATCATGTATTAGAAGCTTTCAAGGTGCTACTTACTGTTCAGTTGCTCAGTCGTGTCCGACTCTTTCAGCCCCATGGATTGCAGCATGCCAGGCTTCCCTGTCCTTCACTATCTCCCAGAGTTTGCTCAAATTCATGTNATCATGTATTAGAAGCTTTCAAGGTGCTACTTACTGTTCAGTTGCTCAGTCGTGTCCGACTCTTTCAGCCCCATGGATTGCAGCATGCCAGGCTTCCCTGTCCTTCACTATCTCCCAGAGTTTGCTCAAATTCATGTCGGTGATGAATCGGTGATGCCATCCAGCCATCCACTCCTCTGTCGTCCCCATCTCCTGCCTTCAGTCTTTCCCAGCAGCAAGGTCTTTTCCAGTGAGTTGGCTCTTTGCATCAAGTGGCCAAAATATTGGAGCTTCAGCTTCAGCATCAATCCTTCTAATGAATATTTAGGATTGATTTTCTTTAGAATTGACTAGTTTGATTTCCTTGCAGTCCAAGGGACTCTCGAGTCTTTTCCAACATCACAGTTCAAAAGCATCAATTCTTCTTTCTGGTCCAACTCTCACATCCATATGTGACTATTGGAACAAATAACTTTGACTGTATGGGCCTTGGTCAGCAAGGTAATGCCTCTGTTTTAATATGCTGTCTGGGTTTGTCATAGCTTTGCTTCCATGGAGCAAGAGTCTTTTAATTTCATGGCTGCAGTCACCATTTGCAGTGATTTTGGAGCCCAGGAAAATAAACACTGTCACTTTTTTACATTATTTTCCCATCTATTTGTCATGATGTGATGGAACTGGATCTTCATTTTTTGAATGTTGAGTTTTAAGCCAGCTTTTTCACTCTCCTCTTTCACCTTCATGAAGACGCTCTTTAGTTCCTCTTTGTTTTCTGCCATAAGGGTGGTGTCATCTGCCTATCTGAGGTTATTGATGTTTCTTAATTCCAGCTTGTGCTTCATCCAGCCCGGCATTTCGCATGATATACTCTGTATGTAAGTTAAATAAGCAGGGTGACAGTATACAGCCTTGATGTACTCCTTTCCCAATTTGGAACCAGTCTGTNTGATGTTTCTTAATTCCAGCTTGTGCTTCATCCAGCCCGGCATTTCGCATGATATACTCTGTATGTAAGTTAAATAAGCAGGGTGACAGTATACAGCCTTGATGTACTCCTTTCCCAATTTGGAACCAGTCTGTTGTTCCATGTCTGGTTCTCACTGTTGCTTCTTGACCTGCATACCAGTTTTGCAGGAGGCAGTAGTGGTCTGGTATTACTATCTTTTAAGAATGTTCCACAATTTGCTGTGATCCACACAGGCAAAGACTTTAGTGTCGTCAATGAAGCAGACATAGATGTTCTTCTGGAATTCCCTTGCTTTACCCATAATCCGATGGATGTTGTCAGTTTGATCTCTGGTTCCTCTGCTTTTTCTTAATCCACCTTGAACACCTGGAAGTTCTCGGTTCACGTACTGTTGAAGTCTAGCTTGGAGAATTTTGAGCGTTACTTTGCTAGCATGTGAAATAAGTGAAATTGTGCGGTGGTTTGAACATTCTTTGGTATTGCCCTTTGGGATTGGAATGAACACTGACCTTTTCCAGTCCTGTGGTCACTGCTGAGTTTTCCGAATTTGCTGGCGTAAGGAGTGCAGCACTTTCACAGCATCATCTTTTAGGATTCAAAATGGCTCAACTGGAATTTTATCACCTCCACTAGCTTTGTTTGTAGTGATGCTTCATCAGGCCCGCTTGACTTCACACTCCAGAATGTCTGGCTGTAGATGAGCAATCACACCATTGTGGTTATCTGGGTCATAAAGGTCAGTTCTGTGTATTCTTGCCATCTCTTCTTAATGTCTTCTGCTTCTGTTAGGTCCATAACATTTCTGTCCTTTATTGTGCCCATCTTTGCATGAAATGTTCCCNTTGTGGTTATCTGGGTCATAAAGGTCAGTTCTGTGTATTCTTGCCATCTCTTCTTAATGTCTTCTGCTTCTGTTAGGTCCATAACATTTCTGTCCTTTATTGTGCCCATCTTTGCATGAAATGTTCCCTTGGTATCTCTGATTTTCTTGAAGAGAGCTCTAGTCTTTGCCATTTTATTTTTTTCCTCTATTTCTGTGCACTGATTGCTGAGGAAGGCTTACTTATCTCTCCTTGTTATTCTTTGGAACTCTGCATTTAGATGGGTACATTTTTCCTTTGCTTTTTGCTTTTCTTCTTTTCTCAGCTGTTTGTAAGGCCTCCTCAGACAAGCATTTTGCCTTTTTGCATTTCTGTTTTCTTGGGGATGGTTTTGATCACTGCCTCCTCTACAATATAACAAACTTCCGTCCATAGTTCTTTAGGCACTCTATCAGATCTGATCCCTTGACTCTGTTTTCGCTTCCACTGTAAGGGATTTGATTTAGGTCATACCAGAATGGCCTAGTGGTTTTTCTCTACTTTCCTCAGTTTAAGTCTGAATTTGGCAATAAGGAGTTCATGATCTGAGCCACAGTCAGCTCCTGGTCTTGTTTNACTCTGTTTTCGCTTCCACTGTAAGGGATTTGATTTAGGTCATACCAGAATGGCCTAGTGGTTTTTCTCTACTTTCCTCAGTTTAAGTCTGAATTTGGCAATAAGGAGTTCATGATCTGAGCCACAGTCAGCTCCTGGTCTTGTTTTTGCTGACTGTATAGAGCTTTTCCATCTTTGGCTACAACATAATCAATATTATCTATATAATCAATATAATCAATCTGATTTCGGTATTGACCACCTAGTGATGTCCATGTGTAGTGTCTTCTCTTGTGTTGTTGAAAGAGGGTGTTTGCTATAAGCAGTGTGTTCTCTTGGCAAAACGCTGGTAACCTTTGCCCTTCATTTTGTACTCCAAGGCCAAACTTGCCTGTTAGACCAGGTATCTCCTGACTTCCTACTTTTGCGTTCCATTCCCTGTGATGAAAAGGATATCTTCTTTGAGTGTTAGTTCTAGGTCTTGTAAGTCTTCATGGAACCATTCAAATTCAACTTTTTTGGCACTAGTGGATGGGGACTTGGATTACTGTAATATTGAATGGTTAGGTCTTCGTAGAACCTTTCAACTTAAGGTTCTTCGGCATTACTAGTTGACGTAGTCTTGGATTACTGTGGTGTTGAATGGTTTGCCTTGGAAACGAACAGAGATCATTCTGTTGTTTTTGAGGTTGCACCCAAGTACTGCATTTTGTACTCTTTTGTTGACTAGGAGGACTACTGTAAAGCCGGACCCTGGGGCCATGATGGGCGCCCCCCCCCCCCCCAACGCCAGCAGGGGAAGTCCCTAACGGAAGGTGCCTCCCAGATCCTGGGGACCAATGACAGCACACTTTGCCAGCTAAAGCCGCCCCATCCCAGCCACGTAGAAGGACCTATCAGCCCGCGACGCCTCGGCCTGGCGACCTATCCAAACCCCCGTCCATTAACCTGACTATCCCTCGCAACGAACACATATAAGCCACCTCCAACACGGTTCGGTCGCGGACTTCCTGGACCTGCCTTGCTCAGGTCCAGGAACCCTGCCCAGGAGCGCTTCGCCATTAAAAAGCCTATTAGACACTCTCTTGGTGTCCTGGTCGTCCTTACCTAACAGCGACTTCATTTCTTCTAAAAGATTCTTGACCACAGTAGTAGATATGGTCATCTGAATTAAAATTGCCGATTACATTCCATTTTAGTTCACTGATTGCTATAATATTATGTTCACTTTTGCCATCTCCTATTTGACCACTTCGAATTTGCCTCGCCAACAAAGGTCCATCTAGTGAAAGCGATGGTTTTTCCAGTAGTCATGTATGGATGTGAGAGTTGGACTGTAAAGAAAGCTGAGCACTGAAGAACTGATGCTTTTGATCTGTGGTGTTGGAGAAAACTCATGAGAATCTCTTGGATAGCAGGGAGATCCAATCAGTCCATCCTTAAGGAGATCAGTCCTGAATATTCATTGGAGGGACTGATGGTGCAGCCGAAACTCGAATACTTTGGCCACCTGATGCAAAGAACTGACTGACTGGAAAAGACCCTGATGCTGGGGAAGATTGAAGGAGGAGAAGGGGACGACTGAGGATGAGGTGGTTGGATGGCATCACTGACTCGATGGACATGAGTTTGAGTAAACTCCGGGAGTTGGTGATGGACAGGGAAGACTGGCCTGCTGCAGTGCATGATGTTGCAAAGAGTCGGATGCGACTGAGACTGAGACTGAACTGAACTGAGTTTACCTTAATCATCGACCTAACATTCCAGGTTCCTGTGCAGTGTTCTTCTTTACAGCCCTGGACTTCCCTTTGACCACCAGACACATCCACAGCTGGGCTTTGCTTCCACTCTGGCTCAGCCTCTTCATTCCTTCTGGAGCTATTTCTTTGCTCTTCTCCAGTATACTGGGCACCTACTGACCTGGGGAGTTCATCTTTCAGTGTCCTACTATTTTTTTGCCTTTTCGTACTGTTCGTGGGCTTCTCAAGGCAAGAATGCTGAAGTAGTTTACCGTTTCCTTCTCCAGTGGCCCGTGTATTGTCAGAACTCTCCATCGTGACCTGTCCACCTTGGGTGGCCTTGCATGGCATGGCTCATAGTTTCATTGAGTTAGGCAAGGCTGTGGTCCATGTGATCAGTTTGGTTAGTTTTCTGTGATTGTGGTTTTCATTCTGCCCTCTGATGGATGAGAATAAAAGGCTTATGCAGGCTTCTGGTGAAAGGGACTGGCTGTGGGGGGAAATTGGATCTTGCTCTGGTGGGTAAGGCCATGCTCAGTAAACCTTCAATCCAATTTTCTGTTGATGGGTGGGGCTGTGTTCCTGCCCTGTAGCTTGGCCTGAGGCCAAACGATGGTAGGGATAATGGTGATAATGACTACCTCCTTCAAAAAGACCGATGCCAGCACACTGCGGCTCCTAGGACTGTTGTAGTCAGTGCCCCTGACCCCGCGGCAGGCCACTGTTGACCCACGACTCTGCCAGAGACTCTCGNGACTGGCCTGCTGCAGTCCATGATGTTGCAAAGAGTCGGATGCGACTGAGACTGAGACTGAACTGAACTGAGTTTACCTTAATCATCGACCTAACATTCCAGGTTCCTGTGCAGTGTTCTTCTTTACAGCCCTGGACTTCCCTTTGACCACCAGACACATCCACAGCTGGGCTTTGCTTCCACTCTGGCTCAGCCTCTTCATTCCTTCTGGAGCTATTTCTTTGCTCTTCTCCAGTATACTGGGCACCTACTGACCTGGGGAGTTCATCTTTCAGTGTCCTACTATTTTTTTGCCTTTTCGTACTGTTCGTGGGCTTCTCAAGGCAAGAATGCTGAAGTAGTTTACCGTTTCCTTCTCCAGTGGCCCGTGTATTGTCAGAACTCTCCATCGTGACCTGTCCACCTTGGGTGGCCTTGCATGGCATGGCTCATAGTTTCATTGAGTTAGGCAAGGCTGTGGTCCATGTGATCAGTTTGGTTAGTTTTCTGTGATTGTGGTTTTCATTCTGCCCTCTGATGGATGAGAATAAAAGGCTTATGCAGGCTTCTGGTGAAAGGGACTGGCTGTGGGGGGAAATTGGATCTTGCTCTGGTGGGTAAGGCCATGCTCAGTAAACCTTCAATCCAATTTTCTGTTGATGGGTGGGGCTGTGTTCCTGCCCTGTAGCTTGGCCTGAGGCCAAACGATGGTAGGGATAATGGTGATAATGACTACCTCCTTCAAAAAGACCGATGCCAGCACACTGCGGCTCCTAGGACTGTTGTAGTCAGTGCCCCTGACCCCGCGGCAGGCCACTGTTGACCCACGACTCTGCCAGAGACTCTCGGACTCCCATGGGGAAGTCTGGCTCAGTCTCTTGTGGGGTCACTGCTCGTTTCTCCTGGGTTCGGGTGGGCATGAGGTTTTATTGTGTTCTCCAGGAATCTGTTTCCCCAGTCCTGTGGAAATTCTGTAATCAAATCCCACTAGCCTTCAAATTCCCTGGGGGTTCTCAGTCCTTTTGCCCGATCCCCAGTCTGGGAAATCTGTTGTGGGCCCTAGAACTTTGGCAACAGTGTGAGAAACGTCTTTGTTAATAACTGTTCTCCAGTTTGTTGGGTGTCTGCTTTGCTTATCTGTGGCGGCTCTCATGGCGACCTCCTCCAGGAGGACTTCTGCTGCTTGCCGCGCCTCCCAGGTCTGCAGTCAGCGCCCCGTCCCTGCGGCAGGCCGCCGCTGGCCCGGGCCTCACAGGAGACACTCTCGCAAAGGCGGGCCTGGCTCAGTCTCCCGTGGGGGCCTTCTCGGCGCACAGGATTGTTTGCACCCTCCCAGTGTCTCTGGCGGGTCTGAGATTTGATTGTAAATGTGTCAGAGAAGAATTTATTCAGTTCACCTGTTGCTTGTTGAAAGCGTTTATGTTGTTAGGAGGTTGTGATTTATTAGGTTGGTGCAAAAGTAATTGTGGTTTTTCTTTGTTGAACTTTGACGTTTGATACAACCATGTTCTTGAATGTGGTTGTATTATACATCATTTTAATATGTATTTCTTGCTGTATTTTTTTTGCTAATGACTTATTACTTGCTGTTTATATTTATTTAGACTAGAAATGATGTTAGACAAAAAGAAAATTCCAGCGGTTTTTGTTATTTGAATTCAAAATTGGTCATAAAGCATCAGAGGCAACTTGGAACATCAGCAGCACATTGGGTCTAGCAACTCCCAATGAGCGTACAGTGCAGTGCTTGTTCAAGAAGTTTTGCAAAGGAGACAGGAGCCTTAAAAATGAGGAGGGCAGTGGCCAGTCGTCAGAAGTTGACGATGACCAACTGAGAGCGATCCTCGAAGCTGATCCTCCTACAGATATGCAAGAAGTTGCTGAAGAACTCTGCATCGACCACTCTGTGGTCGTTCAGCATTTGAAGCAAATTGGAGAGTTGATAAAGCTCCATTAGTGGGTGCTGCATGAGCTGACCGCAAAAAAAAAAAAAAAAAAAAAAAAAAAATGGTTTTGAAAAAAGTTATCATCTGTTATTCTACTAAAGAGCAGCGAACTATTTCTCAATTGTGATGTGCAATGACAAGTGGATTTTATAGAACAATTGGCAGCCAACTTAGTGGATGAACCGAGAATCTCCAAAGCACTTCCTAAGGCCAAACTTACATCAAAAGAAGGTCAGGGTCACTGTCTGGAGGTCCGCTGCCTGTCTGATCCACTGCAGCTTTCTCAGTCCCTGCGAAACCATTACATCTGAGAAGTATGCTCAGCAAATCGATGAGATGCACTGAAAACTGCAGCCCCTGCGACCGGCATTGGTCAGCAGAACGGGCCCAGTTCTCCATGACAACGCCCAACTGCGTGTCGTACAACCAATGTTTCAAAAGTTGAACGGACTGGGCTATGAAGTTTTGCCTTATCTGCCATATTCACCCTACCACCTCTTGCCAACCGACTACTCTTTTCTACCATTGTCTTTAAGCATCTCGACAACTTTTTGTAGGGAAAATGCTTCTGCCACCAGCAGGAGGCAGAAAATGTTTTCCAAGAGTTCGTCGAGTCCTGGAGCATGGATATTGATGCTGCAGGAATAAACAAACTTTTTCTCATTGGCAGAAATTTATTGTTGATTGTGACGATTCTTATTTTGATTAATAAAGGTGTATTTGAGCCTAGTTATAATGACTTAAAATTCATGGTCCAAAACCGGAGCTACTATTTTACCACCCTAACTGTAGTGTTGGAAAAGACTCTTGAGATCTTGAGAGTCCCTTGGATTGCAAGGAGATCCAGCCCGTCCATTCTGAAGGAGATCAGCCCTGGGATTTCTTTGGAAGGACTGATGCTAAAGCTGAAACTCCAGTACTTTGGCCACTTCATGCAAAGAGTTGACTCATTGGAAAAGACTCTGATGCTGAGAGGGATTGGGGGCAGGAGGAGAAGGGGACGACAGAGGATGAAATGGCTGGATGGCATCACTGACTCGATGGACGTGAGTCTGAGTGAACTCCGGGAGTTGGTGATGGACAGGAAGGTCTGGTCTGGCGTGCTGCAATTCATGGGGTCGCAAAGAGTCAGANATTGGGGGCAGGAGGAGAAGGGGACGACAGAGGATGAAATGGCTGGATGGCATCACTGACTCGATGGACGTGAGTCTGAGTGAACTCCGGGAGTTGGTGATGGACAGGAAGGTCTGGTCTGGCGTGCTGCAATTCATGGGGTCGCAAAGAGTCAGACACGACTGAGCGACTGAACTGAACTGGACTGAACTGAACACCAGATACAGAAGATCTACTCAGAGGCTTAAGTAATTCTATAACAGAAGATTTTCTGCCTAAAAGACTTGAGTATTTGGTTCCTTACTTGCCATCCTGGTACCTTTGGGTGCTGTTGGGATACAGAGAGAGAATGGGAAATTAGTGGGGAAGGAGGGTGTTGAGGTTAGAGGTCCTCATCCCTCCAAGTTCCCATCTATTGGGCCAAGAAGTAGACTAATACATACAATAGATGTAAAAGAATCCACCATGTAACTCAAAGCGGTTATTAGTGGACACAACTCAATTTCCAGGAGGGCTTCAATTTGAGATCATGTCGATGAAAGCAGATTCAAAACCAAATATTTAATTTAAAGTGAAATAGATAATTTTTCATAGTAAACTAAGGTATTAGCTGTGGTAGACCTTTTTGTGTGTGTTTGCTCCTTAGGTCAGCACCATCTCTGGTATACATGAATATTTATTCTGATAAAGGTGACATTTTTCTAACTATTAGATCCTCCAGATGTTGTCTTTTTCAACATTTGTGCCTTGTTTTTCTGAATTGGATCTTAGCTATTAAAATTTTTTTTCTNCCTTAGGTCAGCACCATCTCTGGTATACATGAATATTTATTCTGATAAAGGTGACATTTTTCTAACTATTAGATCCTCCAGATGTTTGTCTTTTTCAACATTTGTGCCTTGTTTTTCTGAATTGGATCTTAGCTATTAAAATTTTTTTTCTTGCAATATAATTGTCATACCATAAAATTTAGCCTTTTAGTGGTTGTGGTCAATTTACACAGTTGTGCAGCCATCACCACTGTTGAGTTCCAGGACATTTTCATCACCCCCAAAGACACCGACGTCACAGTCAGTCCCTTCCTGTGTTCTCTCTCTCAGCCCTCAGCATCTACTGGTCTACTTTGACTCTATGGATTGGCCTATTCTGGACGTTTCCTAGTAACAGTGTCATGTGTGGCCTTTCTTGCAAAGAATCATGTAATTTCTTTGACTTAACATATAATCTTCCCAGGTTTGTTATTGTAGCATGTATCAGTACTTCTTTCTTTCTTATGGTTGAATAATATTCTGTTGTATGAAATATACCACATTTTGTTTATTCTTTCATGAGTTTATGTACATTTGGGTGATTTCCACATTTTGAGTAGTGTGAGCATTCATCTCTTAAGTGTATTAGTCCTGTGTGGACATAATGTTTTTGATTTTCTTGGATAGACACCTAGGAACGTAATTGCTGCGTCATGTGGTAACTCTTAGGTTCTTAAGAAACTGTCCAACTCTTTTTCCAACTGCCACACCATTTTTCCTTCCTACCAGAAATGCGTGTGTTAAGATTTCTCCACATACTTGACCTCATGGATGTGAAGTGGTATCTTGTGGTTTTGGTTCACATTTTCCTGGTGACTCGATGTTGAGCATATTTTCATGTGCTTATTGGCTATCTGTACATCATCTGTGGAAAAAAGTCTATCTGAGCTTTTTGCCCATTTTTTAAATTAGGTTATTTGATTTTTTTATTATTGTTTATGTTCTTTATATATTTGCGGTATAAGTTCTTTGACAGATATATGGTTTTCAAGTATCTTTTTCCTTTTTGTGGACTGTACTTCATTTTCTTCAATATGTACTTTGAAGCACAAATGTTTTGAATTGTATCCATTTTTTCTTTGTTGTTTGTGCTTTTGATGTCAAATCTAAGAAACCATTGCCTTGTGGAGTGACAAAAGATTTATTCCTGTTTTCATCTAGAGTTTATAGTTTTAATTTTTAGAATTTAGATTGTTTATCCATTTTGAAGTAATTTTTTCTTTATGGTGTGAAGTGGAGATAAAATTTCCTTTGCATGTGGATATCCAATTTTCCCAGGATGATTTGTTAAAAATTCTCTCCCTATTGAATTGTCTTGATAGCTAGACCTTTTATTCAGGAATCTGAATTCAAGAAATTCACAATTGAAGTACATGTGATATGAAATCAATTGGTGTCATAGTCTAAACTATCCTATATGAACGTTCGTTTTCCGCTAGTGGCATGCCAATTTCCCTAGATTTTTTGAAACAAAGGGTTTTTTTTTTAATGTGTGACTTCAGAGAACAATAGGAACTTAACATAGACATTCAGAACTCTCCATATGATTATTCATACAAGTCAGTAAAAAGCAGATCTAGATTAAGAGCTTTTTTTTTTTTTTAATTGGGGATGCATGGATTTCAATTGTATGACCTTAGACATTATTTGACTTTTTCCCTCCAATTGGAAATGGTTTAATATTTTAAATTTTCTCATTTCTTTTTTTCATCTTTTTGTTTTATTCTTTGTTTAAATGAAAGGGCAGAAAATGTTTTTTAAAAAATTTCTTTCTTAAATCCTGATATTACTGCCTTTAATAAGGGTTCTCTTTAGTTTCTTTTTTTTTTTTTAGGTTAATTCCAAAAGTCAAAAATAAAGCCTATCTTTCTATGTCTTGACTTTTCTTTCAATTCGAAGCAGTATCTGTTGCTTGACTCCCTAGTCGATAAGAAATTCAGGTCATTGTATTTTCTACCTGCCCCAGCACTTTGATTTCTAGGGGGTACAGTTTTGTTCCTAATGCCATTGATTATTTTAAACTTTCCATAATAGTTACATTTCTGTTTCCTTTTTAAAAAACTAATTGTAATCATGCTAATGAAGTTTGCGTTTCTTTAACTGCGTTATTGTTTCATTATTGTTACTGTTTCTGACTAAGCTGGGTCCTCACTGCTGTGCTGGAGCTTTCTCTCATTGCAGGGAGTGGGGCTACTCTTGCTGCAGTGGTTTCTCGTGGATCACACGCTCTAGAGCGGGGGCTTCAGTAGTAACAACACGTGGGCTCAGGAGTTGTGGCATTCGGGCTTAGTTTTATGGGAACGGAATTCCTGGACCAGGGATTGAAGTGGTGTCCCCTGCATTGGATGGAGGGTTCTTAACGACTGGACCACCAGAGAAGTCCCAGATTTCTGTTTTTTGACCGATAAGTTTTAGACACTCTTTCATTTCCAGTCTTAGAGAGGATTTAGCACCCACCCCATTTTCCTTTTGTTCACCCTGCTTCCACCTTTCTTGTCGTGTATGGATGTGAGAGTTGGACCATAAAGAAGGCTGAGCGCTGAAGAATTGATGCTTTCAAACTGTGTTGTTGGAGAACACTCTTGAGAGTCCCTTGGACTGCAAGGAGACCCAACCAGTCCATCCTAGGGGAGATCAGTCCTGAGTGTTCATTGGATGGAAGGACTGATGTTGAAGCTAAAGTTCCAATACTTTGGCCACCTGATGCAAAGAACTGACTCATTAGAAAAGACCCTGATGCTGGGAAAGAGAAGGTGGAAGGAGAAGGGGACCACAGAGGATGAGGTGGTTGGATGGCATCACTGACTCAGTAGACATGAGCTTGAGCCAGCTCTGGGAGATGATGAAGGACAGGGAAGCCTGGCGTGCTGCAGTCTATGGTGTCACAGAGTTGGGCATGACTGGGTGACTGTCCAACAGCTACCCTTGTTTCCCATTCTAGCCTTCATTTTCTGTTACGTTGTCAAGATTTGTAATTTTTATATTATGGCTTATAACTTTTCTAAACTTGTCTGTGCTTCTACAGAAAGATTCTACAAATTGAGTACTAATAACCAGCCTTCTGTGATTTTTGTGTGGATATAAGTAGTTACTGCAGAACCAAGTAGTGTGGAGCTGTAGAGGAGCTTCTGTGTTGTTAAACCAGGGGTCCTTAAATTAGTAATATTGCAACGCCCTGCTTGATTGTGGATAGCTCCTGGACATCATTATTAAAACTTTAATATTGCAACGTGTTTTCATCCTGTAACCATTGAACTTTCTTGAAGATGAGTTTTCTAGAGCTCTCAGACTTATATAATTTAGGCAGTTTGCTTTCTAGATCTGCTATGCATGTTATCCTGAGATTACATTGCACTCCTGGGTTTGGTTTGTTGTTTGGATCTCATGTCTTTCTCTTTTTTATACTCCTTTTTGATTTTGCTGGAATATAATCTTGAATAGTTTTATTTTTTAAATTTTATTGAAGTATATAGTTGGTTTCTAATGTGTTAGCTTCTGCTCTACAGTAAGTGACTCAGTTACCTGTTTATATTTTCATGTTCTTTTCCGTTCGGGTTTATCAGAGGATATTTATTGAATATAGTTCCCCATGCTGTACAGTAGGACCTAATTGTTGATCTGTGCTGTATATACTGCTAATCCCAGTATCCCAATCCCTGCTCCTGACCAAAGCAGTTGTTTTAGAAACGACATGGTGGTAATAAACTTTCTGATTTCTTGAACATTTAAAAAATGACTTGCTTTTGTTCCTACTGGAAAATTTAGATACAGAATTGTAAGTTGGTAATACAGTTTTTCCTTCTGAATTTTGAAAGCTTTGCTTTTGGAATTTAAAACACCCAGTATTGCTGATGAGATCTGTTGCAAATCTGATGGTTATCCTTTTGTGGAAACCTTGTTTACAGTCTTTATGGTTATCTCCTTATCTTTGGCTTGTGAACTGTGTCATCTGTGGGCCTTTTTCATTCCTTCTGGTGGAACCTTTTCAATGGTAAGTAAGGCTCTTCAGGTCTGGGGAATTATTTCTGTTTTTTTTTGATAATTTCTTTCCTCTTTTCTCTGAGACTCTTGACAGGTAAATGCTAGATTTCCTAAGTTGACGTTTTATTTGTTTACATTCTGGAAGATTTCCTTGACTTGTCTTAGAACTCATCCATAAAATTTATTTTAGTGATTATATTTTTGATTTAGAAGAGTTTTATCCTGCTTTTCTTTCTCCTCTCCCCCTTTTTAAAAATAGCAACCTGTCCTTGATTTATGGGGGAAAAATATCTTGAACTCTCTTAGGATACTAATTCCTTTAAAAAAGCCCTCTTGATTGTTTTCTGAATTGATAATGGGAATTCCCTGGTGGCTCAGATGGTAAACCATCTGTCTACAATGCGGGAGATCCAGGTTCAATCCCTGGGTTGGGAAGATCCCCTGGAGAAGGAAATGGCAACCCACTCNAGTTTTATCCTGCTTTTCTTTCTCCTCTCCCCCTTTTTAAAAATAGCAACCTGTCCTTGATTTATGGGGGAAAAATATCTTGAACTCTCTTAGGATACTAATTCCTTTAAAAAAGCCCTCTTGATTGTTTTCTGAATTGATAATGGGAATTCCCTGGTGGCTCAGATGGTAAACCATCTGTCTACAATGCGGGAGATCCAGGTTCAATCCCTGGGTTGGGAAGATCCCCTGGAGAAGGAAATG
The DNA here is from genome assembly GCA_006410875.1 of Neotragus pygmaeus. Taxonomy (NCBI): domain Eukaryota; kingdom Metazoa; phylum Chordata; class Mammalia; order Artiodactyla; family Bovidae; genus Neotragus; species Neotragus pygmaeus. The sequence goes on along the minus strand of SJYV01010468.1, from coordinate 601,535 downwards.
GCAACCCACTCCAGTACTCTTGCCTGGAAAATCCCATGGACGGAGGAGCCTGGTAAGCTACAGTCCATGGGGCCATAAAGAGTTGGACACGACTGAGTGACTTCACTTTCATTAGTGATGTATGTATTGGTGTGTATCATGCTAATTAATAAACTTAAATATTTAAGTTATTTGATAGATTCAAAAGATTGTTTATACCAGGGAGTGAATGAATTAATGAAGTCGTTCAGTTGTATCCAACTCTTTGCGACATCACGTACTATAGCCTGCCAGGCTCCTCCATCCATGGGATTTACCAGGCAAGAGTACTGGAGTGGGTTGCCATTTCCTTTTCCTTTTCCGGGGTATTTTCCCAACATAGGAATCGAACCCAGGTCTCCTGCATTGCAGGCAGACATTTTACCGTGAGCAACCAGGGAAGGTCTTATACCAGGTAAGGTATAGGTAAATAAACATTCATGTGCACACCATCCTAGTTAAGAAATAGTTGATTAGACCAGCAGGGTGCCCTTCTCTGATTACATCCACATTATATAGATATAAAATTATATATATATATATAAATCATAAGTTTTATATATGCAAATTTTTTGTAATTTGTGTGTGTTTTAAAATTTTATACAAATTTAATAATGCTGTATGTATTTGGGATGTTTTGGTTTATCATTGTTTTTGAGTTTCCATTGTGTAAATGTAAATACTAGTTTATTGATTCTTGTTGGAAAATTTTCCTTTATTTTCCCCTCCTACAGCAGGTGCCTAAATCTGTTTTCTCTATGTCTGAAATCCAAAAAGCTCTGAAAATGCTCGCCTGCGTGCACGTGAACACACATACAAGTAACTTAATTTGTGAACAAAGTTAATTTGCATTGATGACGATGCTATTTATAATTTTTGTTGATCTCATTTAATGTGAATATTTAATACAATATGTTTTACTGTAGAAATTCTAGGAGTAGCATTGCATTGCTGGGAATTAAAGATACTCGCATCTTCAACAATACTGGATAATGCTAGGTTATTTTCTAAAGAGGATTGTATCAGTATTTGCTCCTTCCAGTAATGTAGAGGTTTTCATTACTTAGCACTTTTGTCACACTTCAGAAGTTTTTGCTGGGGAGTATAAAATATCACTTTTTAGTTTTCAGTTTTTTGATTTTTGCTGATGAGTTTGAGCATCTTTTACTGTGCTGATTAACATGTTCTTCCCTCATCTGAGATTCTGTTCATGTCTTTCACCCATGTTTGTACTAGGTGTTTTTAAATATCTATATTCTTTTTGGGGTGTAGTTGCTTTAGAGTGTTGTGTTAGTTTCTGCTGTACAGCGCTGTGAATCGGCTGTGGGTCCGCATTTATTCCCTCCCTCTCCAGCCTCCTCCTCTCCCCCATCCCACCCCTCTAAGTTGTCACAGACACAGGATTGAGTTGCTTGTTTTAAGCAACTTCCTCCGAGTTATCTGTTTTACACATGGTAATGTATATGTTTCAGTGCCACTCTCTGAATCTGTCGCACCCTCTCCTTCCTCTGTTGTGTCCACAAGTCTATTGTCTACATTGGTAATGTGTATTTTTCAATGCTCTCAGTTTGTCAGACCCTCCCTTTTCCGGACTGCATCCACAAGTCTGTTCTATGCGTCTGTGTCTGTTTCTGCCCTGCATATGGGTTCATCAGTACTGCTTTTTCTAGGTCCCATCTATATGCATTGATACACAGTATTTGTTTCTCTTCTGACTTTCTTCATTCTGTATCATAGGCCCAAGGTTCATCCTGTTCAGCTGACTCAGATTCATTCCCTTTGATGGCTCAGTTTTTAAAAAAAATTTCCTCCTGATTTGTAGCAGTTCCAGGATTGAATCTCTCTATAGTTTCTAGACTAGTTTCTTAGTCTGACAACACCATCACATAGTTTTAATTACTGTAACTTTTTAACAGCTCCCATAAAAACAAACTTCTACTGCTATAGGGCATATATAAGTAAGCAGATCATGAGAGCACAGCAAGAAATAGAACATGATTGGCATCCGTTCCCGTGAGTCCTTTCCCAGTGACTAACCTCCTCCTCCTCAGAAGATACCTACTGGCCAGACTTTAACATCTTACACTAGTTTTGCCTGTTTTTTGAATCTTCTTTAAATGGACCTATATAATGTAGTGTATATTTTTTATGTCTGATTTTTTTCTTCTCAGTTTTGTTTGTGAGATTCATCCATATTGTTGTATGTAGTTGTGGTTTTTTGTTAATTCCCTTCCGCTAGCAAAGAAATAGAGTTCCAGTTGTTTCTTGGCCTTTCTCATCCATCCTTTTAATTTTAGACATTTTGGTGGATGTTCAGTGGTTTTCATTTGGATTCTGTAATGATTAACGATGTTAAGCCCTTTTTAATATACTTATTGGTCTTTTGTGAGGTAGCTTGCTAATAAGTCTTTTTCCATTTTCATATTGGACCATCTGTCTTTTTCATACTGATTTGTAAGAGTTTATTAACATATCCCAGATACCAGGGCTTGTGTGTTGTATTTTGCAAATATCTTCTCAGTTTTTCCAGCCCTATAAGTATATTCAAAGTTCTGTTTGATTTCCTAACTTCTCCATTGCCCCCTTTCCTTTGGCAGGTATCTCCAGGGGAAAAGAGACATCAAATATTAGATTCCATATTCTAGGCTTACGTTCTTTCCACAGTCTTGGCCTTCTAGGTTCATACTGCCTTTGTTGTGCTTCTTGCCTTCCAACAATTTTTTTTTCCTTAAATTATACTCAGTTTTAAAGTTTTCATAGAGTTGGTGTGAAAACATCTAGTCAGTCATTGAGGGACACAGAAGTAGGCCAGTCCTCCTGCCTTGTAGCTCCTCAAGGAACTTCTTGGTGGTTTGTTCCTCCATATAATTTTAGAATCAGTTTTTAAAGTTCTGTAGATACATGCACAGCTGTTGGGATTTTGATGGGAAATGCGTTGAATTTGTAAACCAATTTGAAGAGAACTGACATTTTGTTATTGTTTCTTAAGCATGAACATGGCAATATTCATTCACTTAGGTCTTTTACAAACTCATTTAATAAAGTTTTTATAATTTTCTTCTAATAGTTTCAAAGAACGATTGCAAGTATTTTGTTAGATTTATTTCTAGGTACCGATATTTTTGTGTCAAATCAGTAACGGTATCTTTAAAAATTATATTTTCTACCTTGCTGATGTAAAGAAGTACAATTTGACTTTGTATAATGGACTTGGTATTGTTCTAATTGTGATAAATTGTATATAGAATTCTTTTGGATTTTCTGCATAGACAGATTTGTGAATAATGACCTCTTTGTTTCCTCCTTTGCAATTCTTATGCTTTTTTTTTCTTTCTTTCTTTTTCTTGTCTTAATGTGCTGGCTAGGATCTCCAGTAAAATGTTGAATAGAAGCGGTGATGGGGGCATCCTGATCTTGTTCCTGATTTTAAAGGGAATGCTTTCAGAGGTTCACAGTTAAGTATGATGCTTGCTGTAGGTTTATTGTAGTAATCTTTTCAGGTTAAGGATGTTCCTTTCTGTTGCTAGTTTGCTAATTGAAAAGAAAAATGAATGGATGTTGAATTTTATCAAAAACTTTTTCTGCATCTTTTGAGAGGGTCATATGTTTTTCTTCTGTTAACCTATTAACGTGATGAAATACACTGATTTGTTTTCTAATATTTAAACCAAACTTGTGTTTCGAATATTAAGTCAACCCTGATCTGTCCCTTTTTTCCATTATTGGACTCAGTTTGAATATAGTTAATGTACGATTTTGCCTTTAACAATGAGTAATACTTGCTCATAATTAAGAAACTGTATATACTTTTCCTCTTTTGGAGGAGTTTATGTGAGATTAGAAAGATTTGTTTCTTGACTGTTTGGTAGAACTTCCTTGTAGAATTAGGAAACATCTTAATCACTGATTCAATTGCTTTGGTTACAGGATTGCTCGTATTTTCAATTTTCAAACTGATTTTGGTAGGTTATACTTTAATAGAAAGTTGTCCGTTTCATCCACATTCTTGAGTTTGTGGCAATAAATTGTTCGTTTCTTATTTTGTAGTTAATGTCCTTTTAATCTTTTTTCTAGTGCTGCCTTTTTCTTGCTTAGTTTCAAAAGCTAAAAATGCCAGTTTTTTTTTTTTTTTCAAAAAAACGTTTTCACATAATCAAATTTCTGTCTTTTATATGCTCTTTCACGTATCTTTTCCCTACTTAATTTCTGTTCTTCATTTCTGTTTCTTTTCTTTATACTTCCTTTGGGTTTATTTCTATTTTTCTAATTTGTTAAGTTGGATGACTTGCTTATTAATTTTCAGCATTTTAATAGACATTTAAGATCATGAATAGCTATGTATTTGCTTTCCCTGAATCACACAAGGGGTGAATTCTTAATTTATGAGTTCTTTAAAAGTTTTATTTCCAGAGGACTCCCTGGTGGTCCTGTGGCTAAGACTCCAAGCTCCCAATGCAGAGGGCCCTGGGTCTCTCCCTGGTCAGGTAACTAGATCCTGCATGCCACAAGTAAAGATTCCATGTCCTGCAGCTAAGACTTGGTACAAATAAATAAATAAAAAATGTTTTAAAAGTTTTATTTCTAAACATGCTGGCATTCTTTTAGTTAATTTGGTTATTGATTTGTTATTATGTTGTGGCTAGGCAGTGTGATCTATGTGGATACAGTCCTTGGAAGTCCGTTGAGCCTTTCTCTATTTGGAGAGTTTTTTTGTATTTGAAGAGTGTATTTTCTGGTTGTTGGTGAAAAATTTTATGTGTCTAATATTAGACTTATTAAATCTATTGTTAGAATCCTACATCTTTGTTTTTTAAGAGTAGATGTTATTCTTCTGCTATAATTATTTTTTCAGTTTTCTTTGTAGTTTATATCAGCTTTTTAAAAGACGTTTTAAAATTGTTACTAGTACGTGAATATTTGAATTTATCATATTGCTATTGAATTGAAACTTTTACTCTCTGTAGTTCCTCTTTATATCTAATAATGCTTTTTCAGTTACACACTGTTGTTTGATACTAACATACCTATTTATTTATTTATTTTTAGGCCAGTTGATTCTTTCTGATTTTTAAAATTTCCCCTCCCCCTACATTTTTGTGTTCTTTTATGTTAGTTTTATCTCTTATGAATGTCATGGTATTGAATTAAAAAAATTAATCTGCTCTAATTATGTTGGTCTTTGTACTTTATAATTAAATTTTTTATTGAGATAATTGTTAATTCATTGACAGTTGTCAGAAGGAATACAGAGGCAACAGAGACATCTGTGTCCTCTTTATCCAGGTACCCCGTTGATAATGTCTTGCAAAACTGTAGTACAATATCACAGTCAGCGTATTGACATTGACATAAGGTACAGACCATTTCCATCACCACAAGCACCCTCACATTATTATTCTTATAGCCACATCTGTTCCCTCTCCATCCCCTTAATCTCTAGTTCCTTTGCCTTTCCATACAAATTTTAGAATAACCTCATACATCTCTATAAAATGCTTTGATGAGACTCGCGTAGGAATTGTCTTAAATCTGTGTCTTGACATGGGGAAAATCAATTTTGTTGTTTTGTTCCTTGTTCCAGTGCACAAGGGAAACGTTTATTTAGCACTGTTTAGACTTCTTTTCATTCGTTTTTGTAGTTTACAGCGTATAAGACCTGTATGTGTTTTGTTATATTTTCGACTATGCATACTTTCATTTTCTTTGGCGTGATTATGAATAGTATTGTGTGTTTTACTTGTTCCCACATGTTCTTTGTTAGTATATAGAGATGTGATGTATTTGTGTGTTGGCTTTTGTATCCTGTGACCTTGCTGGACTCAATTATTCTCTCTCTCTCTCTTTTAACAGATAAAAACACTTTTTTTATTATTTGTTTGTTTGGCTGTGTCAAGTCTTAGCAGTGGCACTCGGGGTCTTTCGCAGTGGTGCGCAGACCTCTAGTTGAAGCGCATGTGGGCTCAGCAGTTGTAACGTGGGCTTGGTTGCTCCATGTCATGTGGGATCTTAGTTCCCTGACCAGGTATCAAACCCGTGTCCCCTGCATTGTAGGCTGGATTCTTAACCACTGGAACCACGAGAGAAATCCCCAGTTACTAATTCTAGTAATTGTTTTGCAAACTCCTTGGGATCTGCGAATACAGGCAGTTTTATTTTTTTCTTTCAATCGCTATGTCTTTTCTTTCGTTGTCTCATTCCACTAGCTAGAACTTCCAGCACATCTTGCCTCATTCCCAGTCTTAGGGAGGAGCATTTATTTTTTTCAGCGTGAGCCTATAGTTTTTTTTTGTAGGTGCTTTTTTTGTCAAGGTGAGGTGGTGCTCCTGTATTCCTTTTTTTCTGAGAATTTTTATCATGAGTGGTTGTTGAATTTGTCACATGCCTTTTTCTTCATTGATACACACAGACACATATATGTATAATCATGTGATTTTACTTAAGCTGTTAGTATGTATGGTGTACTTCAATGATTTCAGACATTGAGCTGACCTTATATTCCTGCAATAAACACTTCACTTGGTCTTAGTATTCTTTTTACATATTGCTGAAGTCTGTTTGCTAATACTTGAAGATTTTAGCATCTACAGTTGTGAAGGGTGTTGGATTTACTTTCATTTTTAGAATTGATTTTGTTTGGTTTTGTTATCAGGCTATTACTAGCTTCATAAAATAAATTTGGGAATCTCTGATATTCTGTTTTCCAGAAGAAATTATGTAGAATTGGTATTGATTCTTATTTAAATGTTTCGTAGAATTCTCTTGGTAAAATGATCTGGGTGTGGTAATTTTTTTTTTAAGTTAAGAGCTAAATTTCCTAATTAGAGGGAGTATTCAAATTATCTGTTTCATATTGGGTGAATTTTGGTAGTTTGTGTTTTTCAAGGAATTGATCCATTTCAACTCAGTTGACATTCATGTGTGTAGAGTTGTTCTTCGTATTCCCATATTTTTGATGCATTGATTTCTGTAGTGATATCCCCTAATGGCTATTTTAATTGGAAAGTATTTCATTTTCATTTGTTGGGATTATTGATATGTTTGTATTTATTTCTACACCTTCAGTTTGAGCATCTTTCTTTTTCTGCATTTTGTTTCCTCATCTGTTTTCTTGCTGTCTTTTTTTTTTCTCTTTTTCATGTTTCTCCATTTTATTAGTTGTGAAATACATTTTTTTTTTTGCTTTCTCACAAATTCTTGGAGTTTAATTAATTTTCTCTTGAAACTTTAGATATAAGTCTAAAATTACTGTATTTTTCTTCCTTTGCTGTAGAATGCTTTAAACTGCTTACCACCTCTACCAACTTTCAGGCATGCCATCTTGCCCAGCACTTTTGTCTTTTCTTAGCCTCACAAATTTCATATTCTAATTTTATCCAGTAAATGTTTGTTTAGGTTATTTCCCTCCCTCCCCAAATTTGTCAGTTTCTTGCTCCTTATTCTGCTCTCATAATGCTCATTCCTTTAGATTACTCTGGTTCAGCCGTGATGGGCGCTTACTTTCTGTTCAATGTGTTAGGTAGCTTTCCTCAGGATTTTGGCATCTGCTGTGTTCTGTGCTTTGAAATGCTTTTCATCTGATATCCATTGGTTCCTTTATTACTTGTTCAGTCACTTTCTCAGGCAAATCTTCTTCCTTTAAAATGCAAATTCTCTACCTCTTCATTTTCTTTTCCCTCTGTTTTTGTCTATAGTATTCATCACTACATGCCATATTTGTATTTTAATTCTTCATTGTAAGTTTGATCTGTCAAAATTTGCTGGAATTTTACTATATTTATAACTGAAGTTGGGGGGAATTGACATCTTTTCAGCATTTTCTGTTTTTATCTAGTTTTTGTTCAGCTGCTCAGTCATGTCTGACTCTTTGCAACCTCCATGGACTGCGGCCCGCCAGGCTTCCCTGTCCTTCACCATCTCCTGGAGTTTGAGCAAACTCACATGTCCATTGAGTCAGTGATGCCATCCAACCACTTCATCCTCTGTCACTGCCTTTCCTCCTGCCTTTAATCTTTCCCAGCATCAGGGTCTTTTCCATTCAGGTGGCCAAAATATTGGAGCTTCAGCATCTGTCCTTCCAGTGAATGTTCAGGGTTGATTTTCTTTAGGATTGATTGATTTGACCTCCTTGCTGTCCAAGGGACTCTCAAGAGTCTTCTCCAGTACCATAGTTCGAAAGCATCAATTCCTCAGGGCTTAACTTGCTTTATGGTCCAACTCTCACATCTGTACATGACTAGTAGTCATGTCAAACCATATATTCAAACCACAGCTTTAACTATACGGACCTTTGTTGACAGAGTGATATATCTGTCTTTTAATATGCCATCTAGGTTTGTCATAGCTTTTCTTCCAAGGAGTATGCTTCTTTTAATTTCGTGGCTGCAGTCACCGTCCATAGTGACTTTGGAGTTCAGGAAAATAAAGTCTGTCACTGTTTCTATTGTTTCCCCATCTATTTGCCATGAAGTGATTGATGGGACTGGATGCCATGATCTTAGTGTTTTTAATGTTGAGTCTTAAGCCAACTTTTTCAGTCTCCTCTTTCACCTTTATCAAGAGACTCTTTAGTTTCTCTTTGCTTTCTGCCATAAGGGTGGATTGTAAAGCAGTGGAGACAACTCACAGCATCAATAGTGCATTTGACCCAGGAACTGCTAGCGAACGTATGAGGCAATGATGATTCCGCAAGTTTCTCAAAGGAAATGAGTGGCTGGCCATTAGAAGTTGACAGTGACCAACTGAGAGCAGTCCTCGAAGCTGATCCTCTTACAACTGCGCAAGAAGTTGCCGAAGAACTCAGCGTTCTATGGTTGTTCAGCATTTTAAGCAAACTGGAAAGGTGAAAAAGCTCATTAAGTGGGTGCTTCGTGGGCTGACCACAAATCAAAAAATGTCATCATTTTGAAGTGTCATCTTCTCTTATTCTACTCAACAACAATGAACCATTTCTCGATTGGACTGTGACGTGCAATGAAAAGTGGATTTTGTACGACAGCTGGTGATGTCCAGCTCAGTGGTTGGACCAAGAAGAAACTCCAGAGCACTTCCTGAAGCCAAACTTGTACCAAAAAAAGATCCTGGTCACTGTCTGGTGGTCTGCTGCCAATCTGATCCTCTACAGTTTTCTGAATCCCAGTGAAACTACATCATCTGAGAAGTGTGCTCAGCAAATTGTTGAGATGTGCTGAAAACTGCAGCTCCTGCTGCTGGCATTGGTCAACAGATTGGGCCCAATTCTCCATGGCAGTGCACAACCAACACTTCAGAAGTTGAATGAATTGGGGACCAAGTTTTGCCTCATTCACCATATTCACCTGACCTCTCGCCAATCAACTATCACTTCTTCAAGCATCTCGACCATATTTTGCAGGCAAAATGTTTCCACAACCAGCAGGAGGCAAAAAATGCTTTCCAAGAGACTGTCCAATTCTGAAGCAGGGATTTTTTTGCTAGAAGAATAAACAAACATTTCTCGTAGGCAAAATGTGTTGGTTGTAACAATTCATATTTTAATTAATAAATATGTTTTTGAGCCTAGTTATAATGATTTAAAATTCATAGTCCAAACCACATTTACTTTTGTATCAACCTATAAGCATTTATCTAATCACATGCATTTTTTTGAGCCAGTAAATATTTTTGTATTGTTTTTCTTCTTACCTTATCCATTTTCAGATTACTAATGAGTTGGTTTCCCAATGTTTTCTAAAGGAGATCAGTGAGTTTTTTTAAATATCATTACATTGAAGAAGGCTGAGCGCCGAAGAATTGATGCTTTTGAACTGTGGTGTTGGACTTCAAGGAGATCCGACCAGTCCTGGGATTTCTTTGGAAGGAATGATGCTAAAGCTGAAACTCCAGTACTTTGGCCTCCTCATGCGAAGAGTTGATTCATTGGAAAAGACTCTGATGCTGGGAGGGATTGGGGGCAGGAGGAGAAGGGGACGACAGAGGATGAGATGGCTGCGTGGTATCACTGACTCGATGGACGTGAGTCTGAGTGAACTCTGGGAGTTGGTGATGGACAGGGAGGCCTGGCGTGCTGTGATGCATGGGTTGCAAAGAGTTGGACACGACTGAGCGACTGAACTGACTGACTGACGTACAAATGATTTTTCATATATTTGATGCTTGAATCTGATGCAGTGTTAGACTTTTTGCTGCCCATGTCAGCTTTTCCTGGGCTGCCGAGTTGTTTTCTGTGTCCTTCTGACAAGATTTCAGTAATCTTTGATGGTTTGTTTTCTGCATAGGATGTTCTAGGCATGTCTTGTGCGTTTTCAGACGTGCAGTTAGATATTTCCTCAAGGAGCCTGAGCTTTTTTTTTTCTTGGTGGGAAATGGTATTTAGATCACAATCTCTTTACCCTAGATTCAAACAAATGACTTTTTTTTTTTGTCTAATTGAATATAGAATACTTTCAGATTAATAGAAAACTTGAATATATAGTGCCATATACCCCACAACCAGTTTGCCCTTGTCAAGCAAACTTTTTACTACGGAAACTTTCTAGGTGACAAAGGTAGAGAGTTCTCTGTGTATCCCATACCTTGCAATGATCAACTCGGGTCTTTCTTCGTGTTGCCCAGTTGTGTCTGTTTGTGACCTCGTGGACTGCAGCATGCCAGGCCTCCCTGTCCTTCACTATCACCTGGAGTTTGCTCAAGTTCATGTCCATTGCATCGGTGATGTTACTCACCTATCTGATTCTCTGACACCCTCTTCTCCTGCCCTCAGTCTTTCCCAGCATCAAAGACTTTTCCAATGAGTCGGCTGTTCATGTCAGGTGACCAGAATACTGGAGCTTTCAGCATCAGTCCTTCCAGTGAATATTCAGGGTTGCTTTTCTTTTAAGATTAACTGGTTTGATCTCCTTGCTGTCTAAGGGACTCTCAGGTGTCTTCTCCAGCACCACAGTTCAAAGACATCAATTCTTTGGTGCTTTACCTTCTTTACGGTCCAGCTCTCACCACTGTATTTGACCACTGGGAACACCAGAGCCTTAACTATAGGCAGTGTGATGTCTCTGATTTTCAACACACAGTCTAGGTTTGTCATAGCTTTCCTGCCAAAAGCAATCGTGTATGTCCTCATCTACTCTCCCCCAAATGATTTTAACAGAAATTCCATGTACTTTATAGAAGTTTTATCCGTAAATATTTCAGTATGTGACTATAAAGACAGAAATCATTTTAACCAAGTAATTTATTGAATTTATCTTAAACTATTTTTATTTTTCTAGATTAAATCATATTTGGGTACTTTCAGGCTTTTTTTGGGAAATGACAATAGGTGGTATACTGGGTCCCTGTTCGATCAGGCTTTTCTCTGAAATTTTGGTTGGATGAGTGGACTCACCTGCAGAAGTTCGAAATACAGTAATATTTTAAAAGTTTGTGTTTTGTGTTCAATAGTTTTTTCCATGTTTGTTTGCTAGCATGTATTTGATTTTCTGACTCTTAAGCTCTCGAATAGTTTAAGGAACAAAATTCCATTTTTCCCTTGAGGTAGAGGAATTTACTAAGCTATCTTTTCTGGGTAGATAATTTTGGAAGTAGAGCAGGACAAAGATAATACTCCTTGATTCAGATTGAGTAACATATTTTTCTAGGAAATAACTTTGTCTTTAAGTTAGAATATAACAGCGTGTGCTGTTCTCTTAAAGAAATTTGCTTAGTATTTGTAGTCTTTATGCTTCTTTTCTCATTCTTAGGACTGTATATGTTTTCTTCCCCCCTTTTCCAAATTGAATTTATAGACTTTTTGCATTTTGCTTTCTAAGTCACGTTTTCTTGTATCTTTTAATTTGTCACTCTTTTCTAGGGTGTGTTTGTTGTCTTTTTTTGCTTCTTGAACTGGCTTCTTTATTTTAAATCGTGTACAAAAAGAAGGTGTTTAGGAGATTAGTGTGTTGTAAAGAAGAGATCCACATCAAATATCTCAAGTAAAATGGGATTTAATCATAGGGATTACGTGATCTCACAGGAGTAAGGCCCAGAAATGGAGGCCTCCTATGACTTCTGGAATTGCATCTATCTTTCTAATTTGCCGTAGTAGTTTTTCTTATGGCATCAGCTTTAATCATGCCTTTGATGGATTGATGATGTATCTGATTTTTTTAATGCATCCCCACTTATAAATGCAGGTGTAGATTGTTTTAATACTGTAGCTGGGAAAGGTGGTATTAATAATGTGATTCATCAATTTGCCTCAGCAGCTCTTCTCCTTTCCCTATAGTATATGTCATAGCAGATGGAGAATTTATTGATCTTTACCGTGACATCTAACCCACTAGAGCTTCGCCAAATTCTATGCTTTTTTGGGCTCACATTAGCACCGTCAAGTTGCCTTCACTCCTATATGTAATATTTCAGTTGTATAAAGTTCCAGCTTTAAAATTTTTTAATAATTTTGACAATGGAAAAGCTTGTTTTACATTTCGAGTCTTAATTGAATATCAGTTAACTTAGATTAGCTTTATTGAATCAAATTAGCTCTTCTTTAAGCAATCAGATTATCTTTCTTAAAAATCAGTCATGCCAGCATAGTTCATGAATTTTCTTAAAGTCAGTCCACAAACACTGATTGAGAAATTTTTCTGTAGCACACACAGCAGTTGTAACTGAAGTATTAGAGGGCAGACTTGGAAGCAGACAGGAAAAACACTGACATCAGAGGTTGGTGGAAAGCAGTAGCTGAAACCCACTTTTGGTAGTAGTCATAGCAGGCTCACCTTACCGGGTGACTGCTGAAATTGGTTGAAGATAGATATATTTTTTAAAAGGCATAACTTGAAGAAGAAGCGGGATCCAGCAGTGTTTGCCAGGAAACACATGTTCATTGCAGTTGACTGGTTAAGCATCTTAGGGGATATCTTAATAGTAAATGCTAAATAATGGAGAGTTTTATTGTTGTTTTAAACTAGAAATTACCAGAAAGATGGTGTGACTGCCAGTGTCCTGAGTTCTGATGCTGGGACCTTCAGCTATTGATTGCTGGTGTGAAGTTTTCCACAGGACACTGTGGACTCTCAAAGCCATTGTCTTTGAGCAAATGCCTGCAGTACAATATCTTGGCACCATTTTTCAGAGCAAAGGCTGCCCTGTCTACTGTTGATTCCTTGCCCCTCTCCAAACCTGGGGATTTCTGTTTTGCTTCAAAATACTGTAATTCTGCATTCTTTCTCCTTTTTCTTTTTCATTTGTGTATTTACAATAGATGTTTGACCAAGTACATTAGCATTCTTTGCCAAATAAAGTTCCCATTGAAAATAGGTATTATGAGACCTCCCAGGAATTCTATTTTGAGAGTCAAGCTTTAGAATCCTTGTGGTCTATTTTTTCATTTCTGTAAAACAAGTTTCCTTAAAATGAATTACCTGAAAATGAGGGTAAGGAGAGATGCCATGAATTCTGAGTTAGTTTGATTTCTTTATAAAGAATCACAGATATCTTATGTCTGTAGGACTGTCATTGTTCATTGTTTTTGTTGTTAGTGTTCTCCTTAACAACTAGTTCAACTAACACTTGTTAGATTTAATGTTGTTTGTGCTACTGTAGTATAAGCAGATTTCAGTTGAAGTATTTTTTAAGGTTGAGGACTTTGGAAAAGAGGCATTGCATTTCTTGCTTGAGAGGAAACTTCCTGAAAAGCTGTCAGAGTCTTTATATGCTTGAAACTGTGTCTCTTAACTGGTGCTCCATGAGATAGGCCCCAGATTCTCTTGTTTTCCATCTTTGTTGTCCTGAGCATAGGGGATCAGTTCAGTTCAGTCACCCAGTCGTGTCCAGCTCTTTGTGACCCCATGGACTGCAGCAGCCAGACTTCCCTGTCCATCGCCAACTCCTGGAGCCTACTCAAACTCATGTCCATTGCTTTGGTGATGCCATCCAACCGTCTCATCCTCTGTCGTCCCCTTCTCCTCCTTCCTTCAGTCTTTCTCAGCATCTTTTCCAATGGTCCAAAAGACCATCTTTTCCCAGGGTCTTTTCCAATGAGTCAGTTCTTCGCATCAGGTGGCCAGAGCATAAGGGTAGGGCAAGATAAATAAAGTCTTCCTTTTACCCGTGAAGCAAATTAAAATATAATGATCATGGTACTTGTGATATATGTTGCTGTTAGAGTGTGATTTAGATCCATACTGTTTAGGGTGGTTGTTCCTCCACCTGTGGCTCCCTAATCCCTTGAAGTGGGGTTAGTCCAAGCTGAGATGTACTCAAGTGTGAGATACACACTGGGTATTGAAAACTTAGTATGAAAAAAGATCTTGTTGACACTTTAAAAAAATATATGTTTAAATTGCAACCACTTTTTACATGTTGAAATAATGCTTTTGATATATTGGATTAAATAAAGCATATTATAAAAGTAAATTTAAAACGTATTTTAATGTGGTCACCAGATAGTTTTGAATTATATATGTGGTTCCTATTTCTATTGAATTGCACTGATCAAGAGTATAAAGTGTTTGCTGGGGTTACTATGTAATATTCTCTGACCTGTACAATCTGAAATTTGGAGACAGAGTATTTGAAGTAGAATTATGATACAACATATACATTCAGATTACTTTGATATATTTAAATTTGTTTGTGTTTTGGAAAACTGGCAAGTATTCCTAACAACTGTTTTAAGTACCAAAAAGAGTTTTAGCAATTGTTCTTGGGCTATCAGTGACACTTAAAAGTGCAAAACAGAGGAGTTATTATGAATCACTGCCATCTGTAGTATGGCCCCTGCATACTCACCAGGTTGATTAGGCATCCCAGGCAGCTGTAGAGTGTGCAGTGCCGAGGAGGAGGGCTGGTCGGTTTTGGAAAGGGCTTTTGGACAACTCACGTCTTACTCCTCTTCCTGGTCAGATGATGCTTGTACCGTACAGGTGAAACCGACCCAAGTGTGTTTTACCTCTAAGTTCAGAATTGACTGAAAATGACATAAGTAGATGGATTTATGACGCAGTAAATGATAGGAAAAATTTACTAGGTTTGTTGAATAGATAACAAGGTGAAATGTGGAACAGAGCTGTTTATAGTCTTCATTTTACACCATAGAGTTCTTGTTTTACACGTGAGAATTTTAGTCATTTTAGGAGTTTGACTGCTGAATAAAGATGATGTGATTTTTATCTTTAGTATTAAAAAAAATCCTTATTTTCTTAGTGATTAAGTGAAGTAGCTCAGTCGTGTCTGACTCTTTGTGACACCATGGACGGTAGCCTCCCATGCTCCTCCGTCCGTAGAATTTTCCAGGCAAGAGTATTCGAGTGGGTTGTCATTTCCTTCTCCAGGGGATCTTCCTGACCCAGGGATGGCTTCACAATCTGAGTCACCAGGGAAAACCTGTTGTCTCTTAATATTGGAGTTGGGGTGAAAAATTTATTGGATTTTGGATTACAGTTTTGTCTTGATTTTGTAGATTTTTCCTGCTTAGCATCAGGAACTTTAGAGGTACATTGTTGCAGAAACTTATATTTTTTTGTTTAATTGGTGATAATACTGTAATAAACATTACACTGTGTATTGTACACTGTGAAAAGGAGTATTTTCATTGGTTATAGATTTCATAGTCAGATAGATAGTGAAGTGGTCAACAGAAACCAACACTATAGATTTCTGAAATTGAGAACAGCAAAACATAATTAAAACCATAATGTGAATGCAGTTGCGGGGAAGGGTGGTGGTGATAGAAACAGTTAACAATTGTAAGTGATATGTGAAAATGCTGATTACTAGCACATGCCAGTTGATATTAACAGAATGCTGGAAAAATCTGATTTTACAGTCTGTTTTAGATAGGGTTTTTATATGTTTGAGGCTGACTATTGGCTAATATCCTTTTTTTTTTTTTTCCCTTTTAGAATATGGTTTCTAGTTTTAGGGTTTCTGAACTACAAGTGTTGCTAGGCTTTGCCGGACGGAATAAAAGTGGGCGTAAGCATGACCTCCTGATGAGGGCGCTGCATTTATTGAAGAGTGGCTGCAGCCCTGCGGTTCAGATTAAAATCCGAGAATTGTACAGACGCCGATACCCGCGGACTCTCGAAGGCCTTTCTGATTTATCCGCAATCAAATCACCGGTTTTCAGTTTGGACGGTAGCTCCTCCCCTGTAGAGCCTGACTTGGCTGTGGCTGGAATCCACGCGTTGCCTTCCACTTCAGTGACGCCTCATTCTCCGTCCTCTCCTGTTGGTTCTGTGCTGCTTCAGGACACTAAACCCGCGTTTGAGATGCAGCAGCCATCTCCCCCAATCCCTCCTGTCCATCCTGATGTGCAGTTAAAAAACTTACCCTTTTATGATGTCCTTGATGTTCTCATCAAGCCCACGAGTTTAGGTAAGTGTTAGAGAAATCTGTTTCTTCTGGACAAGAGAGTAAATAAAGCAAGAAGGCTTCGACTGAATTGCTGTGTTAGTATTATAAAATCAAGGCATTAAAATGCCCAATGCTTAAATGTACAGGTAAATAAAATACGGGCCACCATGAAAGATCTGGCATAAACTTAACTCGTTGATCAGACTGCCTTCTTAGCTTAGAACTCAACCTGCTTCAGGGTGTAAAGGAACAGACACAAACCGTGTTTATTGCCTGAGATTCTGCCTTTTGATACTTTTGCTGTTTTTACAGAGACTTAGTTTCTGTTCAGCATAGCTTTTAAAACTGTTTTTGCAAGAAATAAATCTTTTTTACTTAAATTTTTCCTAAAGTCACAGTTTGCCACATATTTTAGCTTTTTGTTTAATAACCGGTGACTGCTCAGAAAATGTAATAAATTTTATATTATTGGACATTGATACATGTGACTCCCAACAAATTTTTACCTCAGTTGATGACTTCTCTGTTGTAATGGCATTATTTCTTCCTGGCTAATGAAATTATTTACAGAGGTATTTGAATTTGTTGATAAATTGTTTGGGAAATGACATTTCATAGTTAGGCTGGGAGATCATTTTCCTGTCCATCCTAGGAAAAATGCTTTTCTGTTTCAAGTTGTTTGAAAACTGTTAAGTATATTAATATGCTTTTTTCATTTTGTATAGGATTATACTGGTACATCTTGGTTGAGCTAGAAGGAAGTTTTGAGGTTAATGGGGTCAATATGGCCTGATAGTGGTAGGCTCCTTATGTTGTTTTGTTTAGCACAGCTGAACCAGGCAAGTAGAATAATGTATTTTACCCCTTCATTACATTCATTCTAAAATAAGGATTTTATATTTGTTCATATTTTTTTGTTTGTACAAAGTCTTGGGAGTAGAATTATTACATCATAGAGTAAGGACTCTTGATAACATTGTGTTAGATTAGTTTCCAGTACAGCTGTGCCAGTTGGAATTCCACAAAAAGAGAGACTCTNGTGTTCCTGTCTCTTATACACATCTTTTGTTCATATTTTTTTGTTTGTACAAAGTCTTGGGAGTAGAATTATTACATCATAGAGTAAGGACTCTTGATAACATTGTGTTAGATTAGTTTCCAGTACAGCTGTGCCAGTTGGAATTCCACAAAAAGAGAGACTCTCTCACTGCAGTTTTTCTTCTACCTTGTATCTTGTTTAGATTTTTCATTTCATTAATAACAGGAACAAACATTTAAAATATGTATTATCTAACAGTTTCTTTCATGGTTTCACTTTCATTTTTAACTTCTTTTTGAACCAGGTTCGTTTATCTTGTTAAAATGTCTCCATAATTTATTTCTCCTTTTCTCATGGCTTTTGATTTGTGTCAGTGTACATATGTAGGGTCATGGTCTGTTCACATTTTTCTCAGCAATCACCGCAAAATTATTTCTCTGTGTTTGGAGAAGGATTCAGACTAGTAGTGTGTGTAGGTGACCCTACCTCCTGGGACTCCTCAGGAGTATGGTTAAAGGCAGGACAGAAGAAGAAGCAGCCACTGGGGTCCTGGTTCCAGTGGAAGGTTGAGTGCCTGGAAGGAAGACGACTGGAGGCGGAGAAAAGACGCAGCACGGTGTCGTCTCTGGCCCTGGCATCAGTGGGGCACCAGACGGCGAACTCTGAAGAGGCTTCATGGAGTGCTTCACGTTTCATGCTTTCCCTGTGTTCAGAAACAGAAACAGGAATTTTGTTACTTTTCCATGTTCTTTGTAAGTTTTTCTTTCATTAACCTCAGTAAGGATAAAGGAAAGTGGTAGGCTTTTTATAAGTTTACTAAAATTTTTGTATCTCGTGTGACTTAATGATGTTAATAGTGCTGGAGGCATTTTGTGTTGAAGAGTGATTAAGAAGAAAACCAACCTTTTGTTCATAGTTTACATTAGAATGTAAGAAATACGTATAACCTTGGAACTTATAATCTTTTGCTCTTGAGCTAAAAAATTGTCAATGCATGTATTTTTCAAGAGTCCTGCTTATCATTGTTTCTGTAAACTTTATAAACTAATTTCTTGTTTTACCCTGCTTTCCCTAAGAAAGAAACGAAAACAGTTTTCTTAATGTATATTCTTAGATTGATAAAACAGTGATCTAAAAAAGGCTAGTTTCATACTGTCTAAAGCAATGTAGTGATATTCAGGAATTGCTTTTAAGTTTTAATGATTTGGTTATAGAATGTTGAAAATATTTGTAAAAATAAAAGTTTGGGGTAAATCCATTTATTTGGAACACTATTATGGAGAAACCTACTTATATTTGGGAAATGAGAAGTAGAAAGCCTTATGAATTGAAAGAGATCCAAAGCCGTATTTCAGAGCACATATTCTTGACGTCCATTGGTCAGTCTGGGTATTCTTGATGTAATATATAGTCGATTAGATGATTCCTAAGCCATCAACATATTGTTGAGCAAGAATTAATTAACAACATGGGAAAGACTGGAAGAGCCCTCATAGAAAAAAAAAGCCAACTGAAAAGTTAAAAAATGTTCCAAAACCTCTTGGGAACATTGAAACCGATAGCCCCTTAGTATTTAGGGATTCACTGTTTCAGCAAGGTGCATCTGTAGATGCTAAACAAAACTGTCATGACAAAAGAAGATACTTGCAATTTGGTATTATTTCTATTAAAATTACTTCAATAAAATTAGCATTTAAAATGATAGACTATTGCATCTAGAAAGTGTGAGTGTATACAATAATACTATGTAAAGTTCTCTATAGCTGAGGTTTTATTGTAACAAATGAATTATCCGCTAATCTGAAAACAAATTAATAAAATTTCTCTTCTCCCTTAAATAGCTATTCCCATTTGATTTTGCTTTCACTGGCAGTATTTTTGTCTTTTTTTTTCTTTCTATTTTCTGTTTGTTTCTTCTGTTTTTTTTTTCTTTTGATGATGAAGTCCTTTCTCGTTAAAAAAATTTGTGTATATTCAGTCTGTATAAAAGAATATATTAAAGACATTGTTATAAAGAATATCTATGAATGAAAACCTGTGAAACCACTACCTATTTTTTAGGAAAGGAACATTGCCAGTATCTTTGAAACCTTCTTGTCTTTTCCTCTTTGCGTTAAATCACTGTTATGGATTTTGTGTTTCCTCCTGCTTGTTTTACCATATATGTGTGAGAAAAAGTAATGTTCAATTAACTTGCTTTTGAAATGTATATGTGGTATACTGTGTACATATTCTGTGACTAGCTCTTTTTGTTCATTCTCTTTTTAAGCATCTACATGTTGATGTGTTGAATTGTTTAATATTTTATGAAATACCTTCAAAGTATTGAGTCTTTGATTCCTTAAAGTTTCTTCACTTTTTTTTTCAGTTTACAAAAGTAATTTATGCTCGTAATTGATAACTTCAGACATGGAAGTATAACAGAAAGGAAAAGTCTCTCATAGCCACAGTTATTACTCAGCTAGAGTCATTATCAGTAATGAACTGTTTCTCTGGCATATTATGTCATCTTTTTTTCTCGTTAAAAAAATTCTCATTTTTCTATATTAAAAAATCCCTTTCTAACCACAGAGCCACTGTGCCTCTTTTCTGGTGGAGGGAGAAGGGCATTATTCTACTTGAACCTACTGTGAAAAGCATCTTCTGGAGTTCTGTGCTGTGACAATCTTAACTGTATTTCTTAGAAATAAGTTATGCATCTGTAGATTATAGTAGGTCTGTTTTCTTGTAGCTGTACCACAGCTGAACCAGTGTTCTGTTGATGTACGTTTTCAGTTATTTATTCAGAAGTATTTAGTGTATAACATGTCTTGGGTACTATTCTTGCAGTCTAACAGCCATTGCTGCTGTGAGCATTTTTGCATATGTTTCTGAATACTCACACTGCATATTCACAAGGTGTAAATGCCTTGATGTGGATTTGTTGGGTCCGGGAGTATGATTATGTAATATTTTGATATTCAGCTTTTGTAGAGAAGTTTGGCAGTTGCTTCAAAAGCATTCATTGTACCAGTTTCTCCTTCAATGATGTATGAATGTGTTATTTTCCTTATACTTTATCCGCATTATATTGTTGGTCTTTTAATCTTTGTAGTCTGGTAGGTACAGAGAAGGCAATGGCAACCCACTCCAGTACTCTTACCTAGCAAATCCCATGGACGAAGAAGCCTGGTGGGCTGCAGTCCATGTGGTCGCTAGGAGTCGGACAGGAGTGAGCGACTTGACTTTCACTTTTCACTTTCATGCATTGGAGAAGGCAATGGCAACCCACTCCAGTGTTCTTGCCTGGAGAATCCCAGGGACGGGGGAGCCTGGTGGGCTGCTGTCTCTGGGGTCTTACAAGAGTCGGACACGACTGAAGTGACTTGGCAGCAGCAGCAGTCTAGTAGGTGACAGAGTAATGAAGGTCAATATCTTTTCATAGTATTAAATTTCTGAATATTAGGAAATACTCATTAAGCCTCTGGGTACAATTAACAGTTAATCGACTTCCCTGATGGCTCAGCGGTAAAGAATCTACCTATAATGTAGGAGACGTGGCAGGAGCTGTTGGTTTGATCCCTGTATCAGAAAGATATCCCGGAGAAGGGAATGAAAACCCACTCTAGTATTCTTGCTTGGGAGATCTTATGGACAGACGAGCCTGGTAGACTACAGTCCATGAGGTTGCTAAACAGTTGGACACAACTTGGCGAGTAAACAACAACAGTAACAAAGTGATATGCACATTAATGTAAAGCCATTAAAATATAATCTCATAACAAGTACATAATGAGGGTTTAATCTGGATATGGTCTTGTAGCCTAATTGTAGAGAAGTCAGAAGTAGAAGTATGGCGTGGGCTTTAGGAATTTTACTGTTTAGTTGGAGAGAGAATGTGAAGGTGAGGGAAAAGTAGCAAGCAATTTTATATGCTTGTATGGTGAAACCCTATCATTTGTGAACCTAAAGCTCAAATATTGTATTGTCCTAATGAATGGAAAAGTTAATCAAGCCTTCTTGCAAAGGTTAATCAAGACTTGTTGGAGTAAGAGCTTTGAAGGATGAATGTGCCTGCTCTGAATCGGTGGAGTTTATAGGAGAGTAGATATCAAGAAAGGAGAGATTTGAGTAGTCAAAGGAGTAGAAATAAAAATGGCACAGTTCTGAGTCCAGACAGTGAAGGAACTGCTTTGAATAGAGCAGGACTTCAAGCGACATTGGACATGTAGGTTTGCTAGGAAAGACATTGTTATGGAGGTTCTTATAAATAAGGGACTTCGGACATGGTTCATTCAGAGATAAGATGATCTTAGCATTTTTCAGCAGGGAAATGATGATGAAAAAGTTTTACGAAGGATGACCAACTCTGCACTGATACTCTGATGAGGGACCGACAGAGAGGCACGGTTGCCCCTTCATTTATACAAAGTGATTCTAGGTTTTGAGTAGGATAGGATGGTGGTAGTGAAAATAGGGAGGAGGCAGTTGATAAGAAAATTTAAAAAGCAAAGCAAAACAATAGAACTTAATGAGTAGGTTACAGGGGTGAAGATGGAGGATGAAAGGGAAGGAAAGGAGTGATTTCTGTGATTGAACAATTGATAACAAGTCTCCTCACTCATAACTCTGAATTAAAGCCACAGTTTTACAGGAAGCATGAAAACTCAGCACTCTGCCCTCCCCAAATGATCTCTGTAGCTGATGAATTTATAGAATGAAAAGTATTTTAGCATTAAACATCACTGATGATTATTTTTAAATGTTCTTATAAAGCAGTGTTTAGTGATACTTGTAACCGATTGATTATTGAAATTTAGATGCGTATTCAGTCAAGTGTTCATTGAAGGCATTCATTGTTTAAATGAGTACTAGAACATCATTGAATAATGGGTCAGTGTAAAACTATGAAAAGTTCTTTGTGAAGAAAATAACATTTCAATTTTTAAAAATACACTTCTGAAGAATGACTTCATTAGATAATCTTTTTTAACTACATAATCTTCTGTATGTTGAAAATTATTTATGTCTTAGTAACTCTCCCAACTTAGAAGTTTCAGAGTTTTAAATTTTCTCTTAAATGAATGCTCTGTGTATGTGATTGAGTATAAAGTGTTGAAAATAAAACACAACAAAGAGAGAAACAAACAAAAACTCCTGAGTCTTTACTAAAGTTCTCCTGGGGAGAGTTTTTTTTACTTTCTCAGATTTTCATTAGAAGATACCCTAGGCAAGGATGAAATGTAATAATTTTGAAGGGTTGTGTTATATTTTGATTATAATTAGAATATTACAATAAAGAAGGATAAATGCTTAAAATTGAACCTGCTTTAGGGTGACCTTACTTTCATGATTCCAAGATGCATGTAGCTTAGTACTTTATTCTGGTGTATTTTAACAATAAAAATTTCAAAATTTGGCAGTCTTTATCAGAAGTGCCTTGTTATTGTAGGTTCTTCTATTATTGAATTTGTTACTAGAATATTGCCTTTCTTTTTTTTCCCTCCAGTTCAAAGCAGTATTCAGCGGTTTCAAGAGAAGTTTTTTATTTTTGCTCTGACACCTCAGCAAGTTAGAGAGATATGCATATCCAGGTAAGAGGAGTTTGGAATGTGTTTTCTGAGATGTTTGTATCTTAGTCTGCTCTGCCTGCTATAATAGAGTACCACAGATGGGGTGGCTTAAACAACAGAAATTTTTCTTCTCACATTGCAGGGGACTTGAAGTCTAAAACTGATTGACAAATTTGGTTTCTTCTGAGGCCTCTCTCCTTGGCTTGCACTGTGGGTGACTGCCTTCTTGCTGTGGCCTTCACACGGCCTTTCCTCTGTGTGTTTCTGGTGTGTCTTCCTCTTATAAGGACAGTAGTCCCGGTGGATTAAGGCTCTGCCATTGGGACCTCATTAAAGAGGACCTTAATGACCTCTTTAAAGCCCCGACTTCATAGTCACATTGGGAGTTAGGGCTTTAGCATATGAATTTTGGGGGGACACAGTTCTGTCCATAACAGTTGAGCCATTTCTCCTTAAGTAAGCATAATATACTTTGACTAAGGTTAGGCAAATATTAAAAAAATACTCTGGAACCAGACATCCTGGAGTGTAAAGTCAAGTGGGCCTTAAGAAGCATCACTACTAACAAAGCTAGTGGAGGTGATGGAATTCCAGTGAGCTATTTCAAATCCTAAAAGTTGATGCTGTTAAAGTGCCACACTCAATACGCCAGCAAATTTGGAAAACTCAGCAGTAGCCACAGGATTGGAAAAAGTCAGTTTTCATTCCAATCCCAAAGAAAGGGCAGTGCCAAAGAATGTACAAACTGCCGCACAATTTAACTCATTTCACATGCTCAAAATCTTTCAAGTGAGGCTTCAGCAGTATATGAAACGAGAACTTCCAGATGTACAAGCTGGATTTACAAAAAGCAGAGGAACTAAAGATCAAATCGCCAACATCTGTTGGATCATAGAAAAAGCAGGAGAATTTTAGAAAAACATCTGCTTCATTGACTACACTAAAGCTTTTGACTGTGTAGATCAGAACAAACTGTGGAAAATTCTTAAAAGAAATGGGGATACCAGGCCACCTTACCTGCCTCCTGAGAAACCTGTATGCAGGTCAAGAACCAGACATGGAACAACAGGTTTGTTCCAAATTGGGAAAGGAATATGTCAAGGCTTTATATAGTCACCCTGCTTATTTAACTTATATGCAGAGCACATCATGTGAAATTCCAGGCTGGATGAAGCACAAGCTAGAATTAAGATTGCTAGGAGAAATATCAGTAACCTCAGATATGCTGATGACACCACCCTTATGGCAGAAAGTGTAGAGGAATTAGAGAGTCCCTTGAAAGTGGAAGAGGAGAGTGAAAAAGTTGGCTTAAAGTTCAGCATTCAGAAAATGAAGATCATGGCATGCGGTCCCATCACTTCATGGCAAACAGATGGGGAAACAATGGAAACAGTGACAGACTTTATTTTCTTGGGCTCCAAAATCACTGCAGATGGTGACTGCAGCCATGAAATTAGAAGTTGCTTGCTCCTTGGAAGAAAGCAATGACAAACCTAGACAGCATATTAAAAAGCAGAGATATTTGCTGATAAAGGTCTGTCTAGTCAAAGCTGTGGTTTTTCCACTAGTTATGTACATATGTGAGAGCTGGACAATAAAATAGGCTGAGCACCGAAGAATTGATGCTTTTGAACTGTGATGTTGGAGAAGACTCTTGAGAGTCCCTTGGACTGCAAGGAGATCCAACCAGTCCATCCTAAAGGAGATCAGTCCTGGGTGTTCATTGGAAGGAAGGACTGATGAAGCTAAAGCTCCAGTACTTTGGCCACCTCATGCGAAGAGCCAAAATCATTGGAAAAGACCCTGATGCTGGGAGGGATTGGAGAAGGGGGACGACAGAGGATGATTGGATGGCATCACCGACTTGGCGGACATGAGTTTGAGCAAGCTCTGGGAGATGGTGGAGGACAGGGAGCGCAGGGTTGCTCTCCATGGGGTCAGAGAGAGTCGGACACTGAGCGACTGAACAACGATTAGAAAAACATTTTAATTTTTTAATAAAACCCCTTTGAATTACTTCTTGTCAATTCTGGCAGTAAATTTTATTCCAAATATAGCAACATAAAAAAGAATTTGTCTTAACAGCCCCAAAGATAGAATGACATAAAGTTCATCATCCGGAGGCTTTTTTATATTGAATGTGGACATTAATATTTTTTCTGGGATAAGAACATTAGAGGACCATTCTGAGGTGTATGGTTACCTGGACCAAAAAAATTAGCAGAAATCTGAAATCAATTATGAAAAGTACTCTGAGCTATGCCATTTCCAAAAAAATAGGATAAACTTAAACACATTTATTAAAAGCAATGAACTAAAAAGGGATAGGAAAGAAAAGGAAATCTATACTTTTCCAACTATATAGTCATCTTTGGTGTTAATATTTATAAGACTTTAAAAAGATTTAGCCTAAAAAATCAGGCTCCTGGGTTTTAAATGATATTCTGGGTTTGTAGAATTAAAATTTGGAACCCAGAATTGAGCAAATTAGAGGTCTTTTTGCATCCTTTCAAAAAGCTCTTCATTAGAACACTTATTTTCTGTGAGGTGTTAATACAAATTTTTAAAAAAATAAAGGTCCTGTAGTTAAGTTTTGGAAATTCTGAATTCAAGGTAGTTTCAAAAGTTCTTAAAGCCAGACTTTTCAGTCTTTCTTAACGTTAATGTGCATTCTTAGTCTCCTAAGGTGGTGGATCAGAATTTATGGATTTCTCTTAAACATCCTAACATCTTGAAGATGCACAGTGTTGTTAGGTGGAATAGTATGGGATACAACTAGATTCTTTCACTGATCACGTCACTGCTTTCAACAAAGCCTCGGAATAATTTTATACCTTGACTTAGTAAAATTTGAGCTCCCCAGAAGGGGAACAAATATTGAAGAGTAAAAGAGAGAAAAAGGGACAGTACTTAAGATTCCTTCCAAAGACCCAATATCCAAATAATAGGGGTTTTGGATAACTTAGAGAAGGAAATTATCAAAGAAGTAAAATGAATGTACATGTTCATTAGGGGCAAGACATTGCAGGAAATTTTTATATTGGAAGTACAAGTTTGGGAATACTAATAAACCAACTAAGAAATGAATAGGGTAAGTTAAAAGTTATATTTTATATGCCAAGCCATATCATTATTATTTGGTTTTGTTTGTATTCACTGATGATCCCTTGCTTGAGAACATTAACTAAGGGTTTGTTAGCTACAAAGCATTATATTGCTTTCAGTCTATCTAGTTAATGAACTGGCTTTATACATAAAATGATTGTTGGCATTACAGGGTGTCACGTGGAAAGAATCAATGCAATAATGACAAATAAGAGCTGATTTATAGATGGAGGAGATTACCACAAACTTCTTCAGGGTGTGGTGTTGGCCTTTGAGTAAGGAGGTCACTAGGTTTCAAGATACATTTTAAAGTGAACAAATCAAAGCATGGAATTTGAATAACATGTACAATTAGCCTTAAAAGGGGCCTCCTTGGTTGCTCAGCTGGTAAAGAATCCGCCTGCAATGCAGGAAACCTCAGTTCAATTCCTGGGTGGGGGAGATCCCCTGGAGAAGGAAATGGCAAGCCACTCCAGTATTTTTGCCTAGAGAATCCCATGGACAGAGGAGCCTGGCGGGCTACAGTCCATGGGGTCGCAGTCAGACACGACTAAGTGACTAAGCACACATACTGTCTTAAAAAAGCATGTGTGTAATTTGCTTAAGTGTGTAGCATATGTCTGGACAAATATGATAAGTTGCCTCTGGAGAAGGGAATCTGGTGGCCGTGGTCCAAGTTGAGGGAGTTTTTTCACTTTATATCTTTTCTTTCTGTATCTTTTTGAAGTTTGAACTGTGTGAATGTTATTAATTAGTCAGAAAATGAATGACTAAATAATTATTTTCAATAAAAATTTTAAATCATGGATGTTCAATCATCTGTCTCCAGGATGGATGGCAGTGATGGTATAGTATAAATATATGTAAAGCCACAAAACTGTATACTTTTAAGATGGTTAACATGATAAAGCTCAGCTTTCTTTATAATCCAGCTATCACATCCATACCTGACAACTGGAAAAACCATAGCCTTGACTAGATGGACTTTTGTTGGCAAAGTATTCTCTCTGCTTTTTAATATGCTGTCTAGGTTGGTCATAACTTTTCTTCCAAGTCCCGGTTGTGGGAAGGATACATTCTCTAAGGAGCTCTGATTCTACCCTTACAGTACTTTTTACCACTGACTTTGAAAAAGGGTGGCTCATTTGACTCTCTTAGCATATTACACATTCTGGATTTGGATAATTATGCTTCTTGTGGTATCATGTAACTTCTATCCTTATGGTTCTCAAATTTCGCTGTGTATTAGAATCAACTGGGGAGCTTTTAAGACTCCAGATACCTAAATTTCATTCATATCAATTAAATTTGAATCTCTGAAAACAGAAGCCAGCAGCAGTAGTTTTTAAAGCCCCCAGCGTTTCCAGTTTGCAGCAGATTTGAAAACTGCGGTGCCTCCATCCGACCCCTTTGCTTATAATGGTGGTAAGGTCTAAACCGGAGACTTGAATACATTCAGGTTTGGGTTGTTTTTGTTACATCTTGTGAAGACTGGTAAGTGACTTCAGCTCTGTTTTTGGCTGTAGCGCTCCTCCTTCCGTTGGGCACCACTGCGTCTGCAGTCGTGCTGTCTCCGTGTCTCATACAGCCATCTCTCGCATGTTCCCCAGATGGAGGTGTGATTCTCCCCTCACTGCTCTGGGATAGTATCCATGAATGTGCTTTTTCTTTTCTTTCTTAAATTAGCTGGCTTCAAAGAGATTTTTGCTTAGTATATGTTTCCTCCTGTTGCCTATTCCATTAATGATGTGGGATCTGCCTGAACAGAGGCCTCTCTATATTATCCCATGTTTCATCTGCCACAGCCTTTCAATTTGCTACTCTGCTCATCCTTCTTTTGTGTCTTTTTCAGGATTTAAATGTTGAATCAACTCTACCCTTAGGAAGCTAGCCTGGTCTTTAGAGTTCATACTGATTGAAATGTGAATTCTGGCTTAACCTCTTGTGTCTATATACCCCTGGGTAGGTTACTAAAGCCTACTGAATCTTAATTTACTTAGCATGTAAAGTTGAAGAAACCATCACTGTCTCACTCAGCGCCTGGTGGCTGAATGCCATAGCCGGCTCGACCGCTGTTTGTCCTGGTGCGTAGCATCGCCATCTGTCCAGCTGCACCATTCCAAAACCTGGGTACCATGCGTGGTGCTCCCTGCTCCTTATCCTGCCTCCTTGTATCCAGTCAGTCATTTAGTCCTATCAGTTTTTATCCCTAAATGTCATATTTGTTATATTTATGTTTAAATAACTTTGAAGCATTCATTTTCTGCCTATACAAGTGTAATGGTCTCTTAACTCTCCCAGCTGACCAACTGATTTTTCTAAAGCCCATTCAGTCTTGTCTTCTTTGTGCTTAAAAACCCTGTGACCCCATGGACTGTAGCCCGCCAGGCTGTTCTTTCCATGGAATTCTCCAGGCAAGAGTACTCCAGTGGGTAGCCATTCCTTTCTCCAGGGAATCTTCCCGGTCCTAGCAGTCAAACTGCTCTCCTGCATTGCAGGCAGATTCTTTACCATCTGAGCCCACAGTGAAGCCCTTACTGATACCATCTGAAGTCCGCATTCCATTGCTTGACAGTTCTCTGCCACACCTACTCTGCTCATCTTCGTTTTTAATTTTTTAAGTTGAAGTATAGTTGATTGACAGTGTTGTGTTTCAAGTGTGCAGCTAAGTGATTCAGATATATAGATCTGTTTACAAAGAATCATTCAGATTCTTTTCCATTGTAGGGTGTTATAAGATACCAAATATAGTTCCTTGTGCTATACTTTAAATCTTTGTTGTTGATCTGTTTTACATATATGGTGGTGTATTTAATCCCACACTCCTGATCGATCCTTTCCCCTAGCCCCCTTTCCCTTTTGGTGACCAAGCTTTTCTTTTCCTAAGTCTGTATTTTCTGTTTTGTAAACAGGTTTATTTATATCATTTTTTAGATTCCACATCTAAGTGATATATAATATTTGTCTTTTTCTAATTTACTTCACTCAGAAGTAAATGTTTCTTTACTTGGTCCACCCAGTGTTGCTGTAAATGGCATTATTTTATTCTTATTTGTGACTTATATTCTATTGTATGTGCGTGTTTTTTATCCATTCATCTGTTAATGGACACTTAGCTTATTTCCATGTCTTACTTTGCAAATGATGCTGTAAATATTGGGGTGCATGTATTTTTTTGAATTACAGCTTTTGTCTCTTCTGGATATATACTTGAGGGTGGAATTGCTGGATCATGTGGTAACTCTGATTTTTTATGGAACTTCCGTATTGTTCTCCATAGTGGTTGCACCAGTTTGCATTCCCATCAACAGTGTAGGAGGGTTCCTTTTCCTCCGTACCCTCTCTAGCATATGTTATTTGTGTACTCTTTGATTGTGGCCATTCTGACCTATGTGTGGTGATAACTCACTGTAGTATTGGTTTGCATTTCTCTGATGATTAACAATGTTGAGCATCTTTTCATGTGTCAGATGGTCACTTGCATTTCTGTTTTGGGAAAATGGCTATTCAATTCTGTTAATTGGGTGGTTTATTTTCTTGATGTTGTATGAGCTGTTTATATATGTTGATGTTGATCCCTTATCAGATACATATGCAAATCTTCTCTACGATTCCATGGATTGTCTTTTTGTTTTGTAGATGGTTTCCTTTGCTGTGCAAAAGTCTTTACATTTGATGAGATCCCATTTGTTTATTTTCGCTTCCTTTTCCATGTTAGGAAAATAAGCTGTTATGTCTTCAAATATGTTCCCAGGCCCTTTCTCTCTCCTCCTTCTGGGGGCCCCTGTGAATTATTAGTGCATTTGATGTCCTAGAGATCTCTCAAACTGCCCTCATTTCTTTTCATTCTTTTTCCTTTGTTCAGCAGCAGTGAATTCCACTACTCTCTATCAGCTCACTGATCCATTCTTTTGTATCATTTAATCTGTTGTTGATTCCTTCTAATGTAGTTGTCATTTCAGTTTTTATATTCTTCATCTCTGGTTGTTCTTTATGTTTCCTAACTCTGAAAACTTCTAACTTTTCACTTTGTGCAGAAGTTAACTTCTCCCAAGTTCTTAGATCATCTTATGATCATTACTCCAGACTCTTTTCTTGGGTAGATTTGCCTATCTCTGCAGTTTTTTTCTGAATTTTTGTCTAGCTCCTTCATGTGAAAATTGCTCCTCTGCTACTCATTTGGCCTAAGTTGCTACTTGTATTTTTATGTTTGTGGTAGGTTAGTTTTGTTTCTCGACTTTGGAGAAGTGGCCTCGGTAGGAAATACTCATTCATGTTTTTTTAAATCATCTCATCTCCCATCACTTTTCTCTAGCAGCTTGTACTCCAACTAGGCTTTCCCAGCTCTCCCTCTTTGCGTATCCTTTTCCTCCTTACTCTGCTTGGCAAACCTGAATCATATTTTAAGGGCCAGTTCAAGTCTGACCTCTTCTGTGATGCCTTTCCACGTTTCCCCAAATATGTCCTTTGCCTCTCACTGTACCACTCATGAACTTATTTTCTATTAAACATTTATTTGACTGCTTGAATTTACAAACTTCTTAATGAAACCAACATCTCTTACTCATTGTTATATTCTCAAGGCCTGTTATATAATGTGTGGCATGTAGGAAACACCTTTATATCTAATGAACGAGTTCAACATGTGAAAGTTCCCAGAGCAGTTACTGGCAGAAAATGTCAGAAGATGCTTAGTCATTACTTGTCATGTTTGTGAAGATATATAACACATTGTATTTCCCGGTTGATATTAATTTTCCTTAATAGAATGAAGCATCAATCCTCAGTGAACTATCCAAACCTTTGTAAGTGTTCTCCCATCTATCTTTCTGGGTTAGTCTTTTAAACATGTGTTCCCAACCTAGCAAGCATTGGCCATGCTTTCCTTTTGTTGAGTATCACCCCACTAGTGAAGCCACTGTTTCTGATGGAAATATGTCTCTCTTAAGTACAGATAGAACCATTGCTGTCCAAACGCTTTTCTAATTTGTTCACACTAATTGTGGAAATTGCCTTGAACTTTCAAGACCAGGCTTCCCTGGTTGCTCAGAGGTTAAAGCGTCTGCCTGCAATACGGGAGACCTGGGTTCGATCCCTGGGTCAGAGAGATTCCCTGGAGAAGGAAATGGCAACCCACTCCAGTATTCTTGCCTGGAGAATCCAACGGACGGAGAGCCTGGTGGGCTACAGTCCATGGCGTTGCAAAGAGTCGGACACAACTGAGCGACTTCACTTGGTTCACTTCAAGACAAAACAGAATTTCCCTCTTTTCTGTAATACTTATTTTACATAGTATACTATAATACCATATTATTTTCATTGTATATATTTGTTACCTACAGCATATGAGACTTTTGAAAGCAAATATCATGTTTTGTTTATCTTTGATGCTCCAGCACCCAGACTTTGCAATGTATTTTGATTTTAATGAGCAGAATGATAAGAGTTAATCACAAGAGGTCAGTGTTGTCTAGGAGATTGTGAATAGACATTTGAGAAATGTGGATTACTACTGGCAGGGGAAACATAGTTAACAGTAATAGCAACCAGCTGCTCACACGTGTTGAGCACTTCTTATATCGAGGCACTTCACCTGTATTAACACGTTTGTCACCACAGCTTCATGAAGTAGATGCAGTCATTTTCCATCTTTAACAGATGTAAGCACAGAAAGGTTAAGTCATTTGCCCAAGGTCCTTTGGTTTGGAACTGTAGAACTCAAGCTGGTGGTTACTGTGCTTTATTGCCTTCCAGCGAACATAGAGAATTGGAAGCAGTAAGAAGGCTAGCCCTGTGGGAGCAAGGCGGAGGGCTGTGTGTACTCTCCAGACAGGACTCAGCTCTCATGGTCTGCTCCTTGACATAGTCCAAGATTTATGACAATGGCTGAGGGCAAGATCTCTTAAACTGTAAAGCGAATACATAACACTTTGGGAACCTTGTTAGAATTCAGATTCTGATTCCGTAGGCCTGAGGTGGGACCTGAGGCTCTGCATTTCTAACTAGGACGCTCCCAAGTAGCTACAGTGCTGCTTCACTGTGGACTCCAGTTTGACTGGCAAGAGTTTAGGAGTTTAACTGTCAGATATTTCATATGGGATTCTGTTATGTTCTCATCTAGAAATTCTAAGAGATTCTGTGTCCTTAATTGTGTGCATAGTTAGGAGTTGCTGTGGCATAGAGACTCTGAGACTCTGGACACCAGTTATTGATCCTAGATCTTAGAATCCCCTGAGTAGTTGTAAAGACTGTTAATGCTCCAACTGTGCTTCAGAGCCAATAAGGATACTTGGTGAGTGGGCCTTTATGTTTAAAAAATATCTGCAAGTGACTGGAATACTCAGCAAAGGTTTCAAAACCATTGTGAGCAAATTAATTCATCAGAGTCTTAGAACCTAATGTGCTCCTTTTCCTGTTAACCAGATCTGTTGTCTGTTGAAATAAAAATTGTATTGTGAAAGTTCCCATGAATTGAAAATACTTTAAAAGTGCTGTAAAGACAAGACTAAATGTTAAGCATATGAGGACTATCACTACAGTGTTTTGATTAAACCTTCTGCCGTTGGGTAGGCTAATGTTCATTTTTTAGACACTACAAATAAAAATACCAATAATGCTTTTTTTTCTGTTGAGCATATTTCTGTGAATTCTAGTTGTATTTTCCTAATCCATTTGTTTTTCTCTTTTCAACAGGGATTTTTTGCCAGGTGGTAGGAGAGATTATACAGTACAAGTTCAGCTGAGGTGAGTTTGCAATTTTTCTGTTACTTTAATTTTATGCTTGCTAACTATGTGCATATAGTCCTGAATTTGAAAAGTGTAAATTTGAGTACAATATTCAAGAGTTTTTTTTTTTTCTTTAATGCAGACTTTGCCTGGCAGAGACAAGTTGCCCTCAAGAAGATAACTATCCCAATAGTCTCTGTATAAAAGTAAATGGGAAGCTGTTTCCTTTGCCTGTAAGTTGCTTTTTTTCACCAGGCTTTTGCTTGTGAGTTTATTATAATTACTAACAAGGCTTAAAAATCGTGACTACTTAGTGCCAATGAACAGTCCCAGCATTAAATACTGTTTTCCATTAGAGAGACTCATGGCTTCTTGGGGGAAGTGGCAGATTCCAGGTCTGCGGGAGATGGAAAAGATGAGCTTGAAGCATCTTGTTTCAGGAAGTAAGGAAGCTGTGAGAGATTCTTAAGATGATGTTAGAAGGCATAGTAGCAGGACAGGACCTGTAGGGAAGGGCATTAGGGCAACATGTTGTAGTGCATGTCTGAATGAGCTGGGCCTGGGCCTTGGATGAGATGGCGAAAGTTAGAGGCTGCTGAGAACAACTGGACACGGTGATTGAGGATTCCAAGCTTGAGCCTTGATGGGGCACACCCTTGAGAGATGCAGTGGTGTTTGATTGACAGCCTGTTGAGAGAGAGGGAGAGACACACACACATTCTCTCTCTCTCTCTCTGTATAGCCTGTTTCTCTCTCTGTCTCTGTCTGTATAGCCTGTTTCTGATCTGATAGATGTCAGATCTTAAAAATTGTTGAACAGGAGTATGTATCTGGCTCCACTGAGGTTTGAACTAAACTGGTAATTTGCTACAGCTGTGTGGCAGTAAAGCTGTAATCTCAATAGTAGTGGAGCATGGCCTGTCTTTCAGAGTGGTTATGTATCTTAACTGAAGAAGTGCTGTGAGAGCAGTGATTCTGCCATGATGCTAAGCTCCCATATTCAGCAAAGCAGAGACCATTTGACATGGAGATGAGGTGGCTGTTTAGCATTCCTGCTGAGTGCAAGATTTGGTTCTGAAATAAGTATATGAGCAACAGCTGTGAGCAGCTGAGCAAACCAGACAACAGAGTCTAGAAATCTCAGCTCTGCCAGGGCCAAGTGGTTGTAGTTGAACCTCAAAGTGACAATGGCCCGTGGCCAAGGCCAACGCCTGTACTCGAAGATCTGAGTTATTGGTTGTCCGGAGACTCATTTCTGTCATATATAGCCTGTGGATTTAAAGACCTGAGAAATAGCCTGTTTCATGTATTTTATAGGGCTTGAACAGTACTGTACCACTGCCTGTCTCTTTGAAAGATGTCTATAAGGCTGAAATCGTGTGGGGATTAAAGGGGAAATTTCAGAGGCTGAGTAGATATGGTTGGGAAGGAATGCTTACATGGTCTTGTGCGTGTTCAAAACCTAGGGGGCACATTTTGCCTCTTGGGTTTCTGG
The DNA here is from genome assembly GCA_006410875.1 of Neotragus pygmaeus. Classification (NCBI taxonomy): domain Eukaryota; kingdom Metazoa; phylum Chordata; class Mammalia; order Artiodactyla; family Bovidae; genus Neotragus; species Neotragus pygmaeus. The sequence continues at coordinate 567,286 of SJYV01010468.1, read as the reverse complement.
CTGTAAGCAACAGGAGATCTCAGGAGCTGTCTTTGATCTGGATAAATCATATAAAGATCTAAACCTGGGAAAGAAGCAGCCTCACTTGGAACTAAAGGATGCCACTGGGTCCCAGACGTGTGGCAGAGGAAAGCCAGGATTTTGGAATGATAGCACATTTTCCATGGCTTTTCATATCCAATTCTCTTTGTGTTGGATGGGCTAAGGTTTCTTTTGACCTTTAACTTTTATTGCTGTTTTACTCTCTCACTCTCCTTAAGGAAATATCTGACTGTGATAATCTTCTTGGTGTCTGTAGACCCACCTGGAAGATCTGTCCAGTATTAAAATGATTGTGCTAGTTTTGGGGAGTTGTATCTCTGAAATATGTGAGGCTGTACTTAAACTCTGGTGTTGCTGCAGAAAATATGATGGTTACAGATGTGTACACACATGTTCCACGAAATTTTCCCAGTGGACCAGTCAGCGCCATGCTGTGGTATAATATTCCATCTTTAAGGTCTGCACCACCACTGTGGATAGCTCTGAATTTGTCACTCTGGGGAGAGAAAAACTCAGGTAGTTGAGCACGTTCTCTGAGACACTGTTGCTCAGTCACTGCTGGTTTCTCTCCAGAAGCACTAACTCACCCTTGAATACTTACCCTAGGGCTGTTGGTGAACACACTGACTGCTCTGTGATGAGTCCCACACTCACCTCTGGAGCCAGGGTCCTGCAGTGGCTCCAGGGGCACTTGTGAGAGAGATGAGGAAATGGAGCAGAGGACAAGGGATGTCAAAACAGATTTCAGAAAGAGAAGGCAATGGAGTGGTGGTAGGGGCAAGGGGAGCTTGCCTGACCCTAGTAGGGCCGTCCCAAAGATCAGATGCCAGTCTTTCCCAAAGAGGTTCTTCATCTTTAGCCTTGTGAATTCCTGTGGGACAGCTGACATAAATGTACATGGAACTGATGCAGAACTGCTAAGACCTCCCCTTGATCCACGATTGGGATATTGTAATATCTCCCAATATTGGGCTATTGATTGGGATAAGGTAATATGGGCATTGACTGGCATGTTTATGAGAATCATGTGAGTATACTGCCACCTTAGGAGAAGAATTGAGCTCTTTACCACCATGGAGATCTTCAGGGACTTTGTTCCAATTGTAAGCAGCATCAACGAGCCACAGAGAAGTTAGTCATGTGGTCCTTGCCCATGACCCTGATTTATTACACAACAGAACTTGGAGGAATAAGCTTTGACAGTCATGGGATTTCCCATGTGGGCTCTGAATAAATTTGAATTTGTGTCCTGGAACAAGTCCCTGTCTTTATAACCTTATTGCAGTATGCAGTCATCATGGATCCAGTGGTTGGATACTCTACCACATGAACAGAGAGTGAACTGAATAGAAAATGGTGTTCCCTTGATAATAGCAAGGTATCCCTGGATAATAAGGGTCAAATAGTGATGAAAGCAGTTTGTATGCTGTTTTTACCCAGATCAAGATGATGGCTTTTAAAAGATACTTTAATCCTTTGATTTTCCAGCCTCTTGATAACAGGGATGACAGTAAGCAGCTCACAGCAGGGCTTGTAGAATGACATGTGTAGTGAGGACAGACACAAGTGAGCTGCCTCCAGGAATGTCCCCGTACCGCCATCTTAGACCCAGATGCTGCCATTGTACAGACTGACCACCTCATGAGAAAGTTATGTGTTTTTAAGGGCAGGAGAGAGGGGGAAAAAAAGACCTTCTTTGCCTGGAGAGTTTTGAAAGGCTGGATTATTTTTCCTTTTAGACAGATTTTGAGAAATGGATGTAAACCTGTGGAGCTGTGAGGTTAGGGGGGTGTGTGGGGGAATATTTCTTGTAGAGATTCCAGAAGAATGGAGAGGATGTGTATTACAGTGCTGCTGCTGCTGCTAAGTCGCTTCAGTCGTGTCCGACTCTGCGACCCAATAGACGGCAGCCCACCAGGCTCCCACGTCCCTGGGATTCTCTAGGCCAAGAACACTGGAGTGGGTTGCCATTTCCTTCTCCAAAGGGAGTCCAGCTGGCAAAAATCTCCTAAGTGTTTCCTCTCATTGCAGTGGGAGATGTGTCAGTACCAGCGCCATTATCTTAATGTATTCTCTTTCTGAATTTGTGGATTTTTTTTTCCTGATACATGATTTTTTCCCTGCATATATCAGTTATGTTGATGGTCTGCCTCACAGTAAATCTGGCATACAGTAAAATCAGTATTTTCTTTTGTTAAAACACACACACATGCTCCAATGTGACGAGATTCCTTTGGCCTAAGATGGGATAATATTGGCGTCTAAAATATAATATTTAAGTAGACTTAAAATTATCAAACATAAGTGAGTTTATAATTATGCTAAAATAAACCATTGGAGGTTGCATCAACTCATTGCTCTAAAACTAGATAGAGAGAATCATTGATTTTGGAGTAACCAAATGTTGATGTGGTCAAATTGTTTATGGAAAGGTTTAATACAAGCAAAAGGAAGAATGGATTTAAAAAACCTGTTTTTTTTTGTAATCCATGAATCAAATAATGGATTAGGTAACCGTGACCAATGGATACTGAAACCACTAGGTCAGAGCTAGACGGGAGGGGTCAGGCTGACCCAAGATGAGCTGATTAGCCGTGAGGCCACTGACAGTGGAGCGAACAGCCATTCTGTGCCCCGTGACGTGGCCCAGTAGGGAGCACGTAGCCTTCTCTGTGAAGGTTTTGTCTCTGAAAATTTGAACCTGAATCTAGTCAAGCCTGTGCAACTAATTACTAGCTTAAAGCATGGAGTGTCACATTTTCAAACTCTGAGGAAGCAGTCCGCCTAATCCAGATGAAAATATTCGTCAGATCAAGAGCCCTGGGGTCCCCCATAGAACAATGGTGTCTGGAACAGTGTGGGAGTTTTGGGGCATGGGGTGAGAGAGGACGGAGAGTATTCTTTAATGTAGCATAAAGGAGACTTCAGAGACAGCTGAGCACGCTGTGAGGCTCCAGTTTGGATTCTGATTCAGACTGTAAAGGGACATCTTATATGTCAAACTATGTATGGATAAAGTAATGTGTCTGGGATGCTTTATATAATACTCTGAGATGGGCAAAGACTACCTACAAGTAACGTATTGAATTGGGTGATAGTTTGTTTAGACTTTTTTCTCTAGTTTTGTATACATTTGGAAGTTTCAGTAACAGAATAAAAGTCATCTTCAAGGCAGTTGAGAAGTTGCAGTATAAACTAGATACTAGACAATTTAAAAATCATGGTTAATTTTGTAAGGTTATGATACTGTTCTTATTTCCTGAGGTCTTTTAAAGAGGCATATAAAAATTTGGGTCAAGTCACATGTCTAGAAGTTGTATTTAAAAAATGCTTGGGCAAAAATAATGGTGTATATGTGTGGAGTCCCCTTCATGGATCATAGCCTTGTTGTGGCAAAGGGGTTTGTGTAACTCAGTGTAGCTATGAGCTATAGCAGGCAGAGCCACTCAAGAGGGACGGTTCATAGTGGAGAGTTCTGACAACATGTGATCTTTTGGAGAAGGGAATGGTAAAACAAACACTTCAGTATTCTTACCACAAGAACAACACAAAAAGGCCAAAGATAACTACACCAGAAGATGAGTCCCTCCCCGCACCCCCAGGTCTAGATGTCCAGTGTGCTACTGGGAAATGGCAGAGGACAGTACTAACAGCTCAAGAAAGAAGGAAGAAGCTGGGCCGAAGTGGAAACGACACCCAGTTATGGATGTGTTTGGTGGTGAAAGTAAAGCCCAATGCTGTGAAGAACAGTATTGCAAAGAACCTGGAATGTTAGGTCTGTGAATCAAGGTAAATTGGACGTGGTCAAGCAGGAGATGGCAAGAGTGAACATCAGCATCTCAGAATTCAGTGAACTGAGATGGACAGGGATGAGCGAATTTAGTTCAGGTGACCATTATGTCTACTACTGTGGGCAAGAATCCCTTAGAAGAAATGGAGTAGCAATGGTTCGTGCAGTAATGGGCACAATAAAGGGCAGAAGTGGTCAGGACCTAATAAAGACAGAAGAGAGTAAGAAGAGGTGGCAAGAATACACAGAAGAACTATACAAAAAATGTCTTAATGACCTGGACAGCCACAATGGTGTGGTCGCTCATCCAGAGCTAGGCATCTGGAGTGTGAAGTCAAGTGGGCCTTAGGAAGCATCAGTTTGAAGAAAGCTAGTGGAGGTGAAGAAATTCCAGCTGAGCTGTTTCAAATGCTAAAAGATGATGCTGTTCAAGTACTGCACTCAGTATGTCAACAAATTTGGAAAACTCAGCAGTGGTTGCAAAAAAAGATCAGTTTTCATTCCAGTCCCTAAAAAGGGCAGTGCCAAAGAATGCTCAGACTACTAGACAATTGTACTCATTTTGCATGCTAGTAAAAATTATTCTCAAAATCCTTCAAGCTAGACTTCAACAGTATGTGAACTGAGAACTTCGAGATGTACAAACTGGGTTTAGAAAAGGCAGAGGAACTAGCAGTCAAACCCAGTATTCGGTGGACCACAGAGAAAGCAAGGAAATTCCAGAAAAACATCTGCTTCGTTGACTGCACAAAAACCTTTGACTGTGTGGATCACAACAAATTGTGGAAAATTCTTAAAGAGATGGGAATACCAGACCAGTTTCTCCTGAGAAACCTGTGTGCAGGTCAAGAGAACATTTTTGTCCCTCACAAGATTTTAATAATTCCTTTGAAATTCCCCAGTTTGTACCTTTTTTTAAAAATTTTCAGAGTTCGTTTTCCCTCTTTGTCACCTCTGGTATTTGAATGAATTCAAGTTCCTAAAATGAATCAATAGAAAGAGATTCAACTTTATTGTTTAAAAGAAAGGGAAAAAAAATCACAGCCAATATGGCAAGATCTCAGCACCTTTGATTTTAATGGAACATGGAATTTTTATTGTTACATTTTTCTGGATTTGTAAAATGTTTTATAACATTTTAAAAAGGTTATTTTCCTCTTCTGGGTTTCCTCACCTTGGGGTAAGGACTGTGTGATCTCCAGGATAAAATAAAAGAATTTAAATTTAGTGTGACTGAAATTAGGCAAGATACTGTACTTGTCTTGGAGAAGGCGTTTGCTCCTCTGCTCAGAATTTTACATTGCTTTCCTTTTTTATGGTTGTAGGGCTATGCACCACCACCTAAAAATGGAATTGAACAGAAGCGCCCTGGACGCCCTTTGAATATTACATCTTTAGTTAGATTATCCTCAGCTGTGCCAAACCAGATTTCCATTTCTTGGGCATCAGAAATTGGAAAGGTAAAGATTCTTTTCTCTGGGGAACGTGGAAGTGATCCCTCTAGGTGGTATTGATTTGCCTTGCTTTTTCTCAGGCTACTAGTCCATCTCGTTCACTTTTCTGTTTATAACCCCCAAAAGCCATAATTTTCCATTTGGGGTAGAGATGTGAGATTCTTAAAGGTTAAAACTTTAAGGTTTCTTCAGTGTCATCTCTCTGTTATCTTCCAAAAGAGATAAGTACCCTAACAATATTTCTTAAGTTAATGGTTAATCACAGTTATGTTTATGTGTGTGTTTTAAGTGGTATTTTTAAAAAGTGGGAATTTGGGCTACTGTTACATATTTATGAAGAGGGACAAAGCAAGCTTTATTAGGCTTTGGAGGAAATGGTTAAATGTATTCCTGTTGTGATTAGACATAATTTATTTCAGCCTTTATATGAACAGCTGATACTTAAATAACATGAATATCTCATAATATTTACTTAGATTTATATTTACTAGAAAATATTTACTTAGTTTTGTATTAATTCCTCCATACTTTTAGATTGATGAACTTGGTTTTCTGCAGATTCTTAAGTCATAAAAAGCTTTTTGTCAATTATGAAATACTGGTTAATACAACAGGGATTTCCATTTTAGAACTGCTTATTTATATAACTGAAGTAATAGAAATGGAAGAGATTTCAAGTAATTTCTGATTATCAGCTTTAATGTTGCTGTTTCATAGAAATAAACGATAGTATTCCTCCTTATGGATGGAGAAATTGAGTCATGTTTTTAGCCAGAATTAATTTGGTTTTATCACCAAGGTAATTGCCGAGCTGGACATAATGAATATTTTTGTATTAATCTTTGGACTGTACAACTGTGATTACTAGGACCTCTAATGATTGTTCTCTTGAGCTCTCATTTCTGAATTTTTACTATAACTTGTTGATCATAAGACACTGATCCCTAATATTTTTTATTTGTATGAACTTAAATGTACAGTCATGTAGCACTGGATAAGGATTCAGGAAATCGTGGCTTAGTCTCAAGTTGGCAAATGTTTGATTTTGGCAAAATTGCTTAATTCTCTGGGGCCTACTTATTATAAATAATAAGTAAAATCTTGAGAATGGGTGTTATATACAACTATAAGAGACATTGTTAACTGAGCAAGTACTAATGCTTTAAAGTTCAGTGAGATAAAGTTTTTTGAGAGAAATTTGAGCAGAAAAGCAGTATATCTTTTTGAAATGATTATGACCTTATAGATTTTTTGAGTAAATGATTGCAGATATTGAATGCTTAGCAGTTTTGTTTTTTTTTAAACCCCTAATAATGGATGCCCTGATAGCTCAGCTGGTAAAGAATCTGCATTCAATTCAGCAGACCTAGGCTTGATTCCTGGGTTGGGAAGATCCTCTGGAGAAGGGATAAATTACCCACTCCAGTATTCTTGGGCTTCTCTGGTGGCTCAGATGGTAAAGAATCTGCCTGCAATGTGGGAGACCTGGGTTCTATCCCTTGGTTGGGAAGATCCCCTGGAGAAGGGAAAGGCTACCCACTCTAGTATTTTGACTTGGAGATTTCCATGGACAGAGGAACCTGGCAGGCTACAGTCTATGGGGTCACAAAGAGTCAGATATGACTGAGTGACTTTCACTTAATGGAAATAATATTCTTTTCTTGCAATTGTAATCAGTAAATTTGTATACTCTTTTGGATATTCAGATATTTGAAAGGACTGTAGCAGGATGTTAAAAATGATCTTTAAAGTATTTGGTTTGGCAACTATTAAAAGTATTTTGTTTATTGTAGAATCAATTGAATGAATATGTATAGTGAATTGGTAAGGTGGGTTTTAAGTATTTAAGTAAAATTATATATCATCTCTTCATTGCTTTATAGATAGCTCATGAAAGTTCCTTTGTTCCAAGTCTAAGAGAATTGGATGCTATTATTTTCTGACCTTGTATTTTTTATTTTTATTATTTTTTCATGTGTCTTATACTGCAGTAGCTGCCTCTTCCCAGTAAAATGTCCATTTGTAAATAGCAATTAATTTGTCAAAAATTTTTTCTTAAAAAAAAAACTGATTTGGGGTTCATGTGAATGATTTGCCTAAGGTTATGTAACAGGTGTCTGCCAAAATTAGAACTGTGGAACTCTGGATTAGAAGTATTAATTTAGACCACCGGCGTTTGAACTTTGTTTCTGTAGTGAAACTCATTTTTCATTGAATGTATTTTCCCTGTTACATAAAAAACAGAAAATTCTAGTTAGAAGTGTTCATAGGAGGGTATATTCTCATTTATACCATGGTGGCTTCTGAGATACCAGTTTTGCTAAGTTAGAAACAGTTTGAAAACTAGTGATGTGAGCATTTTATTTTTCACATAAATATTTTAAAGTGGTAAGTGGTTGAGAAATACCTTTAATAGGGTGAAGCATTCATCTTCCCTAAAGTAACTGAGTTGATTTTGTTCCCTTCCCAGCCACTGACTTTGCTGTATAAGTTATTTTGCATGTTATTTTTAGAAACCAGTTTTCTTAGACAAGTGTTTTATATAAATAACTATTATCTCTCATCTTTAATACAGATTATCTTTCTTTGTAGAATTACTCCATGTCTGTATATCTTGTACGACAACTCACATCAGCCATGTTATTACAGAGATTAAAAATGAAAGGTATTAGAAACCCTGATCATTCCAGAGCACTAAGTAAGTATTGTTTGTAAGACTGAGCATATGATATGGCTTTAAATGGAAATTTTAAAAGCTTCACATATACATCAATACAGAAACAATTTGGGAATTATTACTAAAAACCAAAAATGAATTATGAGTTAAAAATACTCTTAAGAATGGAGCTGTATAAATTGAAAAACCCTTCTCTTAGAAACTGCTCCCAAGAGGATGAAGTTTGAATCTCAATTAATATTGATATTTTGCCTTTTCATAAGAAGTTAACTTTGGTAAATGTCTGGTTGTTGGCAGTTTTGATGCCTGCGTTGGGAATAGGAATGCAAGTCTTCAAGTCCTCCAGTGTATAGTGTGCTGTACACTTAAAAAACTTTTTACCTTAAAAGGTCTTTTTGCTAAAGAAATGTTGATATCCATCAAAAATAATATTTGTTTTCTGAGATGTTTTATTTTATACTTTTACACTTTCATGCTGTACAATAATAAATAGAGGAAAAAATGGTATAACCCAAGCTGTAAATAATTCAGTAACTGATGTTAATTGAACAAGACATTTTTTTCTGGGCAAGAGAATATTTTTACCTCCATTACCTCCCATATCACTAAATGAACCAGAAAGGAGAGAGAATCTGTGGGTTGGAAAGGGAGCCAAGTAGGGCTGTTGAAATGGTATTTTGTTTTTTATACTCAAGCCATTTCTCATCTTACACAGCACAGTGTTGATCTTCCTGTCTAGAACTGAAAGCCAGGGAAATTCTTCCACAATTCTTCTTATCCAATGAAGGTTCCACTCTTTCCGGTTCCAGTCCGGTTCTCCCTATCATGGTGTTGAGAATTAGGCATCTGAAGGCCGTTTATGTATTTATTAGTTTGTGTCGACAGTAACTTGTATGTATTATGTGGTGAAGAAGATGGCAGATAATCCTACATTCATAGTAGTTTTCAGTAGTCAAAGAAAGGATAAAAATATTTTACCTTTTTTAATAAAGTATAAGAGTATTTTATTTGTATAATTATTTACAGATTTAACAATTATTAGAAATTACATGTACTCCCTAATTAAAATAGTCATGCACGTGTTTTAAAAAAAGTGTTGAGTTCAGAATTCAGCTGCCTTCCCTAATTGCACTGTTCTTAAGCCTGAAACAGCTGTTTTAAAAACTCTTCCTTACCCACAATTTTACTTTTAAAAAGAAATCTTAAAAATTTGATTAAACACGTCATTTAGAGTTTGTAATTCTTTAACCTAATACTGGAAGTGTGGCTGTGTTTTCAATACATTAATACTTAGCATTTATTCTGTTTTTGTAGTTTCTTGATCTATTTGAAGTGTGTGGCAAATTTTAAATAAGATGGCATATATTTCTATAATCCTGTTCATAAGTCACAATTTTTTAAACATTGTGTTTATTGTTGATTTTCCCTCCAGTTAAAGAAAAACTTACTGCAGATCCTGACAGTGAGATTGCTACCACTAGCCTCCGTGTGTCCTTGATGTGCCCTGTAAGTAAAGCAGCAAAAGATGCTGAGGCATTTTGATCTTTTTATGTTAAGTATGGGAATGAATGATACAGTATAAAATTTTGAACTTTCTTCATTTTCTCATTCAGGAATATTCATGGAGAAGCATTATAATTCCAAAGAATGCAAGGGTTCTCAGGCAGTGACTAAACAAAAAGAGGCGTAAAAGGATATTATATCGAAGAGGAAAGACAGCTTGAGGTTCACAGTAATCTATCACTGCTAATTATAGATAATTCACAACTAATACTGAACACAGAGAGTTGGCTCCTTTTATCAGCATATAAACTGTGTTGAAAAATAGCAACAAAATTATTAGGACCTAATGCTAATTGATGAGAGAATTCAGGAATAGTGGATGAAAGGCTTCTTTAAAATCACTACTTTGGGGAAGGACCCTTTCTAGATGAGAGGAACTTCATGAGAAAAGTCCTGGGATTAGGAAATCATGATATGGTTGGGGTGAGGGAGGGTTGGGTTTGGTGACCAGCTACCATTGTATACAGTTTTTTAAATGGAAAGAGAATTGGGTCAGAGAAAGGGATAATTTGTTGAGCTCCTGTTACATGCTTCTTAGACTTTCTTAACTAGCAAGCCTGTGTGGAGTTGTTCCCATTTTGCTGCTGAGGAACCTGAGCCTGAAAGAGGTTGCTAACCCAGATCACACACTTAGGTTATAGTAGAACAAGAATAAAGAGTTTGGTCTCTGACCATATTCCAGTTTTCTCAACAAGGTACCATATTGCCACATGGGGCCAAAAATATAAATATCCTGATTATAAATCTACCTCTCTGTTATTCTGGAAAGCAGTATTTGCAGGTATCTTTCTAAAGCTTTGTGTATTATCATTTACTTGAACTTACCTTTATTGAAAAGGGATAGAATTACATGAAATTGGGATTGCTTCCAAATTGGGAACCTGTGGTTATGAGCGGAGGAGTTCAGCAGGAGAACTTTAGTGCCCTGAGGTGGTGGCAGAGGTCCTCGAGGGCATATGTTTAGATCCAGGGTCTTCTCTAGTCACTGGGCATCAGTTCATTTGAGTGTCCTCATAGTACCTTTTTCTCCTTCTCATATTAAAATTAATACTAAATTGAAACACATGAAAATTCCATTTTGTTAGAAACAGTTTGGATATTAGAAATTTCTTAGTGGTTTAACCCTAGTTTATTTGGCAGATACTCATTGCTGGCTATATTTTAAGCACAGCCACTGTTTGGGAATGGAACTTGTGTTACATTTATGTTTTACTGTGTCAAACTGTTGTCAGGAAGAAAGCACTTCTCTTTACTTCTGTTTACAACTGAGAAGTTGTACAGGTACACAGTATTCTGTAAGTTTTTTTTGAACCATTTTTGTTTGTGTTTTTCCTCTTTTCCTTCAAACACTATGCTATTCTATATGACAACAACTAAAACAATAACCAAACTGTTGGATTCTTGGACATTCAAAACAGTGAAAGTAGCATATTGAAGAGGTTGGGATTTCTCCTGTATAAGAATAGGTTCTTTTCAGATGTGTCAATTTTAAGAAAATCGACAGTTTTAAGAAAATTAACAGTTCTGTTATTTGAAGAAATAACAAGACCCCGTTTAAAGTTCATTAAATGTTTTCTTTCTCTGCTTACAACTGAAAACAGATCTGTTTTGAGACCATCTTTTGAGCTTTTCCTCAATATTCATTCTACTTGATTTTTTTCAGAACATTTTCTAAGAAAACAGTGAATGGTACTCTTTAGACTGTTCTAGTGTGAACATAGGAGAAGGAAATGGCAACCCACTCCATTGTTCTTGCCTGGAGAATCCCAGGGACGGAGGAGCCTGGTGGGCTGCCGTCTGTGGGGTCACACAGAGTTGGACACGACTGAAGCGACTTAGCAGCAGCAGCAGCAGTGTGAACATACATTGGGTTGATTACTGTAGGATGTGGTATATGTCATTAGAAAACCAAGCATAGGTGTTTTGAGCAAACTTAGCAGATAGATGATGGAACTTAGATTATGAAAGTAGTTTTAGAGGCAGAGATACTATAGCAGAATGAAAATAAGACAGGAACTAGTATGGTGATGGGAACTGGAGAGAAAAAAAGGATTACAGGCAGTTGGGAGGACAAGCCTAAAAAAAACCCTGGGTTTATTAGGCAATAATTTGAGAAAATGATGGCTTAAGGTGGTGGGAGAAATGTTCTGTTTTCATGATATGTGAAATGTTCTGTTTTGTAAAGTGATCTAGAACAGATTTGAATGTGGATAGTGAGAGTGCAGTCCACGATCTCTGTCCTTGGGACCTAAGGGAGGTATGTTTTCAGCACTAGTTGTTGTTCAAAGGATCTGATTGAGTGTGTATAATTAAAAGTATCTGAATTTTACACAGAATTGAGATTGGGATGAAAACCAGCCTTTCCAGTCCTGTGGTCACTGCTGAGTTTTTCAAATATGCTGACATGTTGAGTGCAGCACTTTAACAGCATTATCTTTTAGCATTTTAAACAGCTCAGCTGGAATTCCCTCACCTCCATTAGCTTGGTTCATAGTAATGCTTCCCAAGGCCCCCTTGACTTCACACTGCAGGGTGTGAGTCTAGGTGAGTGACCACACCACTGTGGTTATTCCTGTCACCAAGACCTTTTTTGTATAGTTCCTCTGTGTATTCTTGCCACCTCCTCTTAATCTCTTCTGCCTCTGTTAGGTCCTTACCCTTTCTGTCCTTTATCGTGCCCATCCTTGCATGAAGTGTTCTCTTGATCTCTCCAGTTTTCTTGAAGAGATCTCTAGTCTTTTCCATTCTGTTGTTTTCCTCTACTTCTTTGCATTGTTCATTGAAGAAAGTCTTCTTATCTCTCCGTGCTGTTCTCTTGAACTCTGTGTTCAGTTTGGTGTACATCGTTCCGTTTCTCCCTTGCCTTTGGCTTCTCTACTTTCCTCAGCTATTTGAAAAGCCTCCTTATATAACTGCTTTCTTGGATTTCTTTTTCTTGGGGATGGTTTTGGTCTCCACTACCTATACAGAGTTATGAACCTCTGTTCATACTTCTTCAGGCACTCTACCAGATCTAATCCCTTGAATCTATTTGTCACGTCCACTGTCTAATCATAATTGATTATTATTTGGGTCATATCTGAATGGCCTAGTGGCTTTCCCTACTTTCTTCAGTTTAAACTTGAATTTTGCAGTAAGGAACTCATGATCAGAGCCACAGTCAGGTCCAGGTCTTGTTTTTGCTGACTGTATAGAGCTTCTCCATCTTCAGCTGCAAAGAATGTAATCAGTCTGATTTCGATATTGACTATCTGGTGATGTCCATGTGTAGAGTCTCTGTTGTTGAAAAGGGTGCTTGCTATGACCAGTGCGTTTGCTTGGCAGAATTCCGTTAGCCTTTGCCCTGCTTCATTTTGTATTCCAAGGCCAAACTTGCATATTACTCCAGGTATCTCTTGACTTCCTACTTTTTCAGTTCAGTCCTCTATGATGAATAGGACATCTTTTTTTGGATCACTGCCTTACTGAGGGGAAGGGTCTTCTGTAACTCAATGAAGCTATGAGCCATGCTGTGTAGGGCCACCCAGGACGGTTGGGTCATAGTAGAGAGTTGTGACAAAACACAATTCACTGGAGGAGGGAATGACAAACCACTCCAGTATACTAGCTGTGAGAACCCATGAACTGTATAAAAGGGCAAAAAGATACAACACCAAAGGGTGAGGGCTCCGCGCCCCCCCTCCCCTGCAAGATCAGAAGTTCTCCAGCATGCTACTGCGGAAGAGCAGAGGACAAATATTAACAGTGCCAGAAAGAAGGAAACTGGTGAGCCAGAGCAGAAACAACACTCAGTTGTGGGTGTGTCTGGTGATGAATGTAAAATCCAGTGCTATAAGGAACAGTTTTGCACAGAAACCTGGAATGTTAGGTCCATGAATCAAGGTAAATTGGATGCGGTCAACCAGGAGATGGCAAGAGTAAATATCGACATCTTAGGAATCGGTGAACTAAAATGAATGGGAATGGGTGATTTTAATTCAGATGAACATAATATCTACTACTGTTGGCGTGAGTCCTTCAGAAAAAATGGAGTAGCCCTCGTAGTCAACAAAAGAATGTGAAATGCAGTTCTTGGGTGCAACCTAAAAAACAACAGAACAGTCTTGGTTCATTTCCAAGGCACACCATTCAGTATCACAGTAATCCAAGTCTATGGCCCAAACACTAGTGCTGAACAAGCTGAAGTTGATCAGTTCTGTGAAGACCTAGAAGACCTCCTAGAACTAACACCAGTACTCTTTTTAAAAAATGATAAGATGAAGGGATGCCTCTTAGGAATGCAAGTGTAAGTTGTTATTAGAAAATCTATCGAAATATTAAAATCTATAACAGTAATTGAAAAAAAAATCCTCCGTTTACCCCATTAGGTGCTGAGTAGATCAGTATCCTTTCCTCACAGAACAAAACCTCTAAGCAAAATAGGAAAATGTAGATCATTAAAATTAAAAACTACCACCATGTATGATATAAAACTAGAAGGCAGTGGCACTCCACTCCAGTACTCTTGCCTGGAAAATCCCATGGACTGAGGAGCCTGGGAGGCTGCAGTCCATGGAGTCGCTGAGAGTCGTATACGACTGAGCAACTTCACTTTTCACTTTGATGCATTGGAGAAAGCAATGGCACCCGATTCCAGTGTTCTTGCTTGGAAAATCCCATGGATGGAGAAGCCTGGTGGGCTACAGTCCATGGGGTTTCTGAGAGTCAGACACAACTGAGCGACCTCACTCACTTTTCCCTTTCATGCACTGGAGAAGGAAATGGCAGCCCACTCCCATGTTCTTGCCTGGAGAATCCCAGGGACAGGGGAGCCTAGTGGGCTGCCGTCTATGGGGTCGCACAGAGTTGGACATGACTGAAGTGACTTAGCAGCAGCAGCAGCAGCATGATATAAAACTAGGAATGTCTTCATGAAAGTGAAGAACATTTGAATTTGTGTTATAGCTCTGCCAACTGTGTCAGTGAGTATATTGTTTTTAGTATCTTGTAACCTCAACATTGTCATTTCAAAAGTAGAAATAGGAGTTAATAGTCTTTTGGAAGTTATACAATTATGAGAATTACATGAAATTTTTGTAAAAGTCTGTAACATGCTGTAAGATTCTACATTACGTAAAAGGTTGTATGTTATTAAAGGAAGGGGAAATAATGAAAGCATATGTCATAGAAAATTGCCTCACATTCTTTTCTCACGTTTTTCCATCTTAAATATTCCCTAACATTATACAGAAAAACCTGAATGAACTTACTGGGCAGCCTAATAGTTAAATTGTGCTACCCACTTGCATGAATCCCTCTAACTTCTAAAATCTCTTTTAGAATCCTAGTTAGACACTAAGAGACAGTATAGACTCTTGAGCTAGATCATCAGGGTTCATATATTGACTCTGACTTTGTAATGTTAGTCAAGTTAACTTACTTTGTGCCTGTTTCCTCATGTATAAATGAGGATGATAATATAGATCAACTGTGTAGTGTTAAAAGGTTAGGTTAAAAGGTAGTGTCTTTAAGATTAAGGTAGAGATTATTCATTGTGCTACTTTGCATATACGACTGCTATAATGATGAGTTGGCTAAATTATTTTCTTTTTATATTATAAAATAACCCAATGTTCATTTTAGGGGAAAGAAATTACAGGTAAACCAAAAGGAAAAAAGGAGAATATCCTAAAGATCCTCCCCCTCAGGGCGGATTAATGGTGTTATAATTTTCTGTGATTTCTTTTAGACTTTATAGTGCATATGAAGAAGTCCTTTCTTTTTCTTTTTCTTTGTCTTTGCCATTTATCCAGTCTCTCTCCATTCCTTCTACCATCTGGTTGACAAATACTGAGCATACGTTGCATCCTTGGTACTATGCTGTAACACTTAGATTACACTAGTGAATAGTGACATAGACCTTTTCCTTGTGGGGCTTAGCGTATAGTCGAGAAATAGATTTTCTATCAGAATAAGAGAACTGATTAAAAGCTGAGATTTTTTTCTTTTTTTGGTAAAGGGAATATACAGGGAGGTTTGAAAGGCTTTACAGAAAAACTTGGTCTGATCTAATCTGGATATTACGTGTGTCTTGATGTTCGTATTCCTCTACCAGTTGGAATAAGAATTGAATAGAGAATTAGGTTTTATCAGTATACTGACACTTCAATATATGTAATTATTCGAAAGTAAAAAGTTTTCTTTCTTAAGGGAAAAATACATTTGCAGTTCATATCGCATATATGAGGCTGATAAATATAGGTAACCAAAGATTAATAACCAAGTAGAAAATCAAGAAGATTTTGAATAAATGTTCTTAGAAACACAAGTGACCCTTAGAAGCTATAAAAAGCTCAGCTTCACTTAGAAGTGTATTAGAAAACTATAATGGGGTGTTTTTTCACCTGTCAGATTGGCAGAGCTTAAAGGATTCAAGAATTGCTACATTGATAAGGTTGAGGGGAGCCAAGCACGTTAATACATGTGTATGTGTAAATCAGTAGGTAATTTCTGTGAAAGTTTGTTATTGGGACAAAAATCATAGATACGCTTGGACTCAAAGTTTTTCCTTCTAGGAATTTATCCTGTAGTAGCTATTGCAGTATCATCTGTAGTGATAAAGGATGAGAAAAAGTTTAAATATAAGTACAGAATTGTGTGAATTGCATGCCACCATTTCTGTGAAAATATTTTTTAGAAGACACGCTTGATTATGCATAGACCATCTGTGAAAGGACATGCAAGAGATGGATAGCAGTGGTTCCCTTTAAATAGGGGAAGCGATGAAAAAGAAACAATGTTTTCATGTTTTAAAATATTTATTTTTAATTAAACGATAAAGCTTTAAATGTTTTCATTTTATATATATCTTTTTCTACCTGTGGTTTTGCAAGTTTTGCTTTCTTTCAGAAAGTGAAATGGTCTTTTAAAAATTACAGCTCAAAAAGTATATTGGAGTCTTGATGAAAATAAATTCTGGCTTGAATTTCCTTTTCATTTTGTTAGGCTTGTATGACGTCTTCAGATTTTTATGACTTTTGAGGCTTTGTTCTCCTTTCTGAAATGACTTTCCATGTTGTTTTCCCTGTCGTCTAGTTAGGGAAAATGAGGCTGACAATCCCATGCCGTGCGGTGACTTGTACACACCTACAGTGTTTTGATGCTGCCCTTTATCTGCAAATGAATGAGAAGAAACCCACCTGGATTTGTCCTGTGTGTGACAAAAAAGCTGCCTATGAAAGTCTAATTTTAGATGGGTAAGTATATCCCAACATAATACTTAATTATACTCAATCTTTTATTTAAACTGTAGATAGTGGCCCTTCTATCTTTACATTATTACGGTGTTGGAGGCAAGAAGGTGAGTAGTTTTCCTTTTCTTTTTGCTTTCCATGATTGTATTTCATTACCTATAAGAAAGAGGGTAAAATCCACTTAGTGATGTCATTTTGCTTATCTAGAACTAGAAGAGCAATGAAATCTCTGCAAAAACATACTAATTAAGTGGTAGGGTAAATAGAGTTGTGTTATGCAGCTGTTAAGTTTAAAATGGGAATTCACTTCTAGGTTTTTCTGACTCTGGAGCCCAAACCCTTAAGCAGTATTGCTCATATTGTGTATGTTGAAATTAAGGAAAATAATATAGCCTAGTTGTTAGTAAGTAATGTATATATATATATACATTATCATTTCATTCAGTATAGAGTGAAAAATAACCTAGATCTTTAAAGATAATTCTGCAGCATGTTTTTTTTAAGTTTGAAAAGAGTATTATTGTAAAGAGGAATGAGACAGTAAAGAGTGATGGAACTTTTTCTCTCTGTAAACTTTTACTTTTTAACTTGCTTTGAAATAATTTCAAACTTAACAAGAAATTGTTAACAGTAGCATAGTGTGTCAGTTGTTAACATTCTGCCATTTTGTTTTATCACATTCCCTCCTAATTTATATGTATTTTTGTGTGTGTATGTCTGTGTTTAGAGAGAAAAAGATGATTATCACTATTCTCAGAAACTTTTTGAACCATTTGAGATGAGTTACGTATTTCATGCCCTTTTGCCCATTCATATTTTAGGGTGTACTTCCTGAATACTTGACATTGTGTTGTGGGTATACTGCTTATCATTAATGTGTTTTAGAGAGTTCCAGAGATTTTATTTGAACAAACACTAGTTTTTTGTCAGAAACTTCAAGATTTCATTTTTCCCTCTTTTCATTCATGCAGTTCTTTATTCTGTTATGCATTCCTTTATGAATTCTTTCAACATCATACATATTAAATACTAGCCATGTGTCAGGTCTGAAATGGAAACAATAAAGAGTTGTGTAGTAAATGTTAAGTGCTGTGAAGGTAAAGAATGAAACTGTGACGAGAACTGGGGATGGGGAAGAAACTGATGGTAGGGAGTGTGTGATCGCATTACTACAGCCTACCTGATGGTCAGAGGTCTCACCAACACTGAATGAATGTTATCTCTTCATAGGCTTAGGACAGTGCCTCCATCATTTGAAATATTTTTATACACAAGTGTCATTTCTGTGCTGTTATTTGTGCTGTTGATCAAAGAAAGTATTGATCACTGTAAAACTTTTAATTATTGGATTTTTGTTATGCATTAATATCTGTTAGGCCATATGAATCAGAATTTTCTTGACCATCATTGCAGTTGGCCATATTCACCTGAATGAAAGTATTCTTAAATTACACAAATCTTGTTTTGATTTTGATTGGAATTTTGTTTTTCATATAATTGGGAAAGATACATATTTAAAATTTTACATCTTCTAAGGAAGGTAGCGTTTTTCCTCATTCATTTTTATCGGTTTTGTTGTGGTAGAACTATCCCTATTTAAAGTGTACAATTTGATATATTTTGACCCAATATATACCTGAAATATCATTAAAATATGATAAATATATCTGTCACACCTGAAGTTTTCTCAATTCTTTGGGACTCTGTGGACTGTCCATGGATTTCTAGGGAAAAATATTGGAATGAGTTGCCATTTCCTTCTCAGGAGATCTTCCTTACCCAGGGATCAAACCTGTGGCTCCTGCATCTGGAGGTGGATTCTTTAGCACTGAGCCACCTGAGAAGCAAGGTGGCTGGAGAAGAAAATGGCAACCCACTCCAGTATTCTTGCCTGGAGAACCCCATGGACAGCATGAAAAGGCTAAAAGATAGGATGCTGGGAGATGAGCCCCTGCAGGTCTGAAGATGTCCAGTATGCTACTGGGGAAGAGTGGAGGGCAGTTACTAGTAGCTTCAGTGAGAATGAAGCAGCTGGGCCAAAGCAGAAATGACACTCAGCTGCGGATGTGTCTGGTGGTAAAAGCAAAGTCTGATGCTATAAAGAACAATATTGCATAGGAACCTGGAATGTTATAGTTCCATGAATCAGGGTAAATTGTATATGGTCCAGGAGAAGATGGTAAATTGTATATGGTCCAGGAGAAGATGTATATGGGCTGGGAGAAGATTGAACATTGACATTTTAGGAATCTGAATTTTCAGATGACTATTATATCTGCTACTGTGGGTAAGAATCTGTAGAAGAAGTGGAGTAGCCCTCATAGTCAACAAAAGAATCTGAAATGCAGTATTTGGGGTACAGTCTCAAAAAGGACTGAATGATCTCAGTTTGTTTCCAGGGCAGACCCTTCATCATCACAGTAATTCAGGTCTGTGCACTAAATACTAACACCAAAGAAACTGACGTTGACTAGTTCTGTGAAGACCTACAAACTTTCTATAACTAATAGTAAAAAAAGATACACTTTTCATTGTAAGGAATTGGAATGCAGAAATAGAAAGTCGAGAGATATCCGAACTAGCAGGCAGCTTTGGCCTTGGAGTACAAAATGAAGTATGTCCGTGCAATTCTCCAGGTAAGAAATTCTGGAGTGTTTAGCCATTCCCTTCTATGGGGGAATCTACCCGACCCAGGGATCAAACCCAGGTCTCCTGCATTGTGGGCAGGTTCTTTACCACTTGAGCCACCAGGGAAGGCCCAAATGAAGCAGGACAAAGGCCAACAAAGTTTTGTTAACAGAACACACTGGTCATGGCAGACACCCTTTTCCAACAACCCAAGAGATGACTCTAAACATGGACATCTCCAGATGGTCAGTACCAAAATCATTCATATTGATTGTTCTTTGCAGCCAAAGATGAAGGAGCTCAATACAGTCAGCAAAAACAAGACCTGAAGTGGACTGGCTCAGATTATGAGCTCTTTATTGAAAAATTCAGGCTTAAATTGAAGTAGGGAAAACCACTAGGCCATTCAGGTATGACCTAAATCAAATCCCTTATGATTATACAGTGGATGTGACAAATAGATTTGAGAGATTAGGTCTGGTAGACAGAGTGCCTGAAGAACTATGGATGGAAGTTCATAACACTGAACAGGAGGCAGTGACCAAAACCATCCCCAAGAAAAATAAAGAACGCAAAGTGGTTGTCCAAGGAGGCTTTACAAATAACCTAAGGAGAGAAGAGAAGTTAAAGGCAAGGGAGAAAGGGAAAGATAGACCCAGCTGATCGCAGAGTTCCAGACAATAGCAAGGAGAGATCAGAAGGCCTTCTTAAATGAACAATGCAAAAAAAATAGAGGAAAACAACAGAATGGGAAAGACTAGCGATCTCGTCAAGAAAATTAGAGGGATCAAGAGAACATTTCATGCAAGGATGGTCGCGAGAAAGGACAGAAAGGGTAAGCACCTAACAGGCAGAAGAGATTAAGAGGAGATGGCAGGAATATACAGAAGAACTATACAAAAAAGGTCCTAATGACCCAGATAACCATGATGGTGCAGTTGCTCACCTAGAGCTGGACATCTTGGAGTATACAATCAAGTGGGCCTTAAGAAACATTACTAGGAAGAAAGCTACTGGAGGTGAGGGAATTCCAATTAAGCTATTTAAAATGCTAAAAGACGATGCTAGTAAAGTGCTGCACCAGTAAGTCAGCAAACTTGGAAAACTCAGCAGTGGCCGCGGGATTGAAAGTTTAATTTTCATTCCGATCCCCAAAATGAGCAATGGTGAAGAATGTTCAAACTACTGTACAGTTGCTCTCATTTCACATGCTAGCAAGGTTATGCTCAAAATCCTTCAATCTAGGCTTCAGCTGTACTTGAACCGAGAACTTCCAGATGTACAAGCTGGGTTTTGAAGAGGCAGAGGAACTAGAGATCAAAATGCCAACATTTGTTGGATCATGGAGAAAGCAGACATGTTTAGTTCTTGATAAACATCCACTTCTTCATTGACTATGCTAAAGCCTTTGTGTGGATCACAAAAAAGCTATGGAAAATTCTTAAAGAAGTGGAAGTACCAGACCGTTTTACCTGTCTCCTGAGAAACCTGTGTGTGGGTCAAGAAGCAAGTTAGAACAATATATTGGTTCAAAATGGGGAAAGGAGTACAACACGATTGTATGTTTGTACCCTTTTTATTTAACTTATATGCGTAGTACATCATGTGAAATGCCAGGCTGGATGAATCACAAGCCGGAGTCAGGATTGCTGGGAGAAATATCAGTAACCTCAGATATGGAGATGATAGCACTCTAATAGTAGTAAGTGAACAGTAGAGAGTCTCTTGATGCAGGTGAAGGAGGAGAGTGAAAAAGCTGGTTTGAAACTTAGCATTCAAGAAACTAAGATCATGGTATCTGGTCTCATCACTTCATGGCAAATACAAGTGGGAAGGTGGAAGCAGTGACAAATTTTATTTTCTTGAGCTCCAAAATCACTCTGGATGTTGACTGTAACCATGAAATTAAAAGAGGCTTATTCTTTGGAAGGAAAACTGTGACAGACCTAAAGTGAAGTTGCTCAGTCGTGTCCGACTCTTTGCGACCCCATGGACTATAGCCCGCCAGGCTCCTCCGTCCATGGGGTTTTCCAGGCAAGAGTGCTCTAGTGGATTGCCATTTTCTTCTCCAGGGGATCTTCCTGACCCAGGAAGCAAACCCGGGTCTCCTGCATTGCAGGCAGATGCTTTACTATCTGAGCCACCAGGGAAGCCCAGTGACAAACCTAGCCAGCATGTTATTAATAAAAAGCAGAGACATCACTTTACTGACAAAGGTCTGTACAATCAAAGGTGTGGTTTTTTAGCAGCAACCTACCGATGTGAAAGTTGGACCATAATGTAGGCTGAGCACCAAAGAACTGATGCTTTTGAGTTGTGTTGGAGAAGACTCTTGAGAGTACTTTGCAGTGCAAGGAGATCGATGCAGTCAGTTTTGAAGGAAATGAAACCTGAATTGAAAGGACTGTTGCTGAGGCTTCAGTATTCACTGTTGAAGCTCAGACTTCAATTCTTTGGTCACCTGATGCAAAGCACCAACTCCTTGGAAACGACCCTGATGCTGGGAAAGATTGAAGGGGGGGGAACAGCAGAGAATGAGATGGTTAGATGGCATCACTAGCTCAGTCCCAAATTGGCGCAGACTCCGGGAAATAGTTGAGGACAGAAGGGCCTGATGTGCTCCATACAGTCCTTGCGGTCACAAAGAGTCACACTCAACTTAGCGACTGAACAATAACAGCAGTTTTCTCATGTATCTTTCTAACCTCTTCTTTTCACTATTTCCTCAGTCAGATACTAATATGCTTACTGTTTCTATAGATTGTTTTGGATTTTCTAGAGTTGTGTATGCATGGCATCATAACGTGCATTCCTTTGTCTGACTTATTTTTATTCAGTCACGTACTTTGAAGTTTGTCCACACTGCTATATGTACCAATAGTTCGTTTTTATTGCTGAGCAGCATTCCATTGCACAGATAGCCCACAGTTTATCAATTCACTTGTTGATGGGTTGTTTCTGGCTTGGGGTCTTGCAAATAAATTTGCTAACAACATCCATGTCCAATTCTTTGTTCTGATGTTTTAATTTTTCTTGGGTAAGTACTAAGAGTGGAATCCCTGGTCACATGCTAGTTGTATGCTTAGTTTCTCAGTAAATTACCAAACTGTTTGCCAATGTGATGTACTGTTTTATATTCCCAATAGCAGTGTGTGAGAGTTCTAGTTACTCCACAGTCTGATCAACATTTGGTATTGTTTTTTAAACTTTAGACAATCTACTGATAAATGGTTGTATTCCATTGTGGATTTAATTTAAGGCAAATAAGGGATTTGCATTTCCCTTATTTCTATACTGAACATTTTTGTGTGTGTCGATTTGCCATCTCTGTTATCTTTGGTAAAGTGACTGATTAAATTTTCACTCACTTTTCAGTTGGGTTTTTTGTTTTCATATTACTGAGTTTTGATAATTCTGTACATATAGTGGATGTATATCCTGTTATCAGATAATGTAATTTTTCGATGTTTTGTGCCATATCCTCCTTTTACTCTCTTAACAGTGTCTTTCAAAGAGCAATAGTTCTTGGATTAAGGCCAGTTTATCAGAGTTTTCTTTTATGTCCTATGCCTTTGATATCATACTAAGATATTTTCCCCTAACCCAGGATCACAAAGATTTTCTCCTTGCTTTCTTTAGAAGTCTTTTCATTGCATTTTACACTTAGATGTCTTGTCTGTTTCAAGTTAATTTTTGTGTATGGTGTGAGATAAAAATCAGGGTTTCAGCTTCATATTTGTTTCTGACATATGCTCCTGCAGTTGCTCTGCCACGCTTGTTGAAGAGATTGGCTTTTACTCACTGCATTGCCTTTGTATTATTTTTTCAAAAATCAGTTTGCCATATGTGCGTGGGTTCATCTTTGAACTTTATTATGTTGATTTGTATAGTTTATGTCAGTATTGCACTGTCTTAAAAATCAGAGTAATATGAGACTTCTAATTTGTTTCTTTCTTAAAATTATCTTGGCAATTATAGATCTTTTGCATGTCATTGTACGTTTTAGAGTGAGCTTGTCAATTAGAAAGAAAACCTGTTTTTCTTTTTTACTTGTATAATGTTGAATCTGTAGATCAATTAAGGGTGACTTCACAATATTGAGTCTTTTCATCTATGAACATGATATATATATCTATTGATTATTCAGTTCAGTCATGTCCAACTCTTTGCAACCCCATGAACCGTGGCATGCCAGGCCTCTCTGTCTATTACCAACTACCAGAGTCCACCCAAACCCATGTCCATCGAGTCGGTGATGCCATCCAACCATCTCATCCTCTGTCGTCCCCTTCTCCTCCTGCCCTCAATCTTTNAGCCTCGGACCTCACTTCTATCACCAGTCCCATCCACAGCTGGGTGTTGTTTTTGCTTTGGCTCCATCCCTTCATTCTTTCTGGAGTTATTTCTCCACTGATCTCCAGTAGCATATTGGGCACCTACCAACCTGGGGAGTTTATTTTTCAATGTCCTATCTTTTTGCCTTTTCATACTGTTCATTGATTAGGTCTCAGTAATATTTGGTAGTTTAATATTGGTCTTGTGTGCCTTATTTCAGATTTATCCCATTATTTCATGTTTGATGTGGTATTGGTTTTTATATTAATTTCTCCTTGTTCTTTGGAAATGTAGTTGATTTTTGTCTATCTTGAAACTCTGCTAAATGCATTTTGTAGTTCTAGTTGTATTATGGAGAACAAAGAATATTCTATATAGAGAAGTTAATACTTTGTGAATAAAGGTAGTTTTACTTCTTCCTTTTAAATTTAGATGCCTTTTATATTTTTGTCTTGCTGTCTTGAACTGACTAGTCTGTTTACATGATGATTTGCATTGATTGATTCTCAAATATTAAACTAACCTTTCATTCTAATCTTACTTGGTCATGATTTGCTATGTTTTATATTTATTGTTGGGTTTGTTTTGCTACGTTCATCAGAGAGAGTGGTCTGTTTTCCTGTAATGTCTGTTTTTACTATCAGAGTAATGCTGGCCTTAAGGGATTTCCCAGGCGGTGCAGTGGTAAAGAACCCTCCTGCCAGTGCAGGGGACACAAGAGACGTGGGTTCAATCCCTGGGTGGGAAAGATGCCCTGGAGGAGGAAATGACAACCCAGTCCAGTATTCTTGCCTGGAAAATCCCATGGACAGAGGAGCATGGTGGGCCCCAATTCATGGGGTTGCAGAGTCAGACTCGACTGTGCAACTGAGCACCCACACAGTGCTGGCATTATAGGTGAGCTTAAAAGTCATACTGTGTCTCCTCAGATATTTGGTAGATTTTCATACTGAAGACATTTGGGCCTAGAATTTTCTTTTTGGTAAAGTTTTTACAAATTCACTTTCTTTAACAGACCCGGGTTCCTTGGGTTCTCTATTGCTTTTTGAATAAGTCTAAATCTGATTAGAAGTTTGTCAGTTTTATTGATCTTAAAGTACCTGCATTTTGGTTTCTTTGTTTTTTTCTCTATTTTATTTTTTTCCTATTTTGTTTATGTTCTTTGTTATTTTCCTTCTCTTGCTTATTGTTACTTTAATTTATTTTTTTCTAGTTCTTTTTAGTTAGAAGGTGAGGTTCCTGATTTGCATCCTTTTGTAATGAAAATTGTATGGCTTTAACTACCTTCTACAGATTTTAGTATATTTTCATTTCCATTCAGTACAAAATACTTCCTGAGTATTTTAATACTATCTTTGTGTCATGAGTTGTTTTGTGTAATTTCCATATTTTTTTTAAAGTTGTTTTCCAATTTCATTTCATTTTGATCCTGTAACATAATTTATATGCTGAGTTATTTTTCAATTTATTGAGACTTCGATGTCCCTATTTCTGCCTCCTTTCCCCATCCCTGTGATCCTTTTTGTTGATAATCTTATATATTATATTTTGGACACTAACTTTTTTGTTTGGGTTATGTGTTATGTTGAGGGTTGTTTCTTTATTGCAAGAATGTTCCAGGTGTGTCTATTTTTGTTTAATCACTAATTTTTAAGATGATACTCATTAAGTCACTTAACTCTTTTGTTGCCTGTTAAGGAGATAAAGCCTAGGAGGAAGGAGGTGATAATAGTTGCTGTAAAGTGTGAAGTATTAAAACACCAAACAAAAAATACGAAATACCTTTTGTCTCCAAGGTAAAATGTATTACTTTGTTATTTCACCTTTGAATAAAGCCATGCAATTACGTTCTGTTCTTACTTGGTTTATAGGCTTTTTATGGAAATTCTCAATGACTGTACTGATGTGGACGAGATCAAATTCCAAGAAGATGGTTCTTGGTGTCCAATGAGGCCGAAGAAAGAAGCTATGAAAGTATCCAGCCAACCATGTCCAAAAATAGAAAGTATGTGCAGAATGGCTGCAGAGAGCAGAGAAGCAGTGAGACGCGTGTGCTGTTACCTGTAGCGGTCACCTTGGCCGTTAGAGCGGCTGTGTGCAGTGCAGTGTGCTCAGTTTACCTTCTGATTGTTACACATCTTATTTCTCCCAAATGATTTTTCTTCTTAAGACATGTGCAGAGGTTTATAGCACATTATAATCAGTCTTTTCATAGTATATTTTTCATATATAAGGTAAATAACCATCTAAATCATCTTTTTATTGAAGTATAGTTGCTGTACAATATTATCAAACTTAAAAGTGTACAGTATAGTGACTCATAATTTTTAAAGGTTATACTCCATTTATAGTTAGTTGTAAACTATTGACTCTATTCCCTGTGTTGCACAACATATCCTTGTAGCTTATCCTGAACCTGATAGCTTGTACCTCCTGCTTCCCCTCCCCTCTAATGCCCCTCTTCTCTTCCTTCTTCCCACTTGTAACCACTAATCTGTCCTCTATATCTGCGAGTGTGCTGCTTCTTTGTTATAGTCACTCATTATATTTTTTAGATTCCACATACAGGTGATTTCATATAGTATTTGTCTTTCTCTGTCTGAGTTCTCTCACTTAGCATCATGCTGTCCAAGTTCATCCATGTTGGTACAAGTGGCAGAATTTTTGTTTCTTTTTAATGTCCGTGTGTGTGTGTGCGCAAGTGGCAGAATTTTTGTTAGTTTTTAATATCCGTGTGTATGTGTGTGTGTGTGTATGTGTAGCTACACACCGTATCTTCTTTATCCATTCATCTGTTGATGGACACTTAGGTTGCTTCCATATCTTGGCAGTTGTGAATAATGCTGTTATGAGCTTTGGGGTGCATGCATCTTTTTGAATTAGTGTTTTTGTTTTGTTTTTCACTATATACCCGGGAGTGGAATTGCTGGATCATAGGGTAGTTCTGTTTTTAGTGTTTTGAGAAACTGCCATATTGTTCCCCATTGTGGCTGCACCTGTTTACATTCCTAGCAGCAGTAATCTAGAGTTACCTTTTCTCCACATCCTTACCAATACATTGCTTGTAGTTTTTAGAGTCATCTTAATATGTGGTGCTTGCTACAACATGAAAATTTATGTGACATTTCTATGGATAGTTTTCCAGAATTGTTTTTAGAGTATCTGTTGGAGGAACCCCAAGTAGACATGTGGTTAGAGAGGCTGCATGTTCCATTAATGGAGGGTGGGGAAAGATGGTCATAGGCTAGTTGGTTTTATAAAAAAAGGTGAGTCCAAAGCTCATTGCTTTGTGGGAAGAAATATGAGCCTAAGTTACAATTAGCTCAGCCTTTAGCTCTCTGTGATGTCCGTGCTGAGTGGGGAAATTCAAGGCCATCTGAGAAATTGAAACCTGTAGGTAAACCTAGTTTCTTTTTATCTGACATTGTCCACTCACTAAGTTTTGTGCTGCCTGTGTTTCACATTCAGGCAATGTAATGAATAATAGGTGTTCAGAGTAGGAAGAGAGGAAAAAGTAAAGGATTTTATGTCAGTATTAATCATTCTCCTGTGTTGTTACTGAACCCGTGAGAATGATCAAGGTTTCCCTCATATATGAGAAAAATAGTGATTTAATTAGTTGCTACTGCTTTTCCATTATCAAGTAGCATGCATTTTCTACTAAGTAGATTGTAGAGTATATTTTCTTTGAAATAGTGAGTTAACATATCGTGTAAGACTGTGGAAGTGGACAGAAAGGAGAACCTAAGTAGGTAATTGGTAAGAAAAACTTTGAATGTCTGAGTAACTTGTTAAAGTGAGATAGTTGGGGTTTTTTCCAACGGATATTATCAAGGTGAACATTTTATCCAGTTCTGGCTTGTGGTGAAGAGCTTATGTATTCTTTGATATAAGCAACTGCTTTGTTAGAATGGAAGTGTTTGATTCTGACTTAATACTACACGTCTGAGAGAATACACAGCCAGTAAAGCCACATACTCTTGTCACGGCCAGAGACCAGCCCCTTAACTCCGGATGTCTCTCTGTAATGTGAGTCCTCACCGGGGGAGATAGTGTGAGGAGCAGGATCTACACAGATCTACTGGCAGTACTGGGGGGATGACCTGGCAGGTGCCATCTGAGAGAGCTTTTGGTCTTCTCACAAGGCACTGTGCTCCCTCTGTCTCCTAGGTAAGCCGTCATTTTATAACTGAATGTCTGGAGTTAGAGAGCTAGTCTCCGTCCATGGGCCGAGTATGGACTTTATGGGCTGGGTATTCTCCAGGACATGCTGCACAGTTTAAAACTTACCGTTCGAGCTTGTGTTACACCTCTCACTTTTTTTCCCCCCTCTGTTCCCTCCATGTAGCTTCAGCTGTCCTCACTAAGCCTTGTGCAGTGACTGTAGCCAATGAGCCAAGCAAGAAGAAAGTGGATGTCATTGACCTGACAGTAGAAAGCTCTTCTGATGAAGAGGAAGGCCCTCCTGCCAAAAGGAAATGCATCTTTATGTCAGAAACACAAAGCAGCCCAACCAAAGGGTTTGTGAATTTATAGTTCACTATTGTTTATTACACTTGGAACTAACTGTTCCTCGGTTAGGTTTGTAAATGGCTCTTGGAGAGTGGCATAACCGTAGAGGGCCACTTTAATTTGCATTCTGTTCAGTTGAAATATTTTCAAATGAGCATGTTGTTCATGGGAAGCAAATTTTGATGGAGATGATATTCCCATCTTTGGGAAGTGAGGATTGTAATCTTCTCATGTCTAAATATTTCATATTGAACACTTTCTGTTATTTTCTTGACTCTCTTTGTAAGGAGTAAATTTGGCATCACAGACCACCGTGAGGAAGTGGAGTGTGTGGAGTGTGTAATTGGCAATCTGACCAGTATGGATTCTAATTTTGACACCGTTGCTTACTCGTTCTGTGATCTTGGGTGAAATACTTAACTTGTTTGAGCGTCCTTTTCCTGTTCTCTAAAATGGGGTTAAATAATGCCTACCTCATAAGGTTATATTCAGGTTTCAATAAAATAATGCAAGAGCTCAGCCTGATTCAGGCCCATGGTAATTTTCTCAGTAAAAAATCATTGCCTTCCCTTCTCACCCTCTCCAAGGCACAATGTGGGCAAGTAAATGTGGTCTAGCATTTATGGCATCTAAGTGACAGGTTTAAGTAATCAGCAGTAGATACTTCTGAGAGATTTTGGAATCTGCAGGAAAGTAGCAGAGGGTTCTCTCGATATCCCATGAGCATATTATTTCAAACTTGGGTGTGCCAGTCTTGTCTTTTGACCTCTCATTGCACTTCTTTTCTCTAATGGCTTTATTGGGGTATAATTTACATACCATAAAATCCCACATCTGAAGTCTTGAGTTGCACAGTTAAGTGGTTTTAGTAAATTCATAGATACACAGTTATCATCACAATTCAGTTGTAAAATATTCTCCACACCCAGTAAATGTCTCTCATGTTCGTTTGAGTTAATCCCCATGCACACTCCAGTAGGCAACCGTTGATCTTTTTATTGCTATAAATTTGCCTTCTCTAGGCATTTTATACAAGTGGAGTTATATTCTCGGTGCACTTTTGAAACATTCCTTTTTTACAGTTAACTTTTGAAACCAGGAGAATTAAAGCTTTCTGTGCTGCCGCCTTCACTGTTAAAATACTTGGATTTCCAGATGTGATTTCCACATCACAGTGAGAGTACATTTTTTTCCTTAATGGAACTGAAAAATAAGTATTTCAACTGGGATTTTTTTTCTGGGATGCTGATCATTTATGGTTTCTTTTAGACAGTTTAGTTAGCACTTCTAGAATTTAAATGATAAAAAGTTAAAATAGAGTTTTGAAATGTTTACTGGCTTAGATGTGATATTTCCAGAGTTTACTCTCTAATGAAATGCTTTAGAACATGCTGGGGAAATGTGCGTTGCACAGTATATAGTTATATATGTATATAGTTCGATGGAGTCACACCAGGTTGAAGGGTTACTGTCATCTTGGAGGGTGTCTCTGGTGGCTCATTGTAAGGTCATCTGAGATGACCTCACCATGCTGAGGAATCCGAACAGTTCACACCTGTGATCAGCTACCACAGAGATAGATGTTGTGTCTCATCTAGGTTAAAAAGAAAAAACCTAACATTTAGAGTATAAGGTGGAAATTTGTGACCAAACCAGCAACACGTTTAAATTTTGGTTTAAATTGTTTGTAAAGTGCAGCTACCCCATTGATTCTACGAAGCTGGCATAATTCTTAATACCCATACTTGACTGATATATTAACAGCCAAACAGGAAAACTGTTATGAAACAGACTTACATTAGGATGATAAGTGAAAATTCTGAATTCCATCTTAGTAAATTATTTAATAATAATATGTTAAAATGGCATCCTTTAATACCAAGTAGAGTTTATCCAAGAATGCTTTATAATTAGGAAATACATTGATAAATTGGATTTTGTCATAGACAACTAGTCAGCTCTCGACATCTGTGGATTTTGGCAACTGTGGATCATCAGAAATGGCTAGAGGAAATTTTTTTTAAGTTTCCAAAAGCAGGAACTATTTCACATAGCACATGCGTTGTATTAGGTATTACAAGGTATAAGGTAATCTCGAGATGAATTAATTTATGGAGGATGTGTGAACACTACAGTATTTTAGGTAAGGGACTTCAGGATCTGTGAGTTTTGGTATCCTTTTGGGGAAAGGGTCCTTGGACCCAGTCCGCTGTGAATACTGAGGGACGACTGTATATCATCATCTTTATAGATAATGGCCTTCTGTAAATTAACAGCCATTTAGATAGAAGCTCTCTGAAGTGTCAGAATTCACTTAGTGGTTTACCACCACTTGCGCTGATTTGTTCTTAGATTGCATTAATAAAAGAGGCAGTATCCAGGATACGTACCCATGCCAGTTCTATTCCGTTTTAGGCTAAATGGCTTTTCACTTAGACCATTTTAGTCAGGGCTTTCATCAAGAAGGGTGTTAATGAGAGCAGCCAGAGGGAAAGAGGATGGTGAGTGCAGGAAACTGTAGCCTGAGGGATGAGTGGGTCTTAAGGACTGAAGCTGTGAAGCCAGGAAAAGAGAACATGTGGTATTTACTTTGTAGGTCTTGAACGGGAGTCACTGATGACCTGGGTTAAGTTTCTTCTTTGTTAATAGCATTTGGCAGATACAAATCCAGTAGAGGAATGATACATGAAAACTTTCCATTGGAGTTTTCTGAACACTAAGAATGTTGATGTTTTGTTTTAAAATCACATTTTCTCTGTTAAGGTAGAGTGGATGCCCCCTGTGCAGGTGTCACAGTGGTGACCATACTGTGATTATTTCATCTGTGTAATCCTGTCCAACTCTTAGATTTTTTTTTTTCTGGTTTTGTGTCTGGTCATTCTTCTCATGTCCTCCCTTTCGTGTCAGCATCTGGAAATTTTCCCTGAGGTGTAAATTTATCATAGGGCTTCTTAGTGCTAGTAAGCAAATGGGGGGAATAGAGGGAAAATAAGACTTTTAGAAAACCTCTGGTGTTTTTCTAAATTAATAGATAATTTTAAAATATTATGCCCCTACCCCATGCCTTGGAAATTGAATGATTGCTTTGTCATTAATAAAGAGGTATTCTCAAGAAAGGAAGCAAAGGTTAAAGATAGATTAAGACTGTGGTGTTGGAGAAGACTCTTGAGAGTCCCTTGGACTGCAAGGAGATCCAACCAGTCCATCCTAAAGGAGATCAGTCCTGGGTGTTCATTTGGAAGGACTGATGGTAAAGCTGAAACTCCAATACTTTGGCCACCTGATGCGAAGAGTTGACTCATTGGAAAAGACCCTGATGCTGGGAGGGATTGGGGGCAGGAGGAGAAGGGGACGACAGAGGATGACATGGCTGGATGGCATCACCGACTCGATGGACATGAGTTTGGGTGAACTCCGGGAGTTGGTGATGGACAGGGGGGCCTGGCATGCTGCAATTCATGGGGTCGCAAAGAGTCAGACACGACTGAGCAACTGAACTAAAGAATCATTAGGAATTGGTAGCAGATTGAATCTTTGAAAATCTTTTTATGATCATAAAGTGGGAATACCTGGTGAATTTCAGGTTTATAGGTAAAAATTCAAGTTACTGAATTTTCAGACATCTAAATCTGGGCCAAGTATGATGGATTTAGTGATCTAGTACTCTAGAATACTAATGTTTGCTGTCTAGCAGTATGCCAGCCATTTTCTTTTGTGCTGTGAGATTATGTTGTTGTTCAGTCACTGATTGATGTCTGGCTCTTTGCGACCATGTGGACTGCAGCCCACCAAGCTTGCTTGTCCTTGAGTATCTCCTGGAGTTTGCGCAAACTCATGTCCGCTGAGTGGATCATACTCTTCGCCTCAGGTGCCCAAAGTATTGGAGCTTCAGCAGCAGTCCTTCCCGTGAGTATTCAGGGCTGATCTTGTAGTCCAAGGGACCCTCAAGAGTCTTCTCCACACCACAGTTCAAAAGCATCAGTTCTTTGGCTCTCAGTCTTCTTTATGGTCCACCTGTCGTATCTGTACATGACTACTAGAAAAACTGTCGCTTTGATTGTACTGACCTTTGTCAGCAAAGTGATGCCTCTTCTATTTATTAACAATGTGCTGTCTGGTATCACTGAGAGAAATAGAGCTGACTTGAGGACAAGGATAATGACTTTCTATTTAAATATGATGAACTAAAAGTGACAATAAACAACCTGTAACATTTTCAGCTATGTATTAACTGTGTGACTTTGGGAATTCTGTAAGCTCAGTTTTCTCATCTGTAAAGTAGAAATAATAATAATGTGCAATTGATTAAATTATTGTGAGGTTAAATGAAATAATGGCAATGACAGCGCTCAGTAAAGCACTGGAAAGGTGACGTCCTTTGGCCATTGTCGTTATTCATCTTATATTTGACAAACCACCCAATAACTCTTTTTTGTTACATGAAGACAAAAATATGCTGTCTAGGTTTGTCATAGCTTTCCTTCCAAGGAACAAGCATCTTTAATTTCATGACTGTAGTCACGGTCTGCAGTGATTTTGGAACCCAAGAAAATAAAATCTTTCACTGTTTCCACATCTGTTTGCCATGAAGTGATGGGACCAGATGCCATGATCTTAGTTTTTTGAAAGTCGAGTTTTAAGCCAACCTTTTCACTGATATTATGCATAAAGCTATAAAAACTTATATGTGTACATAATACATAATGTACATATAGGCCTGTGTGTTTACTTGCCAATCCTATGGGGAGGGAGTAACAAAAGCTTTAAAAAATGTTTTTAGTATTTATAGCATCACATACTTAGACCCATAATTCCACCAGACGTAGCCATTTAGATTTCACCATGGTTCCTGTTGTTCCATATCTATAAATACATCTATTTTTGCACAGGCAGTCGAGTTGTTTACCTTTCCGAATGTGATCTTTGTGATGCTTCTGATTGAGATAAAAATCCGCTACCAGTAGGTAATTTGATAATCCTAACAAATGGCGAATTTTACCCGTTCTATATAAAGTTGAATTTGTGTTAATGTTCCAAAGTTCAGGTAATCGGATTTAACTTACTCTGAATTGTTTAGCTTTTCAGATATTTGCTGAGATGTAGATGTTGATTTAATAATTTGTACTGTCACTGGATTGTGACATTTTTACATATTGTGGTAGCGTTTTATATTGGTGAAACAAGGAACAGTTAATCACTCAGAGTTTTATGTTATGAGAGCAGAAGATGTGCAGTGGTTAAGGGTTACTATGGTGATGAATGCACTGGGACATTGACCTCACTTCTGTGCAGGTGTAAGTAAAGGGCCAGGGAGGGAAAGTGAGTGGTGTTGTTTTCTATGAATCTGATCCAGATTGAAAGGTCAGTTGGGGATCAAGAGAAAAGACAGTGTGAGATCATCAGAGCCACTTTTTACGCCCCCTTGTGAGTACTAACATATGCCAGTCTCTCTTTCCCTCTTATTCCCATGACCCCACGCCCCAGTTTCTGATGCACATTCCTGTGTGGGAGGAAGGATCATGTGTAATTTGGAAACACTTTTGGTGATTTCCTGTTCTCCTTTCACCCTTGTAGAGGACCAGTGTCTTCAGACTTCCAGAAGGAGATGTGCTTTAATTGAACATACCTACTTGGGCTCATCTCAGGTCTTCTCTTTCCCCCTCCAGAGTCTACCTTTGTGGTTTTAGATGGCCAGGTAACACTGGCATCCAAGAAACCTGATTGTAACTGAGGCAGGTTGCTCTTTTTGTCAGTCTGGAAAATGTGTTTTGAAATACTTAGCTTATGTTATTGTCTCAAGCATACTGTATCTCCTACGATTCCCAAATAGATCAGTCTCAGTTCACTTGCTTTTCTGAGATCAGCATTTGCCAACACAGCCCTGTATATCCTCTCGGGATGACTCTGTTTTCCTCCTTTCCAGTGACATCTGTATTTTTGGAAAAATAGTACAGAATAACCGGGCTTCCCAGGAGGCTCAGTGGTAAAGAATCCTCCTGCCAGTGCAGAGGCTGCAGGAGATGCTGGTTTGATCCCTGGGTGGGGGAGATCCCCTGGAAGAGGAAACGGCAACCCACTCCAGAATTCATGCCTGGGAAATCCCATGGACCAGAGGAGCTTGGTGGGCTACAGTCCATAGGGTCTCAAAGAGTCATACATGACCTAGTGACTGATCATATACACGCGCTATTTCTATCAGCTGTGCGTCATCTTTCTCGTGACCCCTTCCAGCTGTGGAGATTGTGCCTGTCTCGTTGAGCTCACAGTAGTTTACTGGTGGTGCTTTGGAATGCTGACCTTAATGTCCTGATGACCTCATGTCCATGGGTCCCCGTCCCCTACTCTTCTTTTTTTCCCTCAAATTTAGTAAAGTTTTGGTTTTCAAAATGCACGGTGGTGGGACCTGTCTATGCATCTTTACTGGAAGCTGGGGTATCTTCACCTTTGGTGTTTCTGGTTTAAATTACTTGTACTCTGTGCTTCGAAACCACTTTGATGGATGCTTTACTGAGTAGCTCCTGAAGGGCTGCCCTGGCAAGGAGCTGTGAGTCTTCAGTCTCTTGGAGACGACAGCTGAGGTTTTAAGCTTGTAGTCAGGAACTTCCTTGCGTAGTCTGGCATATGTGGCTTTGTCAGGCAAGACTAGGTTATTGAACTTGTCCCATATTTTGCCTTTGGCCTTGCCCCCAGACTTGTTCACTGGGTGTTTGTCTTTCTTTGCTGGCTTTCTGGCATCTACTTTTTCTTGTCATCCTTGGGTAGCATTTCAGAGATTGGAGAGCAGCTGCTACCCCTGCAGCCTCACTAAGATGTTGGACAAAAAGATGGTCACCATCAGCCAGAGGGTCCATGACGTTGCTCAGTTGCTTATATATATATATATTTAAGATGTTTTCTTGAGGACTTCTAATCATTTACTCTGGACTAAGCTATAATGACTATTAAGTGGGAAGAATGCAAAATCATTTCTCTTTTTTCCTGAACTTCTTCAAAAATATGTTTAACTGCCGGGGTCCAGCCCCGGTGTATCCAGAGAAGTTTGAAGCGTGGATGGCGTAGGCGAGGAAAACTTATTTATTAATGTAGGGTTAGATTAGGAAGAAATAGTGTAGTAGGAAAATTAAGTGGAGAAAAGAGGCTGAATAACTTGGCTTACGGGGAAGACCAGTAAAGTTCCAGACAAGGAACTTGCACACCATCTACGCTGAGCCACCAGCACCCTAGCCCACTTGAATATCTAAGGGTGCCCCGCCTTAGGCTCCCTTGTGCGAGGGTCTTAGAAGCCAGGGCAAGTAAGTATACTTGGTGAGCTACCCTGCTCCAGATGGGAATTTAGCCTGAAATTAGAGTAAAGAGGAGAGGGAGGGAGAGGGAGAGAGAGAGAGAGAGAGAGAGAGAGAGA
>SJYV01010468.1:442293-530778 GCA_006410875.1 Neotragus pygmaeus | reverse complement strand
CCAGGTGCCTAAAAGATAAAGAATATGGAGGTCTGGCAGCAATCATTGAGTCAACAGTGAAAACCCGTCACCAATATGATTTTTAACTCTCTAGAAAAGGCTCTGTATCTTTAAGATGCTTTTAAGCTTTGTGTCTCTTGTGGTTGGGGGGCTGTAAGCAATTCACAAGCTGTAAGAGGTAGGGGGAACCTGTTAGGCAAGCTAGAGAGCTATCAGAGGGGGTTTAACTGAAACATCCCTTTAAAATGCAGAAGACTAAAGCCCTGATTTGACTTTTTCCAGAGAATATCAAAAGCAGAGTACAAGAGCTGGCAGATTTTTGGTTTTTGGGGTACATGCTCAGGAAATTCCATGGGGAACCCCTGAAGCTTGATCACGTCCTTGCGTTTTGTCAGGCTTCCTTCCTCATGACCTTGTCACAGGTGGGACTCCTCACGCTGGGCCCCGGCATTTTACCATACTGCTTCTTGAAATTATAAAATAATTATATATAGGTATAGTGTGTATACATATATGTATAAATACCAGTAATAAAGTGTGTCTTAAGCATATTTAATTTGGGTTCTTAGCAGCATGAACAGTGAATTTGAAAGTCGTAGCACTCCTGAAAGAGTAGGTGGTAGCTAGTGTTTTTATTTCTGAATATTATGTCTTAAATCCTGAATGTTTTATTCTTAATCTAATTTATTTTCTGAGTGCTACTGGTTTTTATCAGATTGGCTGGCTTTAGGACTGTCTTTACTCAGGTGATCCCAGATAAGAGTGCTAATAATGAACACAATTCATGTTGCAATGGAAGGAATTATGTTTGAGTTATAGTATGTAAGTAGCTTTACTCATAAAGGTGCCCTGATTTAAATCAAATTTTAGGAGTCTTCTATTTTATTTCTAAATTTCTTTATATATAACTTACTAATATCACATGCATGTTACACATACATTAGTAGAAGCAGTATGTAGTGTATAGTCCTATTTGTGATTCAGAGTTCTATGTTTTGCTCCAGCAGCGTTCTCCATGTTTTAGTGCCACCTTGCTCTTACGTCACAGCTGCTATTGAGAGGCAGCATATGTTCATGTTAAAGTGAAGACTGTTACGAAAGAGGAGAGTGAGTGGAGTTCTGTGTAGTGAGTAGCTGCTGTATAGTTGTTTTGAAGCTTAGTGAACTTACGATTGAGAATGCCCGGTAGTACAGCTCTTCTCTCCTGTGAACTAACAGCCAGATTGTTTGTAATTTCCCATGCTATTTAAAACAGGGTTCTCATGTATCAGCCATCTTCTGTAAGGGTGCCCAGTGTGACTTCGGTTGATCCTGCTGCTATTCCGCCTTCATTAACAGACTACTCAGTACCATTCCACCACACGCCAATCTCAAGCATGTCCTCAGATCTGCCAGGTATGTGACGAGTTGTTTTGTTTTTTATCAATTTTTTTTTTACCATTTATTTTTTTATCTTAATCTGTGAAGCAAATATAATTTAAGTATCTTAAATAAAAATGCAAAGGAAATTGCTCAGGAAAGGGTTCCTGTAAAGGTGATACCTGTTTTAAATATTAATCACATCCAATTGCTATCATTTTAACTACCAAGCAATCTATAGATTTTGTTGAGAGGAAATAGAGTGGTAGGATAGTGGGAAAATCTTATGGAATTTATTTTCCAGCATAGAGAATGTACCACAGGGAGACTTTTTCTTGGTTTATTTTTCATGGAAGCTTCACAGGTTAGAGAGAATGTTTTCTCATACCTTTCTTTTCTGAAAGCACATCACTTTTTGGTAGCCCATCACAACTTCAGAATATACTTGTGAACTGTGAGATCAGGTTGCCTGCCAGCTTTACCATATAAAAATAGGATCTGCCTGCTCTTTTTCCACAACACTCCTGAGTATTTAGGGTTATCTTTAAAAAAAAATTTTTTTTAAATTGGAGGATAATTGCTTTACAATGTTGTGTTGGTTTAGGGATATCTTTTATATGTATATTAACAGTTAAAAACTTCATGGCTGCCTGAGTTACCTTAGTATCAAGTTTTTTCATAGATCAAATTGGCAAAGGTTTAGAACCAGTGACTTTATGACTTCCCTTCTCTCTGAAGGGCCCTTTTATTGAAATTCAATTACCTCCTCCTTTTATTAATTTTCTTCTCTAGATTTAGGAAGTTAATTTTGACCTGTGATTTATTCTTCTTGGCCCTCTTAGTAAGATCTTTATTTTAAGCACAATATATATTCTATTGGGTAAAATTTGTGTTGTTGGAACAGTTGATAGTTGTATAATCTGGTCAGGTGTAATTTTGTCACTTGAAACTTGTTCAGTTTTTTAAGTTTGAATACAATTTAATGGAAAAGAGTAGACTAAAAATAGTATCCATCAAAAAAAAAGTTAAAAGCTTTTTGGTTCTTAAATATATCTCCTCCACATGTTCTTTGGGAATTGGTTCTTTAAAAAAAACTGTAAACCCAGCCAGCACCAGTTACAGAGTCATTGCTGATACAAAGCTTGATTTTGAGTTACAGGTGAAGTTTCATGGTTCATAAGAAAGAGGGAAGGTCAGAGTCTTAATTCCTAACTGCCATGTTTTGTTTTAACTGTGGCTAGTTTTAAATGCAGTTGAAAAGTTTCCACATGTCATCTTAGTATGTGTCACAAATAAGCATTCCAGAAGAATTCATTTCCTAAAACTCTTGAATTAAAAATTAATCCTGAGAAAAAAGATAATGAACATTCTCTGTTAACTAAATGACTCTGGCCATTTAGCAATAGAATAGATACAATGTACAAATCACTTGCTCTGTTAGCTTTTGAATTGTGTGAGTTTGGATGAATTTTTAATTTCAGAGAATTTATATTTCAA
The DNA here is from genome assembly GCA_006410875.1 of Neotragus pygmaeus. Taxonomy (NCBI): domain Eukaryota; kingdom Metazoa; phylum Chordata; class Mammalia; order Artiodactyla; family Bovidae; genus Neotragus; species Neotragus pygmaeus. The sequence goes on along the minus strand of SJYV01010468.1, from coordinate 527,922 downwards.
AATTTGGGCATAAAGTCAGACTATTTACTTTATAAAATGTACAGATTTGAGAAAAATGCGATAAAATATGTTAATTGTGTATTTCATAAAATACATTTCAAGCTGGTAAGAACTAAGACTATTATCCAGGACTGGTATTTAGCCATTATAAGCTAGTATAGTGATACTGCTTATTAAAATGTTAAAAGATTTTCTTACTGATAAATGGAATAGAATAGGATTTATTGTACTTTAGAAGAGTTATCAGTTTACCGTCATTTATGAATTATGTAGTAGTTACTTGATCTAAATAGTTTAGTTTTTATTTGGGTTTTACTGTTAATATGCTCTTTTGTAATTAGTAATTACTTTAGGGATTTTTTTGTGCATAATTTTTATGTAATTAGTCATACTGTACAGAGTTTTGATATTTATAAATTTAATAATTTATAATAAAATATTAAATAGAATACCAAGAATTGAGAGATGACAAACTCTTAATACATTTCTTAACATTCCTTTTAAACGTCATAAACATGAATCTTCTGAATCTGCAGGAGAACAAAGAAGAAATGATATTAATAATGAACTGCAGCTTGGAACATCTTCTGATACTGTGCAACAGTGAATGCAAAAATAAAACATAATTTGTATTTGTGGAATGGAAAACAGCTTGATTATTTCACGAAAAAATATGACTGCCTTATTATTGCTAGTGCCATATTGTCAGGTGCGAATGGTGCTCAAAAGTTGTATCATTAAAATTTGAAAGTGCTAAACATTTACATATTTAATCATGTAGCAGTTATGTTTTGTTAAAACTTCATGGCTCAAGTAAGTAAAATGTATTATTATTAATAAGACATACAGAGTCAGTTTCACATGAAGCAGCATTTAAAAACTACAGATTTATCAGTATTGAGAAAAGCATTTAGAATGTACCATCATAATTTTTAAAACTACCTGCTTTTTTAGTTAAAGATAATTATGAAATACTTGAGTAAAAACACAACATACCATTACAGTTCAAACTTCTGGCGAAATAAGAATAGCATTTTACTGAACTTTTATAAAGTACTAAGGCAATAATGTTTTAATCACTATTCATGAAGCTTCTTCATCTGTTTCGTGTAACAGTTTTCATAGTCTATACTTACAAAGAATTATAAGACATTGTTGATAGTAGTCTTTTAATAGAAGGAATAACATCTGAAATACTGTGCAAGCTTCAGTGTTACTGTTGGAGAGAAAATGGTTTCAGTGAGAAATATTTACATTGAAATATTATTGAATTTTGTGTAGACAGCATCTGTATAATACAGCTAGGGAGACAACAGTGGGTTTCAACCAAAATTTCAGAAAAATTTTTAGATACTTTTATTATGGCGTTGTATAAGTTATCATATTCAGTTATCCCTGGATGAGATGTCAAAAGATACAGATCAGTTAAATCTCTTAAAAGTATTTTATCAATAGACTGTGAGCACACATGAAATAATCATCCAATAATAGAAATGGTGAATATATAAAACTTGCAGATGATTATTATAAGAGCTAGACAGATTTTGAATTACTGTTCAGCTGCCGCAGAGAGAGGATTTACTCAGCGGTATTATTACTGTGAACAGAAAATCGCTTACTGAAGTACGTCACCTCCTTAGTATTACTTTAATGGGGAACTCTTTGGAAAAACTGGTTATGATTCCCTTTGTCCAGTGTTGGCTCAAATCTTGTATCTTATAGCTAGTGATAGGCATAAGAAATGACAAGTCATGTCAGCAGTTTTCAAAAATCTTGTAGAAATTGAATGACTTATTTGAAATGATTGGTGCTACAGCTTGTATTATTCAATAAGTGTTATCATTATACCCTTATTTAGAGATTATAAGGGAATAAACTTAAACATTTGATTTATCAGTTATATTCACACGGGTTAAATATCATTTCCCACTAATATTCTCTATTTAGACTAACAGTCTAGTATCATAGTACACTCTATTATAATTATTGTACTTGAGGTGACGTTGAATACCAGAATATAAAAATTCATAGAATAAATAGAAATTGGCCTTAGTAATGTTATACCTAATATATGATTTTTAAAGATGTTTTAGAATTTAGTCAGACAGAGGTCTAGGGGAACTGACCTTGAAGTTTATTGCTAGACTTTTCAGACATGAAGATTTTATTATTTATTGTTATAACTTTAATATTTCAAAAAGTATTACCGGGCAACCTTTTGTCACTTTTCTATTTCTAAAGTATAATTGGAGGATCCCAAATCTTTAGAAAACTGCATTAGCTTACAACCCAGTACACCTTGGCAAGATTTCGCTTGTTAGGGAGCAGCAGTTAGGAAGTGCTTGCCTTAGGCAGCGTGTTGAACTGCGTACTGCTCCTTTTGCTGCGGGAACCGCGGGACAGAGAGTTGTCCGTGAAAACAGACATTTATTTGTTTAAGAAGTGATATTTTAGATGAAGCTTAATGTGTATTTCTAAAAAATAAATGTGAAGTGTCTTAAGAGACTAAGCATGTTTTTTTTAATGTCTCAATCCAGATAATCACCTCTTCATTTTATTGCTTCTCATTCTACTAAGTGAAAATTTGCTTTGACTAGTTCTATTTAAATTTTGGACTCCTCTACCCCTTTTAAACAAACCTCTGGGGATGGTTTTTCCAGTTGTTTGTCAAGACATATGTACGTTTTGGGGTTTTATGCACATAAATATCCTGAAATATCCTGATTGTGGTATAGACCTTCCCTACAGCAGAATGGTAAGGACTTAACCCAAATGTTCTATGACTTAAATAAAAAATGATTTGGGGAAATAATTCTTGTCTCCAAAATATGAGACAACTATTAACAGAACATTTTTGTTTTAGGTTTGGATTTTCTTTCCCTTATTCCAGTTGATCCCCAGGTATGTATCCTGAATTTAAGCAACTAATTTGTATTGGATTGTTGGTTGTGTCACTAACTAAAAATGACCAGTTGCATAAAATCAGGACAGTCAACTCTCAGTTACTTAAATTGATGGAAGGAAAGTACTTCTATAAATATTTCACAATTTTACTTGGAGGTGTGACGTTGTTTTTCAGTTTATGATATTTTGACCTTTACTACTAGCATTTTAAATTATTTTTTGTTTAGTTTAATATAATCATTTGGCATTTCTTAACAAGCATTTGAGTGATTAAAATGAGGGGAAGCAGTGCTGGATGACTGGAAATGTTGAAACTTTCTAGAGATAATTTGTGAAACACTTGTTCTGTACATAAAAGATGGCTGAAGCTGATTAAACAGATTGAATCAATAGCTTGATTCTTGCTAGTTTTTAAAGGCAGTCAAATTCAGACTTTGAAGAAGCCCTCACCTAAAATTGCTATAAATCAACCATTCGTGTTTTCTCTGTCGGAGATAAGAAACTAGTATTCCAGTGTCCCACCATGAAAACCTTGGAGTGAGCACAGACTCCACTGATAGATAGGCTGGTAGCAGAGGAGGAAAAGGCACAGGGAAAGCTGATGGGGAAAGCAGACAGAGGAAGAGACGTAGAGAGAAGTGTTGAGAGTCGGGATGGAGAGAGGAAGAGCCATGGATCACTGCTTTTGTAGGCTGCTCAGAATCAGCTCCCCACAGGTTGCGTATCAGCTTCCTGGTTTGATACTCTGTTTGATCACAAACAGTACTGGAAGTTTGGGCCCAAGGTGACAAGCACAGAAAGAGAAGTTTCTTTTCAGCCTAAATTGACTTTGTTACATTAGTAGATTCTATGGCAAAATATCTATGTAATTTTTCTAGGAGATAGATTCTTCAGGATTAAAGTATTACTGATTTTTATGTGAACCATCCTTTTTTTAAAAATTGTCTTGGAACCTTGAAGATTTTTATTTTATAGGGCCATTCAGCATGCTTGGTGTCAGGCTAACTTGTTGATAAAAAAATACCTCGAATTGATAATATTGATGAGCCGTCCTTACTGATCTTCCATGTAGTCAGTCTAAACACCAGCTTAGGACCTCTCCTCTGGCAGTGTGTGCTGGACCTCGCTTACCATACTACAGTTAGTGCAGTTGTTTCTGACATAATACAGTCTATGGTGATATAAAATAAAGCTTTTAGCTCTTGTTTTTCTTCCTCCTGGTCAGTATCCGAGTACTTAAACCCAGGTTGAAATTTGTTTGGGGATTAGCAATTAAGATTTAAACCAACATTTATAAACACTGGGAGGGGGCTGTCAAGCAGGCATCTCAGAGGCAATTAGATTTCCTTTAAGGTTTATTCCAAAATTTTGTTTTTTATTCTAAAATACAGGAGATCCCATTCTGAGCATCCCGGGGTAGTTAGCTACTGTGTAGTCTCTATATTAGAGTGTATGCTGTCTTCTAATCACACAAGTATCTGTTACATGTATGTAGATAGGAATCAGATGTTGTTTTTCCGCTGATCAGTCTTAACATTGTTCCTTAAGGGTCTAATTAATAATAACTTTTGAAGGAATTATTGAATTTTTTGTTAGCACTTTTGTTTAAAGCCGTTAAAGATAAGTTTATTAGCTTTTTACAGTGTGCTTTAAATTTGGTATAAATACGTTTTGTGAGCAAATTCAAGACTAAGTATGAGTCATAATTGTGGGGCTAGTATTCAGTATTAAACAAACTATAGTTATTATTGACATTTTTGTACTACTACCTACATATTTGGTCAACAGATTCTGTTTTGAGACAGTCGAGAATATGCTGCACTCATCAAATAATGTAAAATGTTAAATTTGTGCCACCTTCTATCCAAAGATGTGAAGTTTTGAGAAATTTTAAAATCGCACCAAGATTTAAATATGTGGCTATCACTTGTGCATATCTAACAGTGTGTAGTCTCTTTATTTACAATCAATGAAGCCTCGTCCTCATCCGCATCATTGTTTGTTTCAAGCAGTACTGTCCTCCTATGTTTTTGGATAGTCTCACCTCACCCTTAACAGCCAGCAGTGCGTCTGTCACCACCACCAGCCCCCATGAAAGCAGTACTCATGTTAGTTCATCCAGCAGCAGGAGTGAGACAGGGGTCATAACCAGCAGTGGAAGTAACATTCCTGACATCATCTCACTGGACTAAAGGAGGACTCACTCGATTCTAGGAATCATTCATCAAAACTGCTCTTTCTTGGATCTCTGGTCCGTGGAAGCTATTTTTTTGCTAATGATTACTTTGATATTTATTGAAATGTCAGATGGATTCGTTTGCCTTCTGAGAGATGAACACAGATGACTGCAACAAGAACCACATGACATGCACGGATTTTTCTTACTCTTGATGTACTCTGGAGCATCAGATACATTCAGCTGTAACTACATCCTCTTGAGAGATGGATTTCAATTTCATGTTACTGGATAGATTCTACAAATCAGTTAAATTTTTTTTGTTGTAATATACAGCAATAAAATTATGTAAATATTCAAGTATACTTTTTTCTAATTAAAAAAAATGTAATCAGTGATTCTTAAATGACAACTTTTTGTTTAACCTGATGTGAAGGAAAAATACATGGAAAGAAGTTACATTTGCCAAATGAGTCCTTTCCATGGATTTGTTCTGTTCTGTTGAAATAATGAAGTCTAGATCTAAAGTGGCCAGAGCTTGGGTTCCACTGTTCTTCATTTCCATCCAAGGAACAAGGCCTGTATGTTTCCCCTCGAGGTTGTTGGCACTCTGGTGTTCTGTGCGCGAGCGTGCAGAGTGGAGTTCTGGAGTTTGGCTGCTCCTTCTTAGTGAGTATGCTGAAGAACACTATTCAGAGTCTGCCCTGATGTAATGTGTGCTGTTTTTGGTAACTGAACTTTTTTCTTCTAGAGATGTCTGTAAATTAGGGGCTTACCTTCTCGACGAAGTTCTCTGTGACCGTTGACTGAAATGTTTCTGGATTGAGGTGTGGCTGGAATGTTAAGATTTTGTTCACACTGTCCAGAAATATTGAGAGCATGGAGGCAATGGAAGAACAGATTTAGGGGCAGTCGGAACAGCAAAGTTTAATTTCTTCCTAAGAACGTCTTTTACTTGTTATATTTTATAGGATAATGTTCAAATCTGCTATGAGTAATACTGACAAAGTATGTCATAGATCTCATTTTTCTCATAGCAGTGATTTTTAAATTTAAAGAACAAACAATAATAGCAAGGGGATGGAAGTGGCATCAGATTTCCTTTTTTTTTTTTTTTNGATAATGTTCAAATCTGCTATGAGTAATACTGACAAAGTATGTCATAGATCTCATTTTTCTCATAGCAGTGATTTTTAAATTTAAAGAACAAACAATAATAGCAAAGGGATGGAAGTGGCATCAGATTTCCTTTTTTTTTTTTTTTTAAAGGAGATGTTTCCTGAAACCACAGAAAATAAACAGAATTAGAAGTGTTTGAGTATAAGAAAAGTTTGAAGAGAGGATGGGCCTGAAACCCACTTTGAAAACCACTCTCTGACTATGTGTTTGATTTAAAATCTCCCAGGAAGCTGAATTTTACCCTTAGAGAAACATTTTTATCCAGATTTTATACTTTGCTTTCATTTGGCTGCACAATTTTGATTTCTCAAGGAGTTAATACTTTTCCTAATGTTTAGCTTTCTCTCCCTAAGCTGTATCTAAGGAAACCTTTGTTTAAAAATCATTAATCTAGCTGATTTCTCAGACTGAAGTGCCCAGATGGAGAGTCCACCAGTTTCGTGTAGGATGGGGAACAGTCAGGGCTGGTGCAGCTCCAGGGGCTGCCTGGTCACTGCTTGGTCTTCACACCTTCTCAAGTTCTCATGACCTTTGTGCTGTTTTTGTCCTCGTTTAACATTTCCTGTGATTTTCTACATCATCCCTTCTTTGGCTGTATTATCCCCTTAATGTATTATCCCTTTTGGAGAGTTAAAAACATGGAAAACAAACCTGAATCTTCTTGCAGTTGTTACATCATAGTTGCCAGTTTTAAATTCTTAGGACATGTTGCAGTCCTTTGGTCCATACACAGAATTTCTTCCTGGTAAACTTTTATATTGCTGCTCTAAATGTGGATGCAAGTTCTGTTAACTCTGTAATCAGACAGAAAAAGTAATCTGATTTGTGTGATACAATTTGTTAATAAAGAAATGCTGTATATTTGTTATCATTTTTTACCCATTAGATTCTCAGAGAACCACCCCCCCCCAACTTAACCAACAGAGTTTTATAAGGTAAACGAAAAAAATAATAGAAATCAGTTCATTTACTTGATTCTTGTAACTGATAACTGATGTGGTTTTATAGTTGTACTTTGTTTTCTTTTCACTATTTTATCTGAACAGTTGTATTGTTCATTTTTGGTGCTTTACACTAAATTACATAAATTTTTAATTTATCTCATACGGGCGACTAACATTTTTTTAAAATATATTTTTAAGTTTATAATCTTAAAATTGAGACTTTTATGCATGTATCTTTGAAGGTGAGTACCTTTTTTTATGATTTGGCTCTATGACAACAGCATGCTTACTAAGCCATTGTCCTTTTTTTAGTATGGCTACCAAGTAACTTTTACTGGGACCCTGCCTTTGTAGTATAGTGTCTTTTACTAGCCAAGATACCTGCTCAACCAAGTATAATTCAGTTTCAGAGGAGGTCATCTCTACCTGTTACTTAGGTGGCAGCCAACCATCTGCCATCTGATGATGTTTAAGAAAAGGAACTGTAGTTACCAGCCTCTTACAAACACTTAGCCAGCCTGTGTTTTTATGTTTGTTCACACAGAAATGTTAAGAGAGTTTCCTTGCTCTGGTAACTCATGACAATATAATTGGTACTGAATGTAGCTTCATGCCTAGGGTCTGCTTACATAGACTAACTTTTTGATTCTTAGGTAAGCTGCTTTAGGACTTTTTTTTCCATTTCTGCCCAGAAGGTATAAATTCTTTCAGCAACTGTTGTGGGATGATTATAAAGGCCAAACGAAACCGTAGAGTCCAGAAAGCTAGAATGGAAATGCCATGATTAAGTGAATGATTGTGAGTATACATAAGGGATCCGTAACTCTGGGTATAAAGCAAATTTCCCTAGGGTAGAATTTTAAAAGGATTTGAAAAAAGTTTGGATTGTAGAGGAAAGATATTCAACAGACTGTTGTGATTTAGGATTCAGACCTTTCAGCCATTCTTCCTTCAGAGCAGTCCTGAACATGTGTCATCTAGTAACCAAGGCGTCTGCTTTTCTTCTGCCAAAAAAGTATTTATTAGTTACATTTTGTCTTTTTAAGTAAAGTTGAATTTTATAAAGTATTAGGTCTCAACTCTGTCTTTGATTTCTCTCTAGCCCCCCAGTGGGTGTGAAAAAAGTCTCCCCCCGCCCCAAGTAAACACTTTATTTTCCTAATCTTTTTCGTCGTGGAAAACGGAGAGCAGTGTGCCATTTAAAACTTGGGTCTGACATTGTATTTTGTGACCCTGGGCCTAGGTCTGTGCTGTGTGAGCATGGAGTTGTCATTTAGATTGGGAATTCATGACAGAACCTGACTCACCATCTTTTCTGCTGCATTTCTACATGGATATGGTGGAACTTAGAGAAAAGTAAATAATTTCTCTGCTTTTTAAAGAATGACTGGTTTGTAAGCCCCCACTTTTTTATTAGGAACCTCACTCCAATTCCTAGCAGAAACCGATAAGTCTGTATAAAAATGCCCATTCTGCTTTAATGCTTGCCTGATTCAATATTTTTTTTCTGTTTATATTTTTTTTTTCTGTTGGTAATACATGCTTATTGTGGGAAGTCCAGACAATACAGAAAAGGTAGAAAGGGCACTTAAATATTTTTGAGTGTTTCTTGCTCGTCTCTGCTACATGTTTGTGATTTTACATAGTTTTATTCACTGTCAGCGTAATTTGTATCTTGATTCTTTTTTCTCAGTCTACAGGCCTTATTCCAAGTTACTAAAAACTACACTGTATGGATGTGCCATGCTTTCTGTTGCCTTTCCCTGTTGAACATTTTAGGTTATATCTCATGACGCTGTGTTTCAGTGCATGTCTTTGTGCATAAATTATTTCCTTAGGATAAATTCCTAGAGGTGAACTTCTGAGTCAAGGATGTAAATACTTCTGTAGTTTTTGGTGCACAGCACTTTTCCAAGTGTTTTTGCTAGCCATGTGGTATGAGAAGAACGAACTAACCATATTTTCCAAGAATATGTACCATTAACTGTATGCAGGCATCTGCATTAAGGCCTTCCACATCTGACCTTGGTGAGCTGGGGTAACTGATTGGGAGATAATTGGCAGAAATTTTCCTGGGATGTCTCAGTTTCAAATATATCTCTCTGATAACTTCCAGAAACACCTGCTTATAAGGATATCCACGTGATTTTTCACACATTTTTACTTGCATTATCAAGTCACGTGCTACTTCATAACAACATTCATAAACGTGTTACACTGTGGTTTCCATTTTTAGTTAGAAAGTCCTGACTTTCTGAAACCGTCTCTGCCTGGGGCCAGCCCTCAGTAGCCAGCTCTCTCTCTTTTTCCTCTTCCTTAGGCTCCATTTTGGCCTTTCTGAGGTCCCCAAAGCCAGTAGGATCATCTGAGCCAAAGGCAGCCCAGCTCAAACTGGAGAAGTGGTAAGGCTAAAGCAACAACAGAAGCAGAGCTAAGCTTTGCTTTTCATTTTTTTTTCGTGTGTGTTTCCTGCCCCATCTTGGTGTCCTCAGGGTAGCTCTGGGATAAGAAAAGCAGTCTTTTGCTCAAGGTATTACTTTCTTGATTGGCAGGCCATGTTGTTTCCTGAACTGTTTCTTTTTGAATGGATTTTACAGCTGCTTTTATGTTTTCAAAGCTCAAGTCTTTACAGGCTCAACACTTGTAAAAGTGTTTTTGTTGTAAAACACTCACAACAAAAGAGTGTTGTGTTATAAAATATCCCTCGTATTTGGGTCTTCATCAAACCATTCAACAAGATTTCAGTGTGTTTTGAAAGTGTATGTGGACTAGACTGGTAAAACAAATCTGGTCCCATTCTTCAAAGGGCTTACAAGTTTTCAAAAATCAGGAATTCTTACCTACTAAGAGATGTGCTAAGAAACCTACAACATATCACGTTCCTTACCACAGTCTTTCAGAGGAAAGTAGTGTTGGAAAACTATTGGAGAAGGAAATGGCAATCCACTCCAGTATTCTTGCTTGGAGAATCCCATGGACAGAGGATCCTGCTGGGCTATGGCCCATGGGGTCGCAAAGAGCTGGACACGACTGAGCGACTTCACTTTCACCACAGTCTTTCAGAGGAAAGTAGTGTTGTCTTTATGTTGCAAATGAAACGGATAAATTTTGCAGTTGGACTTGGGTGTCTGAAACAGACCTATTAATTCCAAAGCCTTCTGACTAAACTGAAGTGACACTAATTAGGGAGTCTGTTGGGGAGGCTGGTGTGGTAACCTAGACATGAAGTTATGAGAACTGATTCCGGGTGATGGCTCCAGGAATAAGGAAGGGAGTGGCTGATGGAGCCATTTCAAAGGAAGACTCAAGATTAAGTGGATGTAGGAGTAAGAGCTGAGTCCGTTTCTCAAGGCAGAATGGACAACAGTCATTAAGGGGAGATGACGGTGAGTTTGATAATTAAGATGAGATTTCAGAAAGTTTTCAAGAAGCGTGTTTTTGTTCTGCGGTCTTAAGAAGTGCAGACTCCCCTCGCCTCCGTTCTTACCGTCACTCGTCTGCCTTCTGTGTGTGTTCCAGTCTTTCCCAGTTGCCTGCCCACCCTCGTGCTTGTGCATGCCCAGTCGCTCAGTCGTGACCGACTCTTTGCAACCCTTTGGACTCTAGGCCATGTCTCCTGTGTCCCCTGCATCACAGGTGGATTCTGTACCTGCTGAGCCATGGGGAAGCCCTCTGTCCACCCTCTCTCCTCCCTTTACCATGCTTGGCTGCAAGTTGATGGGTTTTTTAAAAATTTGCACTTCATCTGCATGGTTATAATGAATTTGGCTGTCTCCTAAAGGCCTGCCATAGCCTGCAGCTCTCACCAGTGTGGGCTGTGTCCACATTCCACTATCTCGGGAGCTGGTGGCGGCTGCCCTTCCTCTGTCTTGTAATTTCTAAATAATTTCTCAAGGCTTCTGACAAAAATCTGCCCTTGGGTTGCCTATGTCAGGCAGTTATACTGTCAGTTACCTCTGCTCTTAGCATCGATCACTCCCATTGATTTGCTGAAGGCCTCACTTCCTGACAGTGTACTTGGCCATCTCTGATTCTGTCATATTCTCAGTGACTTAATGTTCTGACAGATGACCCATCCAACACTGGCTGAGATTTTTGGTTATCTTGGCTCCAACATTGAAACTCCCTATTTAACCCTCTCTATTTTCTTTGTACTTCCTACCCAACTTCAATATCACATCCTTTGGCATGTCCTCAGACTCCTTTCTCAGTCACCTGCCAGTCCTTTGACTTGACACTGCATGGTTCTTTCCCCATTCTCATCAATTAATGCAAATATTGCCATTCCTTTTTTCTTTTTTAATTGAAATATAGTTGATATACAAAATTATGTTAATTTTAGATGTACCACATGATTTGATTGTGTGTATTCTCGCTGTGATAAATCTAGTAACCATTTGTCTCCATAAGAAATTATAATAATGTATTATGCTGTATGTTTTCATTCCTGTGGCTTATTTTATAACTGGAGGTTTATATCTCTTAATTCCCTTTACCCATTTCTTCCCCTCTCCAGCCCCTCCCTCCTGGCAACCACTCATTTGTTCTCTGTATGAGTCTTTTCATTTCATTTGGTTAGATTCCACAAAGGAGCAAGATCATATGGTGTTTGTATTTTTCTGATTTATTTCACCTAGCATAATAGCACTCTAGATCCATGCATGCTGTTGGAAATGGCAGGATTTTTTTTTTGTTGTTAATGGCTGTGTTGTGCGTGTATGCACTTCTTTACCCATTCATCTGTGGGCACTTAAGGTGCTGCCATATACATTGGCTATTGTAAAATACTGTTGCAGTGAGTATTAATGTGCACATATCTCTTTGAAGTCATGTGACATCGTGTAAATACCCGGAAGTGGAATTGCCAGATCCTATGGTAGTTCTGCTGCTTAATTTTTTGAGAATCCCGCGTACTGCTTTCCATTCTAGCTGCACCAGTTTATTCCTGCCGACAGTGCCCAGGGTTTCCTTTTCTCCACATCCTCGCTAACACCTCCTTGTCTTTTGTGTTTGTGTTTGATGACAGCCTACCACTGCTGTTCAGAACACAACTTTCTTAGCAGGTGATCTTGTTTTCAAATTCAATCAGAAGATTCAGGACTTCAGCATGATTTCTTTGCCTCCGTGCTCACCTTCATCCTTTATTCCAGCCTCAGAGGATGAGTTGCCCAAAGGCCAGTACAGCCCCATGAACCTTTGACACCTGTGTCCTCTGTTGTCCTTAGGACCTCCCTCCATGAGACTTCTCCTCTATCCTCTATGTCTTCCACCTTTTGGCTGCCGCATTTGGTTTATAAAAGTCTCATGTCATTAAATATTTAAGAGGCTGCATATGCCAGGCACTGTATCAGGCACTTGGAACACACCCTAGAGATGTACCTTCACCAAAGTTGTCATCCAGTAGATGGGGCTTCCCTGGTGGCTCAGCTGGTAAAGAATCCGCCTGCAAGGCGGGAGACCTGGGTTTGATCCCTGGGTTGGGAAGATCCCCTGGAGAAGAGAGTGGCTACCCACTCGAGTATTCTGGCCTGGAGAATTCCATGGACTCTATAGTCCATGGAGTCACAGAGTCAGACACGACTGAGTGGCTAATACTAACTACTAACTAACTGCGGCCATACAGATCAGTGAATAGGGAGATCATAGTGCAGTGGTTAAAGGTGGGGTCAGGGTGCTACAAGAGGGCTGAAAATGTCCAAAATAGCCAGAAGTTTGCTAAGGAATATTAAGTATGTAAGAAATCATGAAAAATAATGTAGAATATCAATAGCACGAAGTTATTGAAGATTTTTCATGGTGATTCACAGTAAGGAGCATTGGTCCAGTTTCATATGATAATTTCCATTCTACAAATGTGGAAACAGATTCTGAGAGGGTAAGTGACATAGCATATAAGCGGGGAGTCAGGCTTCATACTCAGTTTTAACCATCTTCTCATAGAGGCCTTCCTTGACTATTTTAAGAAGTGTTTCCTAAATATCCTAACCACCTCACTGTTTGTATCCTGTATGGCAGATAGCACAACCTGTGTTTATTTTATGTATTAGTTCACTGTGTATTTGTTTTCTCTGCTAGATTGTAAGCTCCATGAGGGCAGGGGTGATATTTCAATTGTATCCCAGAGCCAAACATGGTGTGGCACATAGTAGGTGCTCAATAAATGCTTGTGAATGAAGAAATGGTGGGTCGTCATTTTTGTTTGACTTATGCTGACTGTAGAAATGACTTGACATCTGAGCAACAGGTATTCACAAGGGAAGGAAACGAGAAGGCAGACGGATGAAAGATGGGGATTTTGAAGGAAGTGCACTCACTAACCTAATAGACTCCAAACTCTTACAGGGGCGAGGGCCAGGAGTGGGAGATTGGTATGGAAATGTACAGCAGGGACAAGAATGTGCCAGTAGGTGTTTCATTAAACCTGAAGGCCTAGGACCCATTGTGGACTCAGCCTACTGTATACTTAAGGCTGGGGAAATTCTGCCTGTAATCTCTGTATTCTAGGGCCCAAGTTACCTGAGTCAGCTATACTACTCTGAGTATTGGAATACAATTGTATTGGTATCTAGGAATACCAGACACCGTACCTGCCTCTTGTGAAACCTGTATGCAGGTCAAGAAGCAACGGAACTATGGACTGGCTCCAAATTGGGAAAGGACTACTTCAATGCTGTATATTGTCACCTTGCTTATTTAACTTATATGTAGAGCACATCATGGGAAATGCCTGGCTGGATGAAGCACAGGCTAGAATCAAGATTGCCGGGAGAAATATCAATAATCTCAGACAACATATTAAAAAGCAGAAATGTAACTGCCGACAAAGGTCTGTATAGTCAAGAGCTACGGTTTTTCCAGTAGTGTCATGTATGAATGTGAGAGCTGGACCATAAAGAAGGCTGAGTGCCAAAGAATTGATGCCTTTGTACTGCAGTGTTGGAGAAGACTCTTGAGAGTCCCTTGGACTGCAAGGAGATCAAACCAGTCCATCCTAAAGGAAATCAATTCTAAATATTCACTTGAAGGACTGACGTTGAAGCTGAGGTTCCAATACTTTGACCACCTAATGTGAAGAGCCGATTAATTAGAATAAACCCTGACGCTGGGGAAGGTTGAAGGCAGGAGGAGACAGGACAACAGCGTGCGATGGTTGGATGGCATCACCGACTCAACGGACATGGAGTTTGAGCCAGCTCTGGGAGATGGGGAAGGACAGAGAAGCTTGGCTTGCTGCAGTTACGGGGTCGCAAGGCATCGGACACGACTGAGTGACTGAACAACAACAAAATTAAAAGAACTGTAATTTTTTTAAATGTGTGGAGTATGAACTGATACTGGTTTCTTGATGGTTTATATAATGATTTGGGGAAACCACATGTTTTCAAAGCTGATTAGCTGTTTCTTGATAGCATTTACGTGTTGGGGATACAAAAGCCCAGCGTTTTAATTCTTGCGGAAAACCTTGTTTTGTCTCAGCAGTTTATGACATGGTTTGGTCACATGGGCAGTCACGGCAGTGTGTGTCTTCTCTCACTTGAACTACCGTAACTGCAGGAAGCCTCTCACTGTTTTCATCCCTGTCTCCCTATCCCTGTCTCTCTCAGTAACAAGTTCGTTTTCTTTTTTTTTTTAAGTTTGTTTATTTTTGGCTGTGCTGGGTTTGTTGCTCCGTGGGCTTTTCTCTGATCACGGGGAGCAGAGGCTGCTCTGCGATAGCGATGCATGGGCCTCTCACAGTGGTGCGATAGTGATGCGTGGGCCTCTCACTGCAGTGGTGCAATAGCGATGCGTGGGCCTCTCGCTGCAGTGGTACGATAGCGATGCATGGGCCTCGCTGCAGTGGTGCGATAGCAATGCCTGGGCCTCTCGCTGCAGTGGTGCAATAGCGATGCGTGGGCCTCTCGTTGCAGTGGTGCGATAGCGATGCGTGGGCCTCTCGCTGCAGTGGTGCAATAGCAATGCATGGGCCTCTCGCTGCAGTGGTGCGATAGCAATGCGTGGGCCTCGCTGCAGTGGTGCGATAGCAATGCAAGGGCCTCGCAGTGGTGCGATAGTGATGCGTGGGCCTCGCAGTGGTGCAGTAGCGATGCGTGGCCCTCTCCTGTAGTGGCAGGCAGATGCTTTACCACTGAACCACCGGGGAGGCCCCACAAGTTCATTTTCTTAAGACACAATTCAGATCATATGACTGCTCTGCTCAAGATCCTTAATGTTTCCCTGGCTCACTCTGGGTGAATCTAATGTTTTTACCATGACTGACAAGGCTCTACATAAGTGATTCTAAAACTTTCAAATGTGAACACAGTAATACATTTTAAGTTATGTCTCAGTATACACACTATATTTTTAAAAACAAAATTTTAGGAATCATTGTTGGTTCTTACATATTTAAAAAGCATGTATGACTTCATTAACATTTAAATAAAGGATGATTAATGAATTATCTGATAATTTCATTCTGTATATTTTTCATTTCTGGAAATTCATTTAAGGTCTATATGTAGTATATTCCAAGTTGCTAATTGAGTCTTTTAATATATGGAATAAAATTATAACAACTGATTTACTGTCCTTATTGGCAAATTCTAACGTCTGGGTCCATTCTGGTTTGATTTTGGTTGGTTGATATGTCTCCTCATTATGGATTGTTTTTTTCTGCTTCTTATATGCCTGATAATCTTTGTTTAGATGCCAGGCACTGTAAATTTTATGTTGTGCTGAATATATTTGTGTTTGTATGAATGAATTGAGCATTGTCTTGGGATGCAGTTATGTTACTTGGAAATAGTTGATTCTTTCATGTCTTGCTTTTATGATTTTTTAGGAGCCTCCAGAACAGTGATCTCTCCAAGGCTAGCTATTCCACAATAATGAGGCAGGACCCTCCTGGTTATTATATGCAGTGCCTCTTGAACTGTGAGGTTTTACACTGTGGCTATTGGGTATAGGCACCATTTCTGGTCCTATGTGCTTGACATTATTCCCTCTAATTCTTTGTATTTTTCCCCCATCCTCATATAATTTACTTACATGCATTTATTGATAGCCACTGTGATGGATTCTGGAAGGAATCCCTCTCTGTTTAGCTCCTTGTCTGTTTTCTGTCCTGCAAGTTCTCACCACCCTGGTCTCTCTGGGTTCTCAGCTCCGTTTTCTAAATTCAGAGGATCTGCTGGCCTTTGCATGGGCTCTCTGCTGTGCTGCAGCTTGGAAACTCATGAGGTGATGAGCTGGGGCAGCAGTAGGGCTCAACTCATTTGTTTCTGCTCTCTCAAGAATCACTGTCCCTGATATCCAACATCAAAGAAGCAGTTGTTCCATATACTTTGAGACTACTTTGATTGTTGCAGACAGAAGGATAAATCCAATCTCTTCTTGCATGGAAGGGAAGTCACTAACTTTTTGTGTTTCAAATGTCTCTCCTGGGATGTAGTGGTTAAAAGTCCATGATGGAAAAATGAGGTATAACACTCTAATTTTGTTTTGTTTAAGCCATTGTCATAAATACATTCACATTGCTGGCAATGTTAAGAAATAGGATACAGTAATATCTTTTAAGTCTTATTTTCCACTTAAAAATATTCTTGATAATCTTTCTGAAAAACAAACTTACCATAATTGAAACTCATAGTAATGACATGTTTACCAACAGAAGATTATATGTCTGTGCATTTAGCTTGATAAAATACAAACTGTGTTAATATAAAACTCAAATAATATAGCAGTAACGCTCCTAATAGAAGTTGACCTTCATATGCTAGAAAATAAAATGGAACAACATTTTATAAAAGATTAAATGGCCTATTCCTTCCATTTCATATATTCATCACAGGCTCTTTACCGTTTTTCCTGTGCTGTTTGTCTCAGTTGGCTGTAGTGTTTATTGAGATATATCTAGTTCTTGCAGAATGTTCATGGGTCTGCTCACTTAGGTATCTACTTTGGTAGTTATTTATCATATATTTTTGAAAATACTGATTGTGACCCTCTACATTGCTTTCCTGACACGTTAAATTGAAGTGGCTAGTTCTTGCAGAGTCTATAGCTAGTTTTCTATTCTAATATCTATTTTCTATTGTTCTAAAATTCTGAGTGTTCCCCATTCATTACATTGGTTTCCTAACACATTAAATTGTGTCAACCAGCAGTTTGAAAAGTTGCCTGATAACACTAGATTTTGTCCCAACTGGCCAGGATCAAACAGGCACCTCTTTGAAGCTAGCCAGACTCCTGCTAGAACAGCTAAGAGTCTTAGATTAAAAAAAAAAAAATTTTTTTTTAAAGACGCTTTGATGCATTGATTAGCTATTATAAAATCAAGGAATTCTCAAGGAAGAAGTAAAATGGGGTATCTAGAGAGTAGAATAAAACTCTGCTGCAGTTGGCTTCAGCAGTTATTTGTTGACCAGAGCAATCTGACTTTGGTCTTCATGGGCTCTGGGGCATGATTATAGCAAGCAAATCTCAAAGGTCCTAAGTTATCTACTATGTGATTTTCTCCCCCATAGAACCAGAGCCCAAAGGGCTGTACCCTTAGTATAAAGATGAAGTAGAAGTAATCCTAGTCTACGAGGGAACTGCAAGGAATCTGAGCTTTTAGCTAAGGAGGAAAATTACCACAAGGCTTCACATTCACAGTCTTGTAGCTTGAGTGCATAGTATTAGATATTTTGACTAAAACTGCAACCTGAGAATTTAGTTAGTGACCCTCCGTAATGGTAGTGCCCCATGGTACCTGGGAGATGTAAATACAGATTCACTCTGGAAGAACGTACATTCACCCCAGAAGAAAATTCCAAACAAAATGAGCTGCCTGAAGTAAAACAAACAAAAAAAAACTTAAATTTACAATCATCAGGAGGAAGAAACAATGAAGCAGGGACTTTAGATAATGAGAGTATCAGGGACAGACGGTCAAATGATCATCTTAGCTTGCTCAATGAAGTTAAAGACAAGACTGAAAAATACATGCAAAGAATGAATTATAAAGTATATCCAATTAAATACTAAGAGATACCACATAGAACTTGTAGAGGTAAAAATGATTGAAAGCTGTGTACAGATTAGGCACAGATCTGAAAGTAAATAAACAATATAAATGTTTTACAAACTTTAATGTGCATGCAAATCATATGGTTCAGTTTAGTTTGCTTGATTCGTTGTGTCCAGCTCTTTGCAGCCCCATGGACTGCAGCCCTCCAGGCTTCCCTGTCCTTCACTTAGCTTCTGGAATTTGTTAAAACTCATGTCCATTGAGTCAGTGATGCCCTCCAGCTATCTCATCCTCTGTCATCCCGTTCTCCTGCCTTCAGTCTTTCATAGCATCAGGATCTTTTCCAGTGAGTTGGCTCTTCGCATCAGTTGGCCAAAGTATTGGAATTTCAGCTTCAGCATTAGTCCTTCCAGTGAATATTCAGGACTGATTTCCTTTAGGATTGACTGGTTTGATCTCTTTGCTGTCTAAGGGACTCTTAAGAGTCTTCTCCAGCCCCAGTTTGGAAGCATCAGTTCTTCAGCATTCAAGTCTTTTTTATGGTCCAACTCTCACATCCGTCCATGACTACTACAAAAACCACTTTGGGGTGATATTAAAAAGCAAGTTCTAATTCTGTAGTTTAAAATGGTTCTTGAACTTACGCTTTCCTAAAAGGCTCAGAGGTGAGAAGACTTCTCCAGATTCAAGGACCACACTTCAAATATCAAGACATTTCAGGATATGTCAGAAGAAGTCAATAAAAATGCAGCTCAGAAGTATAAGATGAAAAATACAAAGAAGAGTTGAATGCTGGTAGGGGCTCAGTGGTAAAGCATGGGGTTAAGAGATTGGATATGGAAAGAGGACCAGTGTTGGCTGTGTGGATACATCATAGGAGATGTGAAAGGGGGATTGGGGCACCAGTGTTGAGTGGCATGCAGATGGCAAGCAGCCTCCACGGGCATTGGGAGGGACTTGGCACCAGGGTGAGCACGCCCCAGGCGCTCAGCACACACCCCAGCTGTGGCCGCCTTACCCCGCTCCAGCCTGAGCGAGTGGGTGTGCCCCAATCAGCCATTGCTTTTGCTCCCTCGCCCAGGTGGGGAGCAGACCCCTGAGGGTGCCACACAAGCAAAGTTGGGGCCACAATCCAAGCTGAGCCCAGGGGCAGGATGACATGAAGGGGAACTGAAATCTCCACGCAGCTGTGCAAGCCATGGGTTAAATCCCTGTGAACGGCTCGGTAAATCTCGCGTCCTTGGAACATCTGAATAGCCAGAGTGTTCCTGCAAGTGAGACCCGTCTAGCTTTAGCAGCAGTGAACTTCAGAGGCAAGTACATGTGGGAGTTGGGGCAGGTTAGAGTCTGAGCTGGCCTCAAGAGTGCCCATGGCAGGTCTAGAAACCTACCTAGTGATATCGAAAAGCCACCTCTGGAGGCAGGGGCTGTGGCTCACTGGAAGTAAGGACACTAACAGAGAAGGCCCCAGGAAGATATTAATATTTTTTGTGTGTTTCATTTTGTTCATTTGTCAGGGGTGTTTTTTGTTATTTTTAATCTTTTCTATGTTTTTCTATTTTTACTTTTTCTGTTTTTTTATTTGCTTGATAATTTTTACATATTTGTTTTATATTTTCATTGTTTTTCTTAGTCTCCTTTCTGGGTTTTGTTTTTTTTTTAAATTTAGTCCTTATTTTCATTTCTGAGTTGGACTGTAAAGAAAGCTGAGCACCTAAGAATTGATGCTTTTGAGTTGTGGTGTTGGAAAAGACACTTGAGAGTCCCTTGGACCGCAAGGACATCAAACCAGTCAATCCTAAAGGAAATCAGTCCTGAATATTNAAGGAGATCAGTCCTGGGTGTTCTTTGGAAGGAATGATGCTAAAGCTGAAACTCCAGTACTTTGGCCACCTCATGCGAAGAGTTGACTCATTGGAAAAGACTGATGCTGGGAGGGAATGGGGGCAGGAGGAGAAGGGGACGACAGAGGATGAGTTGGCTGGATGGCATCACCAACTCGATGGATGTGAGTTTGAGTGCACTCCGGGAGATGGTGATGGGCAGGAAGGCCTGGCGTGCTGCGATTTATGGGGTCGCAAAGTGTCAGACATGACTGAGCGACTGAACTGAACTGAAAGGAAATGCACACAAATGCTGCGATTTGTGAGCAGATCCACTCCTGCTCTGCAGGCCAGAAAACAGGAATTAGCCTTCACTGACTGTCTAATAATACAACAGCTGACATTTATGGAGCCCTTACTCTGTGCCAAGCATTGGTTATCTCACGCAGTCATCACAGTGACACTGCCAGGGTGAGACACGGATGAGGTGATGTGAAATCACTCCCCCAGAGTCACACAGTTACTAGTTGCGGGAAATGAGATTTGAATTCAAGCTGCCTCATTCCACTTTCTTACTCAAATCTCTGGCTGCGTCTCTTCACCTGCATCTTCTTGCTTAGTCCTCAAACTTGTTCAGCTGCTAAGTCATGTCCGACTCTTTGCAACCCCATGGACTGCAGCACACCAGGCCTCCCTGTCCTTCACCATCTCCTGGAGTTTGCTCAAACTCGTGTCCATTGAGTTGGTGATGCCATCCAACCATCTCATCCTCTGTCACCCTGTTCTGCCCTCAGTCTTTCCCAACATAAAATTCTTTTCCAATGAGTTGGCTCTTCACATTCAGTGGCCATAGTACTGGAGCTTCAGCATCAGTCCTGAATATTCAGAGTTGATTTCCTTGCAGTCAAAGGGACTCTCAAGAATCTTTTCCAGCACCACAGTTCAAAAGCATAATTCATTGGCACTTAGCTTTCTTTATAGTCCAACTCTCACATCCATACATGACTATTGGAAAAACTGTAGATTTGATTAGATGAAAGTTTGTTGGCAAAGTGATACCTCTGCATTTTAGTACTCTAAGTTTGTCATAGCTTTTCTTCCAAGGAGCAAGCATCTTTTAATTTCATGGCTGCAGTCAAGTCCACAGTGATTTTTGAGCCAAAGAAAACAAAGATCTGCCACTGTTTCCACTTTTTCCCCTTCTGTTTGCCATAAAGTGATGGGAGAGATGCTATGATCTTAGTTTTTTGATGAGTTTTTTTAAGCCAGCTTTTTCACTTTCCTCTTTCACCCTCATCAAGAGGCTCTTCAATTCTTTGCTTTCTGCCATTAGAGTGGTATCATCTGCACGTCTGACGTTGTTGATATTTTTCCCGGCAATCTGTGGAGTTCAACTTGTGTTTCATCCAGCCTGGCATTTCACATGATGTGCTCTGCATATAAGTTAAATAGGCAAGGTGGCAATATATAGCCTTCACATACTTCCTTCCCAATTTTGAACCAGTCTATTGTTCCATGTCTGGTTCTAACCGTTGCTTCTTGACCTACATACAAGTTTCTCAGGAGGCAGGTAAGGTGGTCTGGTATTCCTGTCTCTTTAAAAATTTTCCACCGTGTGTTGTGATCCACACAATCAAGGGCTTTAGTGTATTCAGTGAAGCAAAAGTAGAGGTTTTTCTGGAATTCTTTTGTTCTATGATCCAATGAGTGTTGGCGATTTGATCTCTGGTTCCTCTGCCTTTTTAAAATCCAGCTTGTACATCTGCGAGTTCTCGGTTCACATGCTACTAAAACCTATCTTGAAAGGTTTTGAGCATTACTTTGCTAGCCTGTGGAATGAGTGCAAAGAATGTTCAAAAAGTCACTCAATCATGTCCGACTCTTTGCAATCCCTGTGGACTGTATAGTCCGTGGAATTCTCCAGGCCAGAATACTGAAGTGGGTAGCCTTTTCTTTCTCCAGGAGATCTTCCCAACCCAGGGATCGAACCANTTTTGAGCATTACTTTGCTAGCCTGTGGAATGAGTGCAAAGAATGTTCAAAAAGTCACTCAATCATGTCCGACTCTTTGCAATCCCTGTGGACTGTATAGTCCGTGGAATTCTCCAGGCCAGAATACTGAAGTGGGTAGCCTTTTCTTTCTCCAGGAGATCTTCCCAACCCAGGGATCGAACCAAGGTCTCCCACATTGCAGGCAGATTCTTTACCAGCTGAGCCACAAGGGAAGCCCAAGAATACTGGAGTGAGTAGCCTATCCCTTCTCCAGCAGATCCTCCTGACCCAGGAATTGAACCAGGGTTTCCTGCATTGCAGGCAGATTCTTTAACAACTGAGCTATGAGGGAAGTCCTAAGAATATTCAAACTACCATAAAATTGTGCTTATTTCGCATACTATCAAGGTAATGCACAAAATCCTTCAAGCTAGGTTTTAGTAGTATGTGAATCGAGAACTTGCAGATGTACAAGCTGAATTTTAAAAAGGTAGAGGAACCAGAGATCAAATTGCTAACATTTGCTGGATCATGGAGAAAGCAAGGGAATTCCAGAAAAACATCTACTACTGCTTCATTGACTACACTAAAACCTTTGACTGTGTGGATCAATTCTTAAAGAGAAAACTGGAAAATTCTTAAAGAGATGGGAATACCAGACCACTTTACCTATCTCCTGAGAAACCTATATGCAAGTCAAGAAGCAACAGATAGAAATAGACATGGAACAACAAACTGGTTCAAAATTGGGAAAGGTGTATGTCAAGGCTGTATATTGTCACCCAGGTATTTAACTTACATGCGGAATAGACCATGCAAAATGTTGGGCTGAGTGAAACACAAACTAGAATCAGTATTGCTGGGAGAAATATCACCAACCTCAGGAATGCAGATGACACCACTCTAGTGACAGACACAAAGAGGAACTAAAAAGCCTCTTGATGAGGGTGAAAGAGGAGAGTGAAAAAGCTGGCTTAAAGTTTGACATTCAAAAAACTTAAGATCATGACATCTTCTCCCATCATTCATGGCAAATAGAAGGGGAAAAAGTGGAAAGAGTGGCAGATTTTATTTTCTTGGACTCCAAAATCACTGCAGACAAGAGACTGCAGCTATGAAATTAAGACTGTTGCTCCTTGGAAGGAAAGCTATGACAGACCTTTATTTAGTTGCTGTCATGTCTGACTCCACAACCCCGTGAGCTATAGTCTGCCAGCCTCCTTTGTCCATTCCCAGGCGAGAATACTGAGTGGCTTGCCATTTAGACAGTGTATTAAAAAGCAAAGAGATCACTTTGCTGATAAAGTTCCATACAGTCAAAGTTATGGTTTTTCCAGTAGTCATGTATGGATGTGAGAGTTGGACCATAAAGAAGGTTGAGTACAGAAGAATTGATGCTTTTAAACTGTGGTGCTGAAGAAGACTTTTAAGAGTCCCTTGGACTGTAAGAAAATCAAAGCAGTCAATCCTATAGGAAATCAACCCTGAATATTCACTGGAACAACTGATGTTGAAGCCCCGATTCTTTAGCTATGTGATGCTGGGAAAGATTGAAGGCAGGAGGAGAAGGGGACAATAGAGGATGAGATGGTTGGATGGCATCACCAACTCGAACATAAGTTTGGGTAAACTCCGGGAATAGCCGATGGACAGGGACGCCTGGTATGATGCAGTCCTTGGAGTTGCAAAGTGTCAGACACAACTTGAGCAACTGAACTGAACTAATGGAACCAAATCCCATGATCTTAATTTTTTGAATGTTTAGTTTTAAGCCAGCTTTTTCACTCTCCTCTTTCACTTTCATCAAGAGGCTTTTTAGTTCCTCTTTACTTTCTGCCATGAGGTTGGTGTCATCTGCATATCTGAGATTATTGATATTTCTCCCAGCAGTCTTGATTGCAGCTTGTACTCCATCCAGTCCAGCATTTCTCATGATGTACTCTGCATATAAGTTAAATAAGCAGGGTGACAATATACAGCCTTGACATACTCCGTTCCCAATTTAGTCAGTAGGCAAATGTAAGTTAAACCTATAGTGAGACAATATCATGAACCTCCGTCCATAGTTTTTCAGGTACTCTATCAGATCTAATCCCTTGAATCTATTTGTCACTTCTACTGTATAATCATAAGGGGTTTGATTTAGGTCATACCTGAATGGCCTAGTGGGTTTCCCTACTTTCTTCAATTTAAATCTGAATTTGACAATAAGGAGTTCATGATCTGAGCTGCAGTCAGCTCCCAGTCTTGTTTTTGCTGACTGTGTAGAACTTCTCCATCTTTGACTGCAAAGAATATTGATTTTGGTTTTGACCAGCTGGTGCTGTCCATGTGTAGAGTTGTTTCTTGTGTTGTTGGAAAATGGTGTTTGCTATGACCAGTGTGTTCTCTTGGCAAAGTTCTATTAGCCTTTGCCTGCTTCATTTTGTACTCCAAGGCCAAATTTGCCTGTTACTCCAGGTATCTCTTGACTTCCTACTTTTGCATGCCAGTCCCCTATGTTGAAAAGGACATCTTCTTTGGGTGTTAGTTCTAGAAGATCTTGTAGGTCTTCATAGAAAATTAGAGATACCAAGGGAACATTTCATGCAAAGATGGGCACAATAAAAGACAGAAATGGTATGGACCTAACAGAAGCAAAAGGTATTAAGAAGAGGTGGCAAGAATACACAGAAGAACTATACAAAAAAGATCTTCATGACCCATATAACCATGATGGTGTGATCACTCACCTAGAGTCAGACATTCTAGAATGTGAAATCAATTGGGCCCTAGGAAGTATCGCTATGAATAAAGCAAGTGGAGGTGATGGAATTCCAGTTGAGCTATTCAAATCCTAAAAGATGATGCTGTGAAAGTGCTGCACTCAATATGCCAGCAAATTTGGAAAACAGCAGTGGCCACAGGACTGGAAAAGATCAGTCTTCATTCCAATCCCAAAGAAGGGCAATGCCAAAGAGTGTTCAAAGTAACATACAATTACACTCATCTTACATGCTAGCAAAGTAACACTCAAAATTCTCCAAGCCAGGCTTCAACAGAACATGAACCATGAACTTCCAGATGTTCAAGCTGGATTTAGAAAAGGCAGAGGAACCAGAGATCAAATTGCCAACATCTGCTAGATCATCGAAAAAGCAAGAGAATTCCAGAAAAATATCTACTGCTTTAAAAGAAATAGGATTATCTAATGACACAATAAATATTTGTTTAAAAAAATTAGGGGGAAAAACTAATAAAAGCAAAGAAAATCTGTATCACTGTCTAACAAATATTCTTAGAAACCAAATTTTATAAAGGTAAAACATTGCAAATTAAAGGCATTAAATCTTGATAAAATCTAAAAAAAGCATAAGGAAATCTGAATAAACTCTGGGTTCTACTTAATAACAGTGTATCAACATGGGCTCATTGATTGCTATGGCTTCATACACCCTACTACTGTTAAGTTGTTGACAAAGGGAAAACTGAATTTGTGGGATATATAGGAATTCTGTACTATATCAAAATTGTTCTAAAACAGTTTACTTTTTAAATGCCATTTACAATAACATAAAAAACATAAAATACCTAGGAAGAAATTTAACAAAAGATGTGGGAGTCCTCTATGCTGAAAACTACAAAATATTGAGAAAAACTCAATAAAATATGAACAAATGAAGATGTAGTCTATGTTCATAGACTGGAAGACAATATATTTCAGACGTCATATTGTTAAGATGATATCCCAATTGTTTTGCTTTTTTTTAATTTAAATTTAAAAAATTGAAATTTAGTTGAGTTGCAATATAGTGTTATTTTCAAGTGTACAGTAAAGTGATTCATATATGGGTATGTGTGTATATATATGTATATATATGTGATCTTCTTCAGATTATTTTCCAGTATGGGTTATTACAAGATATTTAATGTAGTTCCCTGTGCTATACAGTAAATGCTTGCTGTTCATGTAGTTTACATATAGTAATGTGCACCTGTTAACCCATAGTCCTAATTTATCCTGCCCTGCCCCCTTTCCCTCAGTAACCATAAGTTTGTTTTCTGTGTCTGTGAATCTGTTTCTCTTCTGTAAATAAGTTCATTTGTATTATCTTTTAGATTCCACATAAAAGCAATATCATATATTTGTCTTTTTCTTTATGACTTACTTCCCTTATGCTGTTAATCTCTAGGTCTACCTATATTGCTTCAAATGGCAGTATTTCACTCTTTTTTTTTTTTTTGGCTGAGCCAAATAGTCCCTTGTATATGTAAACCACATCTTTTTTATGCATTCATCTGTTAATGGACATTTTGGTTGCTTCCATGTCTTGGCTATTGCAAATAGTGCTGCTGTGAATATTGGGGTGCATGTATCTTTTCGAATTAGAGCTTTTGCCTTTTTCTGAATATATGCCCAAATGTAGAATTACTGGATCATATGGTAACTCTACTTTTAATTTTTAAAGGACACTCCATACTGTTCTCCATAGTGGCTGTACCAATTTACATTACTGTCACACCCTTTCCAGCATTTGTTATTTGTAGACTTTTTTTTAATTTAAATTTTATTTTGTTACTTTACAATACTGTATTGGCTCTGCCACACATTGACACGAATCCACCACAGGTGCACATGAGTTCCTAACCCTGAAGCCCCCTCCCACCACCCTCCCCATATCATCTCTCTGGGTCGTCCCAGTGCACCAGCCCCAAGCATCCTGTATCNTATATAATGGAAAGAAATGTATATCTTTATTAGGTCTTGTCATTTGGGGGATTTCTGTCCCTCAGAGCTGAACCTGATTCTGACTCTTATTCCCCCCATGAAAGAATTGATGGCCTTTCTTTGTCCTCCTTGGGCCTCATGATTAACCAAGGATCTGTTGGGAAGCCAAGAGTTCACTTACCAGCCCGAAAAATGACATGAATCACCTAAGTTAGTCCCACATGAAAGCTGAATGGACAACCCAAGTCATAAGATCTTAGGGGGTCTGGTGGGGGGGGGGTCTTCACACTGCCTCTTTCATATACTTGGTCCCTGAAATTCTATCTTTATATGTTAATTCATAAAATTATACAGCTATGAGAATTCCTACTCAAATGCAAGTGATTCTAGTAGGAGTACTATAGTGTATTATATTACCCCTCACATTAGCATGAACTCTTTTATCTTAGAAGTAGAGACTGAGTTAAAGAATTTAAAAGATGAATGGACCCTCAAGGGTCATTTAGCTCAGTGTTTTCAACTATGATTCAGCAAGCCCTTGCCTTTCTATGTGGGTGTGTAGGGGATGCCATTTGGGTCAAGAAGGGGCATGAGGGGAGGGATGAAGAACATAGAGCATCCTTTTGCTTTGAAGGCAGAGTTTTAACGCTGGAAAAAGTTTTAAAAACCACAGCTGTCTTTCCATGTATAGGCTCCAAGTCTAAGGTTGCCAATAGGTTAATCAAACCTGAATTCAGATGGCCCATTAGTGACAGAGCCAGAGCTAGAATTCAGGTTTTTGATGCTTAGCACTGTGCTGTTTCCACGATTCCACACTTCCTTAGGTCAGCTTCAGCTGTGCATTGAGGAGATGAGGTTTGCTTGGTGGGAGGACAATGAAGGGGGCTGATCCTGGTCTGGGCTCCCGTGGGGATGCTGGGGAGTCCTGGCCACGGATGCCGGGCCCTGGGAATGGTTGAGAGAGGACAGGGGAAGAGGGACACCTCCAGGGACACCTGACCACCTTCACAGATGTGTTGAGACTTAACTTTCCCTCTGTGTCTGGCCACAGGAAACACTGCTGTCTGGAGTGGCACAGTTTTACAGCTTACAAAATGCTTTTACGGTTTTACAATTAATCTTCACAGACTCCTCCTTTGAGGGGGTAGGTATTGTATTTTCCAATTTACATGTGACGATACCAGTGGGTTAGAGAAGGTAGGTTTCTCTCCTGAGCTCACAGAGGTGTGACCTAAAGCATGTCACCTTCTGACCCCATCCTGAGCTCTTTCCTGCCATCAGACAGCATCTCCCACACTCCAGGATGCTGTCAGCCACTTTCTCCTTCCTGGAAGCCTCTGTAGCCAAACACCAAGTCATTCAGACAACAAACATAATCTGTTTCCTCATTTGTAAGTTGTGGACCAGTTGCCTGGTTTTTCTTTTCCCATGAGCTTGGCGACTGTTGTCATAGGTGCAGTACCAAGTAAACCAGTAACGTGTTGGGGTTGGAGGGCTGGGCAGGTGACCAGCGCCCAGCGCCCAGCGCCATGGATGACGCCTTATGTGGCTCTGACATGGCATTTCTGGGAGGTTGGTGGGACGTATCTCCCCGTTCTCTCATTTCTCTTCCCTCAACACTACATACTCCCAGGAACACTGTCCCATTGAGAAGAAGAAAAGGGAAACATAAGTGGGAAAAAGGGTAGAGGGTATTCCATGCATTCTATGCATGGAAATGCCATCCTGTGATCCCCAGGCTGTAGTTCAAGGCTAAATGAAGCTGCGCTAACCTGTGGCCAAAGGATGACGGATTAACATGTTACAATCAGGCCTTTGTGGACATAATCCTGACCACAGGGGAATGTCTTTTACGTGACTCTTTCGGTTCATGGAGTAGGCCTTCTTGCACAGGGCTCTGCCTGTCACATGATGGGGAGCAGGGGCAGTGACCTGTACAGCCCACGGGCAGACTCTGGTCACACCCATTCGTTTCTGTATTGAGTCAACAATAGAGCTGCTTGCAAAAGAAGCGGTGCGGCCCACGAAATGTACAGAATTTTTTCTAGCCTTTTCAGAAAAAGCTTGCTGACCTCTGGCGTACAGCTCTGCCTGCTTGGCCTGTAAGTAACGACGACCTGGGCAAACTTACCACATGGCAAGGCCAGGCGGCCCTACTGTGAGCACACTCGTGGATGAGGGTCTGTTTTCAGGGTGTTCAGGCAGAATACATCAATCCTTTTGTTTCTCACATGCAAGTGTTGACAAGAAAACTTTACAAGAAGTTTCCTTTAAAACGAGTCCTGTTTCCACGGATTTCTATCGTGACATCAGACACATGTTCTCTCCCCAGTAGGTTGCACTGAGAACACCGAGGACGTGGCTCCGTTGCTGGTCGCCTGAGGTTTCTTTCCAGCGCTCTCTGCGCAGTTCTGGAGCTGGCCTTTATTACAGGCACCGAGAATACTCCATGTTGAATTTCCTTCCAGCAGGAGCACTGAATGAAAGCTATCCAAGCCTTTCCCAAGAGCCGGGCTTTCAAAGGGAGTGGGGAGAGCATATATTTTTTGCACAAGGAACCAGAGGCAACCCTGGAAAGTGTGGGGGTGGGGGGAAAGGAGGGTATCAGAGACAAGCTCTGAGCCGTCCCAGCGTGTGGTGGGCCCGCCCCCAGCATACTTACCGATGTCCATGAACATCAGATGAGCCACATGTGAAGCGCTGAATACAGTGCCGGCTCTCATGAAGCAGCAAGCCTGCATTCCCGCCTGCTCCTCTGGAAGGAGGCAGAGAGTGCCTTACCAAGCTGGTACAGTAATGAGAGATCCCTGGTGGGCCTACCTGCCAGTGGGGTGCCGGGGGCTGCAGTAGTGGGGTGGGGTCGGCTGTGGGCAGGGGGAAGCAAGATAAGCTGTCACCTCCGAGTCTTTTCAGGCGTTTCTCCCTCAGACTGTTCTCCACCACCCGGCAGATTCTACAGCGCAAATCTGAGCATATTGTTCCCCTACTTAAAATCTTGCAAGAGTTCTGTGGATGCAGTCCCAGCTCTCTGTGTTCTGGTTCCTGCCACCAGCCCCCTCCAGCCTCATCTCCAGCCACACCGAGCTGGCTGTGCCAGGTCTGCAGCTGCCCACCCAGCTCCTCTGCCCTGCATACCTCGTCCCAGGGCTCCTCATGGCTCACCTCCTTACCTGTCACAGTTGAGGCCAAACACTGCATCCGGACACCTCTCTTGCCAATGGGTCCCTCCCCACCTCCCCACCCCTGACACCCCAGTTTGAGTTACAGGCACACACATCCTCCTCTAGGGTACTGTGTCTGTCTTCACTGTGCTGTGAAGCTCTTGGGGCACAGGCTGATCTTTTTTCCCTGGCATTCACAGAAGACCAAGCATCTGGAGGCTCTTCCGCCACGGCTACCAAGTGATTGGAGATTTTAGGACCCGGGAGTGCAGGGAAGTGACAGGAGCTCTGCTGCAGCCAGGGCATTAGGACTGGGAACTCCCCTGGCGCTTTAGAAATGGATGATCACAGGGAACAGTCATTCCTTTTCCATTTTGCAGGTACCCAGGGAACATTAAACATTTCTAGGCAGCTATATTTATAGGCATTTGTCTGAAGTTCTAGCATTATACTGCTGCTAAGTCGCTTCAGTCCTTTCTGACTCTGTGTGACCCCATAGACGGCAGCCCACCAGGCTCCTCCATCCATGGGATTTTCCAGGCAAAAAGTATTGGAGTGGGGTGCCACTGCCTTCTCTGAGCATTATACTGACCAGCCACAAAACGCATCTTGAGGCCAGTACTGGGTTGCAATGAAAAACATTCAGCTGAATTCATCAGTGCTCTAGCTCAAAGGACAGGACCTGATCCCAGTGTTTCTACCCCAGAGCTTGGCCTTTAAAGTGATCAGAGATCCCAGGTTCTTTCTGGCCACGATGTCATCATGTCATCTAAATGTGTTCTTTTTTATGGCTGTGACTCACAGCTTGTAGGATCTTCATTCCTCAACCAGGAATTGAACCCAGGCCCTTGGACGTGAAAGCGCAGAGTCTGATTCCCTGGACTGCCAGGGAATTCCCTCTAAATGTGTTCTGAGTAACCTTATCATAAACTGTGTAGCTATTTTGACCTGCAGGAGTATGATATGCCCTAGGTAGAAATGGCTCTCTCTGCACCATATGCCCTGAATGCATAAACTATTATGGAATAATAATAATGATGCCTTTACCTTTTGAAGCAAACTGAATAAACTGGGGCAAATGCAGGAGGGAAATACCTGTGTAAACAAAAAAATGTTGCCTGCCTTTTCAGTTCTACAAGGATACAGCCATTAGCCACTGCAATTTCTTCTCCGGAAGAAAATTCAGGGTGGAGAAAAACAGGAAGTGCTCTGTCCTTGGGATACACTGGCCCCTAGAGAGTTGAGGTACATGTCTAAGGAGAATGTCTAAGAGACCCCAGATTCTTGCATCTTCCTGTACATTGAAAAGCACTAAAATCATTAACTTAAGAGGTCTGTTCTTTGTGATTAGCAGTCATCATTTGATGTTTGACTACATGTTTTTCCTCAGCAAAAAAATAATCATATATATCTTGGCTCCTCCTTTACCTCTTTGGAGTAGTTCCTCAGAGCTATCCAAGAGGCTGTCTCCTGGGCTGTGAATAAAACTTAACTCTCTACCTTTATATTGTGTATTTTTCTTTCAGTTGACCCCTGGGAGGTGGTGCTGAGACAGAAGGAGGAGGATGTTTGTCAGGTTGGAGATGTGAAGGTCAAAAGGGAACTTCACATTCACGTTCAAGATTATTTCATAATTTATTTAGAACAAAGCTCATACTTCATGAGGGAACTGAAAAAGGAGTTTACGTTATAGTCTATGATAATAATTTATTGAAAACAAGACTGATGGCATAGGGTCCAGTGCCTGCAGTTGCCCATGCAAGGGGCAACTCTGGCTTACTGAATTATGAGGCCATCCCTGGCATTTTTAGTCAGTGGCCACTAGACATCCTCATCACAGGCAAAGTGGCCCTAAACCACAAATCCGCCTTGTTCATACAAATATAAAGATGTACAGGAACAGCATATTCTTATCACAAACTCCTTGAACACATGGTAGAAGGTTACTTATATAACCTGGCAGGTTGCAGTTGTGTGGTTGAAACAAAACGTAGCTTTCTTAAACCAGTAGAAACCTCTACGATCTTTTCAAAATAGGAATCTTTCCATTTTCTATTGGAGACAATGCTCACAGCATGAGTAATGCCTATCAATTATCAGTAATTTAGCAGATTGTGCCAGTGTTGACATTTGTTCTTGGCTTAATTGTGTGTGAGTGTGTGTTTTAAACAAAGATGCAGCTGTCCCCATTCCTGGCAATTAGGATATAAAAATGGTGTTCGCTGAGTCTGGCAGAGGGATTGGTTCTCCATGTGTTTACTCTTTTGTTTGCAAGGCCTTCTGAGTGTTTGCTGCAATTCTACCATCAGAATATCAATTTGGCTTAAAATGGAACCATATCCCCATTAATAGAAATAACAGGAACTGCAGACCTCCATGTTTCCAGATCATCAGTCTCTGATTCCATCAGAGATGCTTGTGATTGTGTGTGTGTGAAAGACACTTCTTTGACTTCTTGTGAAGGCAGGTTTTAAATGTTGTTAGGATCAAAAAAGCAGTGTCAGCAGAGATGCTCTGGACTCTTGCTAATCATTTGCAGAGTATCAAGCAATCCAAATACCTCCCATATGGAATACAGTTATCCCTCAGTATCCTCGGGATTGGTTCCAGGGCTCCTGTGGACACCAAAATCTGCCAGTGCTCAAGTCCCTTACATAAAACAGCATTGTATTTGCATAACACGTATTCACATCTCTAGATTATTTATATTGCCTGCTGCTGCTGCTAAGTCGCTTCAATCGTGTCCGACTCTGTGCAACCCCATAGACAGCAGCCCACCAGGCTCCTCTGTCCATGGAATTCTCCAGGCAAGCATCCTGGAGAGGGTTGCCATGCCCTCCTCCAGGGGATCTTCCTGACCCAGGGACTGAACCCAGGTCTCCCACATTGCGGGCAGACACTTTAACCTCTGAGCCAAGCCTACTAGCAACCTCGTGGATAAGAGTTATTTGATACATAGATAACACAGGGTCTGCTTTCACTTTGTAGATTAACATGAATTCCAAGATATTGGTGGAACCCTAATCATGAGATATAACCGTGAGTTCTTCGGTTCTTCCAGTTCAAAGAGCAAACTATTAGATGCTCCAATACTCCAGAGTATTGGAGTCTGGGCACTTCCCTGTCAAAGTCCTTTTTCTTGCTGAGAGATTCGAGGTCGGGGCCAGTTCGATGAAGCCCCGACCTGACTTTAGAATCCCCCGGACTGGCTGGAGGGCCCTGGGAAGGGGCGTCCTAGAATCATCCACTTAGGGCTCCGTGCTGCCCGCCGCGGCGGGGGCTGTCGCGGGGCGTGCGGGGTGGGGCGGGGGTGGAAAGGTGATGGGAGAGCACAGTGAGGGGTTAGGATTTCGGAAAAGGTACCCCTTTGTCATTGCATTTCTTTGGGTCCCCGCCACCCCCACCCCCCGTGTCTGTACTCTTGAAGTGCAGACCTTTCTAAACAGTGACTTAACTAGAGCTCTGGAGGACCGTGGTACCCGAAGGCGGCCCGCTGCCTGACCTAAGATTTACGAGTGGTTCCAAGGATGAGACAAGGTCCCAGTGTCTCGGTGACAACAAGGTCTTTGACGAACTGCCGAGAGCTGTGGCCGGGCGGAGAGCCCCAGAATCTCCTCCCTGCTGGCGTGGGGCGCCCGGGGCGCCCGGGGCGCGGGCGGGCGGGCAGCCCCGCAGGCCTCAGCATGCAGGAGCCGCGCGCTCCGTCCTTGAGGGCTGCCGGGCTGACCTTGCTCGGCTTTCTCAGTAAATATCTCCCGGGGAGCGCGAGGACGCGGCAGCGGGGGTGACTCAGTGCCCCGCCGCGGCTTTCTTTCCTGCCTCCTTCCAAAATTCCGGGATTCGAACCCGGCGTTTTCCGCCCCACCCCTCCCCCTCGCCTTTCCCCGCCTGTCATTCCCCAGACTGTCCGGGTGTTTTGTCCCCCACCTCCCGTCTGTAGAACTGAAGGCCGATCTTCGCGCTCTCCCTCGCTGCGGGCCCGGGGATCGGACTTGGCCCGCCAGGGCCGGGGATCGCACTGGGCGACAGATCCGGAGCCCGGCCGGAGGGGGCGGTGCGCGGCGCTCTCTGGCGCACAGGCGGACCTAGCCCGAGCCCCGCTCCCCATTGGCCGCCACCTCGGCGGGAGGGGCCGCCCGGGCTCGGGGCACCTGGCGTCGCCCCTCCGCAGGGAAATCGGAGGCTGCCGGGCATGGGCGCCTGGAGGTAAAGGCATCGGGAGGGAGGCCTGGGGTATCTGTGGAGCTCGGGGAGGCCAGCCCTGTTCTGCCAGCTGCCCCGGCGCGGGCGGCGCTCGGATTCTCCTGCTCCGGCTTTGGCAGCCGGAAACTTTGCTCCGAGAAGTCCCCCACCCTCCTGATCGCGCCGAGAGGCGCCTGGTGGGCCGCGCGCCCCCGGGGGCCCCGCAGCTCCGCGCGTGATTGAGGGGGCCCTCAGGCGCCAGGCGCCCGCCGCGCTCCGCCGTGCGCGCGCGGCCGCCAGGATGCGCTACGCGGACCCCTCGGCGAACAGGGATTTGTTGGGGAACCGAACTTTGCTCTTCATCTTCATCTGCGCCTTCGCCTTGGTGACCTTGCTGCAACAGATCTTGTATGGCAGGAACTACATCAAGAGGTAAGAAAGTCCGAGCGCGGGTGGGGTGGCGCGGAGCCCGCGGGCAAGCCCCCAGGTGGCAGCCGCAGGCTCCGCCCCGGCGTGGCCCGGGTGAGCGACCCCGGGTTCTGCACTGAGCCTCGAGCAAAGCCGCGTGAGGTTTGGATCACCGCGCTCCTAAGCGCATCTCTCCTCCCAGCCGGAGGAGAACGCCTGCGTCCAGCGCTGGCCAGAGGGGCCCGACAACTTTGTTCTGTTGTGGAAAACGGGGGACAAGATGGAATTTGGACCGGCCAAGCTGAGGATAAAAACATATGAATGTCCTGAGCGGCCTCAGGGGTCAGATCAGTGTACTCAAGTCCACAGTTTCGGGGCCATCTGGTTGGAGGGGAGGGTGCTGATTGTGGAGGGCTCAGAACCGCATAGGGTTACCTCTCGAGACTTTTGTGGGGGCCTCTGGGGGAAAAAGCACATCCCACCCCCCTCACCCCCCGCCCACGAGTGCAGAGTTAGGTGTGGCGGGGTGGATAGTGGGTTCGGACGATGCGACAGAAACAGTGAATTCTTACAGACCGGTAACCACCGGCACCGGGAAACTCACCACCCGATGCCTTCTGAAGCAGATGGTTCCGTCTCATCCTTCGGCAGAAGGTCAGAGCTGCAGCAGAAGTTAACCCTCCCCGCTTGGGCCCCCTCCTACCCCCACCTCATCCGCGGGCAAACTCCATTAGAAAGGGACTCAGCACTCAGGCACGGCCTCAGTCCCTGCGTGCGCAGAACACGGAAATGCCACAGTGGGCTTCTGCCTGCAGCTGGCTGAGGGCAGCTGCTTGGGGTTACAGGACCTGGGGAAAGGGCTGCGCTAGGACCCTCCCATTTCAGAGCCTCTTTCGGAAAGACCCCGCTTCTCTTTTCTGCGTTTTCCTTTGCTGTCCGTTTCTTCCTACCCTCGCTGCCCTTCCCCCCACCAGACCGATAGGAAACAAAACGCCTGGCTGGGTATATAGACATCCCGGCTTCTTCCCTAAACTTCCGAATAATAAAACAGGTTTTCTCTTTGCACCCTTTGGAGTCCACATCAGTCGCTGGCGTCCTAGTCTGGACTGCACCCAGGGATGGGAGCACGTGACCCTGCTGCTGGGCCTGCGCTCCCCATAGGAAAGTCAAACAGTTGGGCTGTTTTCTGCTCGGCGTCCTGAGCTGGGGAGCACGAGGCCCCTTGGCCAGAACATTTGTCCCAACCAGCCACTGCCCTGACCTTCCCAGAGAGCACTTTTCTCTGGTTGAGGGCAGCTGACGGGCCCTGCGTGGTGCTGGTAGCTTTAAAGGACACTTTCAGAGTCTCCCGGCTTGCTGGAGCTCATTGGGCCTGATGCCCACCCACCCCCTGGCCCCACTAAGATGACCCCGTGCAAGGACAGTTGGGCCTGAAACAGCCTGCTTGCTGCACTTGCTCCTTAGCAGGGTGGCTCTGGGTTCCTACCCCTGCTGGCACCTACCCAGAATGGCCCCGGGGTTGCTGGGACCCCTGCTGCCTTATCAACACCGGGAGAATATCCTGTCCATGGCAAAGGGCAGCTCAGCTTCTAAGTGCTCACCCTGGCAGGCCCTCCTCGATCTTGGGCTGATGAGCTGGCTGCCTGGAATTTGGCAGCCATACCAGTTGCATCCCGCCTTCTAACACAGAGACCTCGTCCTTCTTAGTCTCAGAGGCCACCTCACAGGCCTTTCTCCAGGGCCTGGATGAATTCAATCAAGTAAGCAAACTCACATGTACTTGATCCCGGCAGGGCACTGTAGGATCTTTAAAGAAGATGCTGTGGTCCTGGTGTTCAGGGGCTTGATGTCTAGTTGGGGAAACATAGTGGCCACAGGTGAGCTAAGACAGTGTTGAAATGTTTGAGGAGGAAGGTGCCACCGGACTGGAGCTGGGAGGGAAGAAGACCACCAAAGGAGGTGGGACCCGACTGGGCCCGTGAAGGAAGGAGATGCAGGTGAGGGAAGTGCAGATCCAGAGCCCAAGAGGGCAGGAGCCAAGGTGTGGAGATTTAGCCCTGCCGCCTTGCACTTCCTGGGCTGACGCTACCTGTGCTGTCACACGGGGCTTTAACCATCGATCAGCTGGACCATCTGAGAGGCTGTCCAGACCCTTCGCCAGGTTGCGGCTGCCACGCTGGCACACGAATACCCTCTGTTCCCTATCTTGTTTCTTACACGTCTCATCATTGCCATGAACTGACTTGATAAGGTTACTGGTCTGTCTCCTGTGTTGCTACCCTTGACACTTGAGTGCTCCTCCAGCAGATGCCCTGGAACGGCCTGCGTGAGAGTCACCTGTGTGGTCACTGAAATTCAGGTTCCCGGGCCCCTGTCTGGGAGTGGGACCCAATGACCGGCCTTTTTAATGAGCTCCTCGGGTGATTTGTAACAAGCTCCCCTCTGCTGCTGTATGCCTGTGGTTCTCAATCAGGTCAGTGTCGCTCCTCGGGCAATGTCTACAGACACTTTGGGTTGTCACAGTGGGGAGAGGAGAGCATCTGGCATCTCTTGGGCTGAGGCCAGGGACAGGGCTAAAGATGCTACGATGCATGGCCCGCCCACGACAAGAAAGACTTATCCAGCCCCAAATGTCAGCAGTGCTGAGGGAGAGAAACCCTGCTCTAGATGAACGCTCCATGGGATAGGGTTCACTTTGTTTTGTCCCTAGCTGTACCCTGAGTGCCAAATATGGTGCCTGGCACATAGTAGGTCCTTGAAATATTGGGTAATGGAGAAGTGATTGAAAGTGCATACCTGCAGGGGTAGTGAACTCAGGAGACCAGGACGATGTGGATCCCACTAAGGTGAGGGGGAGTGTAGGGAATGGGAAGTTCAGGGAAGGAGGAGACAGATGTATTTTTGGGTCAGTGGCTTCAGGGAAGTGCTTATTGGACTGAAAAGGACAGTTTAAACTTGGTTCACAGGGAGCTGCATGTGGTTCTTGAGTAGAGTAGCGATGTGATACAAGCGAAGGAAGGCTCTCTGAGCCTTTCAAGAAGTGGCTCGAAAAGGGAGGAGGCTGGGAGGCTGTTGACACAGCCTGGTCAGAAGTGAGGAGAACATGGTGCTGG
Source organism: Neotragus pygmaeus (assembly GCA_006410875.1). Lineage (NCBI taxonomy): Eukaryota > Metazoa > Chordata > Mammalia > Artiodactyla > Bovidae > Neotragus > Neotragus pygmaeus. The sequence continues at coordinate 490,339 of SJYV01010468.1, read as the reverse complement.
AGGCAGATCTACTTGGGAGCTGGGGACTCATGCAGGAGGCCATTCTTTGCTTCTGGGCTGAGCTGAGTGGATGTATTCAGCAGAGCCTTCATTGTTTGACATGACACAAAGAGCTCAGGGCCACAAACAGGGCCAGCTGTTCCAGCGAGAATCAGGGACAGATTCCACCAGAAGGAAGTGGGGGTGTGAGTCAGTGCACATTCTGTTTTTTTGGTTGCCTGGCCACTCCCTGTGCCGTACAGGGGGTACTTCCAGAAAGGGAGGTGAAGGGGAGATATAGAGAGGAAGGTGGGCAGTACAGGTGGCTTAGTGGGCGCTGGGTCTCTCCTGGAGTAGGTGTGCCATATATGGAATGAGAAGGAAAAGGCAAGAAACAAAGCTGTGAAATTTGCCCTTGGTGTTTCTTGGCTTCCACGTCTGTTCTCGCTTGAACAAATACTTAATGACGATTTCCTACAGGCTGAACCCACAGTGATCTGCAAGACGGATGCTGCCCAGGGTCCCCAGGAACTCACAGTCTATGGGCAAGACAGAATGGCACGTAGCACATGCATAGGCCTCACTGGAGATCCAGACAGGGGACTCTAAGCATGCGGAGCGAGCCATAGCAAATTGGTTGGGATGTCTTAAGGAGCAGGGAGGGAGGCATTTGAAGGGGGTCTTAGGGAAAGGGGAAACGACCCATAAGAAAGAGAGGTGGAAGAAAGGGGTATGAAACCCAGCTTGAACAACAGTTGAAAGGTTCAAGGGAGACTTGAGTAATTCTTCATAACGTGTGTATAGCTGGGGGCCAGAGTGAGGCAGGCAGAGCCAGATTATGGAGAACTAAGTGGAAAATGACTTCTTCCCTGATGGTTCAGTTGGTAAAGAATCTGCCTGCAATGCAGGAGACCTGGGTTCGGATCGCTGGGTGGGAAAGATCCCCTGGAGAAGGAAATGGCAACCCACTCCAGTAATCTTGCTCAGGAAATCCCATGGACAGAGGAGTCCATGGAGTTGCAAGAATCAGACGCAACTTAGTGACTAAACTACCACAAGTGGGAAATATGTGAGAAGGAGCTTGTCTGGAGGAAAGAGGGTAACAAGTTCAAGTCTAGATCTGCTCAGACACTGCAGGACAATCCAACAACTCACTGGAAAGGAGCTCAGGAACTGTGGGTGGACAAGAGCCAGATAAACAATGGGGATTTGGGAGTCACCACACATCAAAATCAGCATTTTTACAACTTTCATGATTGTTATACATGATAAGTTATACCCAGGGGATCCAGAACACACTCTCATACACATCCATCTGAAAGAAACATTCTGTGAAAGAATGTTTGGCCTCGTTATGAGAAATTCACTTTACTATTTTCTGTTCTGCTTCATTAAAAATTCCATTTTACTTCATTTAAAAAATAAATTCAGCCTTAAAAGGTAGGAAATTCTGATATATACTACACTATGTACAGACCTGGAAGACATTATACCAAGTGCTATAAGCCAATCATAAAAGGACTTTATTATATGGTTCCACTTATATGAGTTCTATAGAGACAGAAAGCAGAATGGTTGGTTGCCAGGGGCAACTTCAGGATGGAGGAATAAGAAATAAGTGTTTAATGGGTACAGAGTTTCAGTTTGGGAAGATGAAGTTTGGGAGCTAGATGCTGATGAAGGCTGCACAACAATTGTGGTTGTGCTCAGTATCACTGAACTGTACACTGAAAATGGTTAAAATGGTAAATTTTATATTTATTTTACCTCAATAAAATAAAATAATTCTGGGACATACTGCTGCATTGATTTTTTTAATCTATTGGTTGAAACCCTCAATTAGAAAAACACTGGCCTGTGTGATGGAATTGGATGACCTCTTACCCAGGGGAGAGCGGAGTGAAAGATGGCAATGGGCAGGGGCACAGAGGAGAGGCCCAAGGGCTTGCCTGCACAGAAGGGCTGGAGAGAGGAGAGCTGGCGTGGGAGCTGAGGCTGCAGAGAGGTGGGGGTGGAGGAGAGTGAGGAGACAGAGGTGCGGGGGGAATCTAGGCAAAGTGATACCTGGCTGGGAGTGGGCAACTGTGACGCACACGCAGAGGGATCCGTGCGAAAGGCCCACGCGGTTTTGGCAACAGGGCAAGGGCGGTTTGGGTGTGAATACTGGGAACATTATCTATTCATAGGATCTACTGATCTGTAAATTCATAACGTTTACCCATTTTCTAGAATGTGCTATGCTGTGCTTAGTTGCTGAGTCATGTCCAACTCTTTGAGACTCAATGGACTGTAGCCCGCCAGGCTCCTGGGAGTGTGGAAAGCATCTCTACCTTTAAACTCTCCGCTGCTCCAAATCCCCTTTGTTAGTGCAAAAATCTTCACATAAACGCATATCACTGGAGTGTTCAGTTCAGTTCAGTCGCTCTGAACTGAACTCTTTGCTACCCCTTGAACTGCAGCACGCCAGGCCTNCTGCAGCAGCAGCAGCGGCAGCTGCTCCTCCCCGGCGGCCGCCCCCCGCGGGTCCCTCCCTGGCTGCGGGAGAGACAGAGGTAGACGGAGGACACAGCGCCGCGCCGCCCGCACCGGAGACCTTCGCCTCGCCCTGCCGGCTCCTCACCCTCTGGGAGGAACATGGGTAAGTCATCCTTCCTCCCCCGTCATCGCATGACATATTTCTCTCTCTCGGTGTGTTGCAGGGTGGGAAGCATTTCTCGCGCAAAGTTGCCGGATTTCTCAAATCCTCGGGTGTGAGGCAGTGGCTCTTCCTCCCGGGAGAGTCGGCGCACGCGGAACGCACGCCGGGTCCGCGAACTGGGAGGGTGCCGAGTGCGGGGTGGGGTGGGGTCGGGCCGCGGGGCCGGACCGCCGCCCGCCTCTCGGGCACCTCGCTGCCTAGCCTCCCCTCCTCCATTCTTCCTGCCCGAGCCGGTGTCGGGCACCACGGAGCCTGCCTTGCGGGCTCGCATCCGCTGCCCCTTCCCGGTTTCTTCCGTGGCCGCCCGTTTCCTTTCCCCAGCGGCTGCTGGGCTGGAGGCTCGGGTCGGACAGCGAGAAAGACCACTTCACCCAACTTCCCTGCCAGGGCGACCTTTCCCCACTGTGGGGACTGCTCATCCCAAGGCTAGGAGGTGTGAGCATGTAGTTTGTGGGGGAGATTTTACAACCTGCACGGGAATTATATTTGTTGGGGGAGAGCGGACAGTCTCATAGGTTGAAAGGATGACTTGTCAGAGGCCACGAGGAACGTGAGGAAGGATGGATAGAGCCCGCTAGCTGTTGAATTAGTGTTGAGTGGCTGCAATGTAGCAGTATTCCTGTGCTCAACCCATTTTCTTGGTTCTTTCGCCTGTCTACTGTAGTAAGAAACTGCACCCTGTAACATGTTACCGAACTTACATGTTATTCTTTCCCGGATTCCGTTGTCGAAATCTACATAATCTGATTTTAGTTATTTTTTTGTTAACGTCAAGAGTTTTGGATATTTAAAAGCAAGTATCTTTTATAAAAGTGCATGTAATTTATCCTATTTTTTTCACAGTATGTTGCTTAATTTTGAAGTTCAGTAATTGCAAAAACGTCTCATGGATACTCTAATGTAATTAAAAAACCAAAGTTTTTTTTTTTAATGGTAGCAATTTGAAATACCATGCTTCTCCAAGTTCCCCAGTTTGTTTCCATTCCTGTCTATTATAGTTTCCTCTTTTTAGAATTTGCTACATTGGCATATGTCAACTTGGACTTTTCCCACCCCTTCCCTGCAAGTTATTTTAAGCTTCAGATGAGTGTGGTCCTTTCATCTGTCAATACAGTACTCAGCACGTCCAGAGTTAGGTCATGGCAACTCAGAATCTTCAAAGAAGTGTCTAAATCTAGAAATGGTGTGGATGGAGCTTACTTGAAAAGCAAATGCTCCAGGCTCTGATTCAGACCTTTTGCTGTATATCAGGAAGAGGTCATTGTTACAAGAGGAGGTGGTATGAATGAAAAGTGAATATAAGACCCAGAATTTTATTTCACTTGTTCAATTTTTTTCTTTTTAATGTCCTATTGGTATGCTGAACAGATTTCTGTAAAAATTGGGTGGTCCATTTATATGTACCTAGCCTTTCTCTGGGAGTAGAATATTAGTTCAGATTGTTGGAGACATAGTTTGTCTTTCCCTTGAACATAACAAAATTTTTCCTGTTAATTCTGGGCCACAAGTTTGGCCTATAAACTGTATTTCACCATGTTTCAAGCTGAGCTAATAAAAATCTGTTTAAAATTTTAACTTGCATGTTGAATCAGTACAATTTCGGTGGGGGAAAAATTAAATTCTATTGCAATGCTACTGAAAAAATACTTTAAAAATAATTAATCTTGAAAATCTTGAATATTATTACTTGATTTCAAAGAAAGTTAAATCCATTCCTCATTTGAAGCTTCTCAGGTATACTTTGACTAAATTACTCTCTCATATCATTCTGTTTGTACCTTGTAGGAAGCTTTTTAGCTCTTATATAATCAGCTTTATAATGGAGTTGTTTATGTGTGTGTGTGTTGTGCGTTTAGTCATGTGTTCCAGAAGATGAAAATTATGTCTTATTAATTTTTGGGTCCTCCACAGTGCTTTCCACATAGTATTCAGTAAATCTTTGAATTAATTGTTGAACTGGAAACCCATCTATTATTGTGAACTTGTGAACCTGTAAGTAAGGACTCTGAAGAATGTTTGAGTTGGTAGATGTTAGGGAGGTAATGGCGGAGAAGGCAATGGCACCCCACTCCAGTACTCTTGCCTGGAAAATCCCATGGATGGAGGAGCCTGGTAGGCTGCAGTCCATGGGGTCGCAAAGAGTCGGAAACGACTGAGCGACTTCAGTTTCACTTTTCACTTTCATGCATTGGAGAAGGAAGTGGCAACCTATTCCAGTGTTCTTGCCTGGAGAAACCCAGGGACGGGGGAGCCTAGTGGGCTGCCATCTATGGTGTCAAACAGAGTCGGACAGGACTGAAACGACTTAGCAGCAGCAGCAGGGAGGTAATGGAGGTGTGAAGAAAGTGGGAACAGAGAAGTATATTTACACTATGATTGCTCTTCTTTCTCAAAAAAAAAAAAAAAAAAAAGTTGAGTTGTTTTAAGGCGTATGGGTTTTGGAGCAGCCACCAGGCAAGCTATTTCTTTTTACATTGCTGTCTTCAGTGGTATGTCGGTTTGGTTTGTGATCAGTAGGTACATACAGTAATGTAAAACTGAAAGCTTGGGAAGCAATTTTATATTCTAAGCCAAGGAAGTTATTATAACAATTCATACATACATAAAGGGTATACTGATTACTGGTAGGGCAAAAAAATCACTTGTTAATGTCTTTTCAAGAAATATATAGGTGGTTTAAAAAAAAAAGTTCTTATGGCAGTGATTTTCTCCGTAAGAAAGTGAAGGAAACTTCTTATGTGGTCTTATGGATCTTGGCTGTTATTTTATGTATATATTAAAATTCATTGTATACTTCCTATTTGAATATCAACCATATGTAATACACTATGGGAGGATAAAGATTAATAAAACGTTTTTAAAGTTTCTTATACTCTTAAGGAATAATATGGTATATACACAGATAACTGTAATAGAAATAAAGTATGAGTGATGCAGAAGACCTTAATATATTTTATACTTTCCAACGATGGAGAGAAGTTTTCAGAAAAATGATGCTATTTGAACCAGTATTTGGTTAAGCTTCTGAAAGGTAGAAATGGAGACTGTTAATCGGGATGGGGGTGGAGGGAGAGAAATGACATAAACGAAGATACAGCAATAGGAGCATTCAGACAGTTTCAGGATATGATTAAATAATCATGTTTGGCTACAGCAAAAGGTAAGGAAATAGTGGGTGACAGAGATGAAAAAGTATTAACAGGTAAGGAACAGATAATGGAAGGCCTCTAATGTCAAGCTGAAGTTGTTTTTGGACTTGAGGGACTGTAAACATTTTATGCCGTTAAGTATTGGAGCACATCTGTGGATTAGGAAAATTAATCTGTTAATTGAGTGCAGGATGGATTGGATGAGAAACTAGAGAATGGTTAAGAAGGCTGTTGCAGTTGGGTGAAAATCCGTACTAGCCTGAACCAGGCTATGGCAGTAGGAATAGAATATGACATATAAAGAATATAGAGTTAAGAAAGGAGTCATACATTGTTATGTGGGAATACTGAGAATGTGGGATCTATTAAATAGATATTCCCACATATTCCCACATATTCAGTCCGTTGGAAGTGGACACACGAATGGTCAGTTTTGCACCTGATGGACTATTTAGCTTTTCTTTTAGCTAAATGTCCACTTCTTGATGACAAGGATTCTCATACTAGGTTTCGAAATACCTAACACTAGTGTATCACACATGGAGCTGGCAGTAAAAATTTGTTGACTGACCAAAACTGGGCAAAATATATATAATGGTTATTTTAACTGTCAAGAAAGGATTTGAGCTAGATATCTGAAAATTACCCACCAATATCCTGAGATAATATTTGAAGTTAGGTAGGAGGATGAGAGCCAACAAAGAAAATGAAGAAAATATATCCAAGGTAAGAGTCTTGAGGAATGCCGCATCATTGGGAAAAAAGAATGAAATGATTTGACACTGAAAAAGACTATAGCAGGTAGGAGTGAAAGACTAGAATTGGTTGATTTCAAGAATGAAAGGTCAATAACTGCTGCTTCAGAACAGTGAGCAATAACGACTGAGAAAAGGCTATCCTCATGTAGTTTGGTTAAGGTAATTTAAGTATTTTCTAAAAAGCATCTTTATGAGGAATGATAGATTTGGAGGTCACCTGTAAAGACTAAGTGGATAATGAATAGAATAAGCAGAAACAGAATTCACTATGTATAGTAAGTAGTACGGTATTCCTTGCCCTGTTTGAACATCTATAAGTAAGCATGTTAATATTTTTTTAAATGTCTCAGATTACATGGAATGACATGTGCTAATTTTTGGCTAACTAAAGTTTGTCATCTCACCATAGTGCCTCACATTTCTTTGACATTCTATGTTTTATGGCTCTGTGACTTAGTTTATTTTTTAATTTATTTTTAATTTTTGCACTATCTGTCATGTTGAGTGAGTTCAGAAATGGTTTAGTATTTTACGTGACATTTTGCATCAAAGATACTCTACTGATGAATGGTTTATCACTTTTTATAGTCTTGGTGAATCTAGGATTTCTCTAGTTATATGTGTGCCTCTAATTATACTCTTAACTCATGGAGTTTTTCTCTATGTATAAGCCTTATGGATAAATCTTTTTTTTTTTTTTTTGNACTCTACTGATGAATGGTTTATCACTTTTTATAGTCTTGGTGAATCTAGGATTTCTCTAGTTATATGTGTGCCTCTAATTATACTCTTAACTCATGGAGTTTTTCTCTATGTATAAGCCTTATGGATAAATCTTTTTTTTTTTTTTTGGCTTGCGTTTCTAAGTCCAGGAATAGGTTCATAGAAAAATAGTTAATATTCGTACTTTTACTTGTTCTTTATAAGTCAAGGTAGAACAATACAATATTTTTGTAAGCTGGCAATCACTAAAAATTTATTGTTTTAAAAGAGCATATACATTGACTAGTTCAGTAATTTTTCTTATGTTGGCTTTATGTCTGTTTTGTATATATAACCCCCCCTTTTTTTTTGTATATGGGAGAGGGCTAGATTTACTATCCTTGGTAGAGTCATATTCTAAAATATATAGTACTACTACTGAGAAAGTTGTAATGGCCTTAATTCACTTTGAGAACCATAGTTTTAATTTTCACAGCAGAATATTCAAGCCTCTAGGCACCTTCAAAGAAATACTAGTGCTCTCTCTGGAGACTCCAGATCAGCTGTATTGAATCAGGTGATTCTGGCATTATTGGTGGTACCAGCCATAAAGAATTATGTAAATTTTTAATATCCACTCATGAACATTAGAGGGAATGAAGAAGGAAGATCCACTCCTTTGTTAACTCAGTGTTAATTTCAGATAGTCAAATGTTCAGATAACTGATAAGGAAAAAACTTAATTTAAAATGCTTTCCTAGACATTTAACTTAACAAATAGCTCTTTCTTATAGAGAGAAGAACAAAAAAATTAAGATACCAGAGTAGCTTATAAAGTCTATTTTGGTTCTAAAATTCTATGATTCTTTGAAACTAAACTTTCAAATATGCTCAGTATCATTGATATTTAAACTATGTTATCATTCCTGTATAATTTTTTTTTCTTTATCATACAAAGGGCAATGTCTACTTGAGGTAGAAATTTCAGAGTATAAACCAACTTGTTAGCTTTGTCTAAATAGGTGACCTAAAATACCATTACCCATGCTGACTAAGATATAGATGCTAAATTCAAGTGGCAGAGTAATGTAATTCAGTGCATCTATTTATACAGCTTTTGTTGGTAGAAGCATTCTAGGAGTTAAAGCTGAGAATTCGGAGCCATAATTGGCTATACTTACAAATTCCAAAGTCTTTCTGACTTATTGTTCATGTAATTAATTTTTTCCATATCATTCTATATCTGATCCCTTCTCTAAATGCTCTTTTGCTCAATTTTGTTCATGTATATGGCTTCAGCTACTATCTATATGCTGTTGGTGCCTAAAAATACATCTTTTAAACTAACAGATTGTTAGACATCCCTATGTGCATAGTTAATTCAGACTCATTGAGTTCAAAACTGAATTCATTATGTAATTAATAATGATAACCAGAAGTGTGTTGATTAATGTTTTGCCAGAAGCCCTTCTTCAAAAAAGCTCTGATTTGTGGTGGTTGATTTCCTGTGATTATCCATAGTTGGGAAGAAATGAGATGCAGCACAACAATATAAGGATATCTACCATCTAGACATAATAGCTACATGAGAACAGATGATGATAAAATGTGATAAGGTAATTAAGTCATAATGAGTTATGAGTGTTAATAACTTTGATTTAGTGTAACTTATTTTTAAATTTATGAAATTTAAATAAGTGTCTCACAAAATTCCTAAAAATTTAATTTTCATGTGTAGAGGCCCCCCTGTACACCTTTGAATTAATAATTATCATATATTGTTGTTGTTCAGTCTCTAAGTCATGTCCAACTCTTTGTGACTCTATGGACTGCTGCATGCCAGGCTTCCCCGTCCTTCCCCATCTCCTGGAGCTTGCTCAAACTCCTGTCCATTGAATTGGTGATGCCATCCAACCATCTCATCCTCTGTCATCTCCTTCTCCTCCTGCCTTCAGTCTTTCCCAACATTAGGGTCTTTTCTAATTTATTGCCATTTATTAAGAATTACTAGTGTCAGTTACCATGTTAAACCTTATGTTTTTTTCTCATATTTTTAAAGTTAGTTTTAATCTCTTCAGTAGTTCTATGAAGTGGGTGACACTGTTCCCATTTTACTGACTCAAAGAATTAAATAATTTATCCAAGGGGACAGAGCCAAGTCTCTAAAATCTTTAAGAGAGATTCTTACATTTGTTAAAAAAAGAAAAAAATTACTGGGCTCACCCTCAGAAATTCTGATTCAGTAGATGTGGGGTGGGCCAAGAATTTGCCTTGTCAAGACATTTCCCAGATGCTGCTGCACTTTGAATAGCATCTCCATAGAGCAGAGGTCTGCAAACTTTTTACATTAAGAGCCAGATGGTAAGTATTTTAGACTTCGCAGGCCATGAGGCAAAATCAAAGATATTATTAATACATGGATAAGAGTGAAAATACATATGAGAGAAAGCAAATAACCACAAAATCTTTATTGACTGCGTTCAGACTATACCATGAATTAAACAAGATTTATTGTAATATAGATCTCCTAAAGAAAATATTCTTTTTGAGATAGCAATTTTATTTAATTGGGATTCACAGTTACCCTATCTTCAAATTTGATTGCAGTTGTTCATTTGTTAATGCAGGTCTGTAAAGGCATCTAACTGATTTTGTCTTGGAAATGTGTTCACACAGATCCGTGACACCAAATGCTGCTGTCAGTCATGGGCATATGATCTTAGTGATCATATTAATTGTATGGAAGGCATTTACAGAATTCTTTTAGATTCTCTTTAATATTTGCTATTTAGTATGCTGTTTACATTGCAGATTAACCAGTCGAAAGTTAGAGGCTCCTCGATTACATAGTTAAATGGGTTTTGGTATATGGAAGTTTCTCTTGCGCTTGCAGTGAAGTCTGAAAAACACTGCTGGCACTATAGTTTGAACTTGCATAATATATCTGTTGCAACTTTGTATATGCACGGAGATCTAGTTTTTAATTTTGACAGCACAAGAAATATATAAAGCAGATTGATGGTTATTTGTGATTTGAAAAATGTTGTCAAAAGGACTTAACGTAGTATGTTTTGCATGTAAGTACTATTTTGCCTAGACTTTCAGGTCAAATTCAAGGAAACATCAATCTGCAGCAAAATATAATTTCCAAAGGTGTTCATTGTTTAATAATGGTTGAAGGCTTTTCTTTTTGTTCAGAAATTTCAGTCTCACTGTTGAGCCTGGGGAAAAAAAAAACACTTCACAATAAAACCATATAACTGCTAAGCCCNGCAGCAAAATATAATTTCCAAAGGTGTTCATTGTTTAATAATGGTTGAAGGCTTTTCTTTTTGTTCAGAAATTTCAGTCTCACTGTTGAGCCTGGGGAAAAAAAAAACACTTCACAATAAAACCATATAACTGCTAAGCCCGCAAGCTCTTGTGTGATAAGGCAAGTTAGGATATTCAGCTTCTATTTTTTATCAAAGTAGAAACAACTGACAGTGGTTAAATCTGTAGGAGTGAATGAAGTTCATACTACTAGTTCAATAATACATGTTATTTAAAAATGTTTTCTCATAAAATAACTGCTGATGAATAATATAATAAAGAAACATAGGCTTTATATACCTTATTTTCACAAACTTTGTGAATTTATTCTACTAAGCCTTTTACTGTTCCTCACATATTTTTACCATCATCAGTTGTAACATGTCTTAGTAGCTTCCACTTTAGGTTGTACTGAGTTAATATTGTCTCAGTTTTAAAAATATTTTTGCCTGTTGTTGTATGCAGTCTTTACAGAGGGCCAATCCTTCAGTCACTTCATGTTCATCACCGCCTTTTTGAAAATAAGAACACTATGTAGTATCTCAATTATCTGTTAATTTATCAAGAACCAAAGAAAACCTTTCAGAATTATTTGCCTTGTCTCCTAATTGAATATTGATAATTGAATTGAATATTGCTCCCAGTGCTCTTAGCATAGCTGTCTTACCGAAAGACTATTCTTAAACATGTCCCCCCCGACCCCGCAAATGTTTCTTTGGTTGCCGAAGTCAAAATGCAGTTTAATTAACAGACCACGAGTAAATAGCTTTCTCTGCTTAACCAACAGGTGCACCACTCAGAAACTTAACTTTGTTTGCAAATTCATTTTCATTTTTTATTTTTGTGAAGAAACTCTGGTACAATGAAGTACTTTGATTTATATTTTCTAATTCCTCTGATTACTTTCCTATGAATTATGAATATGATGGATGCCTAGTCTGGTTATATAGATATGTGTTAAATTTTTCTAGTGTAGCTTTAGTGTCATTGTGTGATACACTGGTTTGCCATCTAATTCAGTACCAGAATAATCCATGTGACCCTTAAAACATTAAAAGCATGATATTTGAAGTATAGTTTTCTCTTTTTGTTTTGATGTGATTGTTGTTGTTGAGTTGGTAAGTCATGTCCAACTCTTTGTGACCCCATGGTCTGTAGTCCACCAGGCTCCTCTGTCCATGGGATTTTCCCAAAAGAATACGGAAGTGGGTTGCCATTTCCTTCTCCAGGGGATCTTTCCAACCCAGGGATCAAACTCGAGTGTCCTGCATTGGCAGGTGGATTCTTCACCACTGAGCCACCTGTGAAGCTCTTCGATGTGATGGTCAAAATGAAATGTTGTGGTATGCCATTACACATGGTACTTGAAACACTGAGCAATCATAACTGTGTCACTACAATTTGTAGTGCCTCAAGAAACAGTGTTCAGTGACGAGGATACCACATATGGTTGCTGTCTCAACTACTCATCTCTATCATATGAAGTGAGCCCAGGTATAGACAGTGATTAAAGGAATGAATTGTGTCCCAGGGAAACTTATTTGTGAACACTGAAATGTGAATTTCATGCAATTTGCTCTTTATGAAATACATTCTTCTTTTGACTTTTTCCAACCATTTGCAGATGTGAAAACCATTTTACTCGTGGGTTGTATAAAAACAGGCAGTGAGCTATAGTTGGCCAACTTATACTTTGGAGTAATGCCTCTACCTCACCTTTCCACAAGACCTTTTCTTCCTTGTGAGTTCTGTACACTGGATGGTATCACCATTTATCTAGTGAACCATCCATAAAATCTAGCATCATTCTACTTCCAATACTTGTTGCTGCTGCTGCTAAGTCGCTTCAGTCATGTCCGACTCTGTGCGACCACATAGACGGCCTCCTACCAGGCTCCCCAGTCCCTGGGATTCTCCAGGTAGGAACACTGGAGTGGGTTGCCATTTCCTTCTCCAGTGCATGAAAGTGAAAAGTGAAAGTGAAGCCACTCAGTTGTGTCTGACTCTGCGACCCCATGGACTGCAACCCACCAGGCTCCTCCGTCCATGGGATTTTCCAGGCAAGAGTACTGGAGTGGGATGCCACTGCCTTCTCCTCCAATACTTGTTGGGTTCCCCCAATTCTAACAATTCTATCTCCTTGTATCAGTCCCTTCTTTCTTCACTGTAAACTTGTCATTTCACCTCTGCAGACCACTTTAGTGCTCTAATAGATTTTCTTTCTCTCAGTCATACTCCTTTTAAGTCTTTGCATGCTTCTAGAGTACTCTTTCTAAAATGTGAATCTAATTATTTCACTCCTTTGATATTTTTTTCAATAGCTTTCCAACATATGTAACAGGGTTTCCAAACTAAATGAAACTATCTGATTAAAGGGGGTTAAATGGTAATCTTTTCATGCAGATAAGCTTTTTTGCCTGTTAAATGTAAAGGAATATTCATTTTCATTAAAATGTATGCTTTTATTTTTCTTGGAAAAAAATACCTCTTTTCTTACATTTTCTCACCCCTGATAAAAGACAAAGTTTAGAAAATGTAGAGAAAAGTGTTGAGGAAAAAGTAGAGAAAAATGTTTCTCTACCATAAGAAAACCAGCAGTGAAAGCATGATGAATAGCAGGTAACACTGGGCCTCACGTGAGGAGGTGATGGGACTGTGGCAAACTAGAGCGTATGTGCCCAACCTAAGAGAGACATTCACTATGCAGCTCCAGACAGTTGTGCCACGTACAAAGGTGGAATCAAGGAAGCCAGCTTTTGGGCTTTCAAAAGAAACCTGAAATTACATTCTTATCTGAATACTTCAGATTGTTGCTTTTCAGAGTTGTAAGATCCAGAGTTTCAAACAATGACATCTATCTGGTTCTGTCCTTTTCTACCCAGATTATAGATCTGAGGTTTAATGAGGTTAAGAGACTTGCCCAGCTTCACCCATGGGATTAGGTGCAGTGTCAGATCTAGAATCTTGATTTCCTAGCTCCTATCCTAGTGTTCTGTTCATTATACTAGGCCTAGGCCAGCTCCAATTTAATGAAAAAAAAAAAAAAGTGTGCTCATAACACACACACATGAACAAGTTAGTAATGAGGATTCATTCAGGTAAATAGGTTGGGGGAGAACACTTCACTCATTCCTACGGCCAAAGTCCAGGCCTCTCATCTCATTCCTGTGCTGCTGAGACCATTTCTTAGTTGGCCTCTCTGTTACGACTCTGCGGCTCTCCAATCTTTTCTACATACTATAATCAGTCTTCAAGACACTGCATCGATCATATCACCTTCTGCCGAAGATCTAATGCTGCTTCAGCTGTCTGTTACATCGTCTTAACTCTGCTTAGCTTTCAGAATCCATAGAAATCTGCTGTCTATCTTTTATTTCTCTCTGAATACATCTTCCTTTAATAATCTTGCAGTCCTCTAATTATTCTTCATCAGTGATGCCACCAAGACCCCATTGTTCTGTTACTCTTCCTCCTCCTAAAATAACTTTTTCTCTTTGTAAAGTACTGCTGACCTCTCATAATGGCCTCTTATTTCTCTGGATACCTCTCTCACTTCTGGAACTGTAACCCATCTAGTAATATAATTTTAGTTGCTCAATGTTTTATATTATTGGCATTCAATAAATACTTGTTTGTTCATGTTATAGAATCCCTGCAGATTCAAGTCTCTTAATTTAAAACATTATCCTATAGTGATGATAGACATGTCTCTAATAGAGCTTGCAAACAAGCAGTCCTTGGGCCAAACATACTCTTGCAGATGGATTTTTTTAGCAAAGTCTTAGAAATTGGAATTAGTTGTTAGCATTTAAATATTCAGGAAATCTCTGATAAAAATCTGCTTCTGCTTATCTTTTTTGTTGTTGGTTGGGTTTTTTTTTTTTTTTTTTCTTCAGCTTATCTTGAAAAATTAAACATTTTGGATCCTTGAACCTACTGTATTTCAATTGGTGACAATCAGTGATAATTGTCCTTTAGGCAGGGTATGAGGTCCCTAGTTCATTACTTACTATTGTCTTAAATCCTACAGATTTAAATTTGCAGTGTCTGAAATTTCTATTATATCCATTGAACTACTAAAGAGTTAATTGTATTCAAACTTGTGACAAAATTGAACTTATTACTTTTTGAAAATTAACACATTTATTTTAAAATCAACAAATTGTTGTGAAAATTATATCATGTCACTTGTCAAGAGCAAAATTAACTATCTGTGATATGTATGGTCATCAGGAATGATTAAACTGAATTTTTAGTTGATCAAATAATGTAAGCAATCAAAGAGAGAATAGAATCTCTGGTCTTCCAGAAGTTGATTGTTTCATATTGCCTTTGGCAAGCTTTCCTGGTGGCTCAGTAGTAAAGAATCCACCTGCCACTGTAGGAGATGTAGGTTCAATTCCTGGGTGGGGAACATCCCCTGGAGAAGGAAATGGCTACCCACTCCAGTATTCTTGCCTGGAGAATCCCATGGACAAAGGAGCATAACGGGCTGCAGTCCGTGGGGTCACAAAAAGTCAGACATGACTTAGGGACTAAACAGCAACATAGCCTTTGGGAAGTTGGTTAAGCTCTTTAAATCTTCATTTCTTGCATGTGCAGTCACTCAGCTGTGTCCAACTTTTTGTGACCTTGTGGACTGTAGCCCACCAGGCTCCTTTGTCCTCCAGTCAAGAATACTGGAGTGGGTTGTCATTTCCTACCCCAGGGAATCTTCTTGATCCAGGAATCTAACCTGCATCTCCTTCATTGGCAGGCAGATTCTTTACCACTGTGCCACTTGGAAGGCCCCCTCATTTCCTATATATCCTTAAAATAATATCATTATTATTGAAGGGGAATCACATAATAGATTTCAGTAAAAATAGAAAGGGTGTGCCTATTTCATAGGGGCCTAATATAAATTATCATATGGAAAACTTCAAGCTCAGTTACCTAATAAAGACCTGTTCAGTTCAGTTCAGTCGCTCAATCCTGTCCGACTCTTTGCGACCCCATGAATTTCAGCACGCCAGGCTTCCCTGTCCATCATCACCTCCCGAAGTTCACCCAAACTCATGTCCATCGAGTTGGTGTTGCCATCCAGCCATCTCATCCTCTGTCATCCCTTTCTCCTCCTGCCCCCAATCCCTCCCAGCATCAGAGTCTTTTCCAGTGAGTCAACTCTTCACATCAGGTGGCCAAAGTACTGGAGTTTCAGCTTTACCATTAGTCTTTCCAATGAACACCCAGGACTGATCTCCTTTAGAATGAACTGGTTGGATCTCCTTGAAGTCCAAGGGACTCTCAAGAGTCTTCTCCGACATCACAGTTCAAAAGCATCAATTTTTCGGTGCTCAGCTTTCTTCACAGTCCAACTCTCACATCCATACATGACNTAAAACTTTAAGAAATGTTCGAAACAGAGGAGCCTCTTTTTTAATTCCGTCATATGTTAATAGCTGGGGCTATTTTCTCACTCAATTTCTATTTTCTTTGTTCCTCTTTCATCAGAATGTCTCCATTTACCAAATTTAACTTGTATTCCTTTTGGATTCATAAAAGCATATTTTTCTTTAATCAAACTCTGTTCCCTCTGGGAAGCTAAATATTATTCTTGGCTGAGCATATTCTGTATTAGAAATAATTTGTGTTTATTTTTCAAAATACTTCTTAGCCCAGTTTAGAAAATCTTTACTTTTTTGGACTTGTTCATTTGAATTTTTTATTAGTGTAATTCAAATATGCAAATGACCAACCATATGAAGTCAAGNATTATTCTAGGATGAGCATATTCTGTATTAGAAATAATTTGTGTTTATTTTTCAAAATACTTCTTAGCCCAGTTTAGAAAATCTTTACTTTTTTGGACTTGTTCATTTGAATATTTTATTAGTGTAATTCAAATATGCAAATGACCAACCATATGAAGTCAAGATGAGCTGGAGCAATTGTACCTGGATAAGAGAGGGGTAATTCATTTGGAACAGATGAGTAAAGAGAAGCAGTCTAATGGCATACATGTCTTGATGACCTTCCTAACAGTCTCCAAACACTTTTTGGCTGAAACAGATTAATAATTTTTTTTTTAACCTGTCCTCAGCCTTGTAGGGCCAACGTGAACACTTTTGGTGTATTAACCGGTTATTTATACCAAGTTATTGGGTCCTCCGGGGACCAGGGTGGACAAGGTCATGTATGAACAGAGGAGGTCCTTGTCTGAAGCCAAAAGTAGTCATAGGTCCAAAGACAAAGAAAAGTCCTAAGTATGTATGAGAATAATGTAGACAATACCTGAGAAGAATGGAAATTGTTCAGGAACTGAATGCAAAACAGGTTAGAAGAAGCAGATTAGACAAGAGACCATGAAAATTTGAGGTGACAACTGTATTTGCACCCTGACTGCCCGTTTACAGTGGGAATGTGAAGGTCTGAATGAGCACAGCAGGATCAACCCCTCTCCCAGGGACTTCTCCTCAGTCGTGACATTCAGGAGAGTCCCCTCAGAGGCAGCTTGGCTCCAAAGGGCGATGCAACACCAGGGATCGTGGCTTACCTTCTCATTTTGCTTATTTAAAAAAAAAAAAAAAAAAGCACTTTTGCCTACTTGAAGAGCAAAGATTTTCACACCCTAACTCCAACTTCCACTCCTTAGTTATTTGCGTGTTGATGTTGATGAGATATTGCAGATATTGCTCCTAAATCTGCTGCATTTTAAATTCTTTGAGTTTGATTCTGTTCTCTTGCCCTGAATTTTTTTTTTTTTTTACACTGACATTCTAACAGAGACTATGTAGGTTGAAGGTCTGTTCAATCTTCTGTAACTCACTCTCCACATTTTCCTGCCGCCCCATGTCCCTAGCCACTTGAGATTCAATCTCCTTTCTCCTCTAAAAGTAAAATGGAAGTGTTAATTATGGGGATGGGAAAAATTGAAATGATTTAATATGTCTAAGCTCCCCTTCAAGCCCTTTGGATGGAAATATGCAGCATTATTCTCTAGCATTTTACGTTTTGTTTCAGAAGGCTAGCTTATTTCCTACCAGTCCATATTCCTACATTCTTCTTCTTTTTTTTTTTTTTAATGCAGACCATTTTAAATTCTTTACTGAATTTGCTACAGTATTNACCTTGAGAAAGAAGAATGGAACTGGAGGAATCAACTTGCCTGACTTCAGGCTCTACTACAAAGCCATAGTCATTAAGACAGTATGGTACTGGCACAAGATGCAGACCATTTTAAATTCTTTACTGAATTTGCTACAGTATTGCTACTGTTGTTTATGTTCTGGGTTTTTGTTTTTTGTTTTTTTGGCAGCTAGGCATGTAGGATCTTAGCTTCCCAACCAGGAATCAAATCCACACTCCCTGCATTGGAAGGTGAAGTCCCAACCACTGAACCAACAGGGAAGTTTCCTACACAATTCTTAACTCCAAAGTGCATGAAATCAGATGGGAACAAGAATCCCACCTTTCTACTTTTTTATATAAGGCAGCTCTTTGTGAAAACCTTCATACTTACAAATTTTAGCTATGCCAGAATGTTCCAGATGCCTTTACATGGAATGGAGTTGAAAAAGATGATTTAACAGCTAACATTTATTGGATACTTACTAAATGGGTCAAAGTTCTGTATTCCATGGACTATCTCATTTAAACCCCAGAATAACCATTATCTTAATTTATGAGAAAACTAGGGTCCACAGAAATTAACCTGCCCAAGAGAATGAAGTAGTCCAAATCCAGGGACAAAAAATTAATTGTGTAATGTATAATAGAGGGAATTAAAAGAATTAAGAGAAATGCCTATGAAAGGACATTACTAATAGTAATGGTTAAGTTACTTAATGTGCTCAAGGTTTTCACATTAGTCAACTGGTATCCTGGAAGCCTCTCTGCATAGACATTAGTGTATATCCTTTGTTTTAAGAATGTCACAATACTGGGTCAAGATATTGGCAGGCTTCTTTCTGGATGCAGTAAATGAATGAGATCTGAAAGGCTTCCAGCAGCAGGAAGATCTTCAGAGAATAGAAATTCTTTTCTGCAAGACCCATTTCCACCCCTGAATGCTCCATGCCCTGGATGTGGACCATACACTTTAAGGAATTGCAGCTGCAGTCAGGAACATCGACCTGGTTTAATGCTTTCAAATTGAATGCCTTCCTGCAAGAGCTTATGTGATCAAGCTGCCATTACTTGATTAATCAAAAAGGGAGTTCACGTATGGTCTTAAGTACAGGGTAGGATAGAGGAAGACCACAATATGTGCTCTTAATACCACTATCATTAATATCACCATGGAATAGTGGTTAGGAGTGCAGACTCTGGAGCCAGCCTGGACTTTGAATAGACTTATACTAGAGTGTATTTTTGGGTAAATTATTTTATATTTCTCTACCTCCATTTATCTGAAATATAGAGGTAATGATGGCATCAGTTTTGTCAGATTGCTCTGAGAATATAAACTATAATTTATAGTTTAGTAAACTATACTTGTGCTTGGCACATGTAGGCTCTCCCATAAATGTTAGTTGGTGTCATTATGATGATCATCACTATCATCATCACTGCCTGAGGAACTAGAGGTGAGAGAAAGTCACTGGGTGGGTATACATGAAGTTCCAGTAGCAAGGATGGCTATCAGTGTAAGCAAATCTCTCACCAGCCAAACCCCAGGCTTAGACACGGACCCGAGTCTCCTGTCCTTTTCCTTTGTCCTCATTCTACGGCAGACCCTCATTACTTCCTTCCTGTGCTATTGCAAAATCCTCCAGACTGGTCTCCCCAAGTCCAATCACTTCGTTTTCTCAAACCAGTCATTGATATTACTTAGCAGATCAGTCTTTTCGCTTGAGGCCAGAGTTTCTATCTCATGTCCTTCCTAAAGCCCTGATACCTATTGTACTAGATCACATACTATGGAGATATTAAGTGGATGTTTCCTGAGGTCACGGTGTGACTTCCCTTCATAGAATGGGAAATAGTGCCAGTAATTTAAAAAAAATAAAAAAGGATACTAGCAATAGTAATGGTGGGGGCATATTAGTAGCAGTAGATTCCACAGACGCTGTGCTTAACCATTTCCAAAGTACTTTCACATGCTTGAGGGGGAGAGGCAATGCAGATGATAACCCTATTTTAAAGGGAAAGAAACTAAAGGTTGATTACAGAGGTTACATGGCCTAGGTAAGACTCCATTACACATTGAGCATTGGGTCCCAAAGCCCCTGGGCTAGTTTCACATTGTCTCTTTTCAGTAACCATTCAGAAAGTAGGGTCATCTTACATTTCCTGATGAATTATGCCATGTGTGATTAGAATGTTATTGTTAACAGAGATTGAGCTTTCTGTGTCAAGAACTGTGCTGAGTATCCTACATGAATTATATAATTAGATTCTCTCAACAGCCAGATTTGCCTATTTTTCCAGTGAGGAAACATGAGATTTGCAGATATAAAATCACCAGCCCAGGGTAACTCAGCTATAGCAAGCCAGCAGAGAAAGCAGCCAGCGCCAGTGCTCTCAACTACCACACCTCCTGCCCTCCATCCCATGGACTCTGCGTTTCTGACTGAGCCACAGGGCAGTAACCTGAGGTCACCCGAGAGGATGATTTGAGCTTTTTCCTACCTCAGNGTTGCCTGTAATAAATAAAATTTGGAACAGTATGAGACAGTTAAAATAACTATGGCACACACACATAAGGACAATATTATTAAAAGTAGCTGAGCCCTGAAGAATTGATGCTTTTGAACTGTGGTGTTGGAGAAGACTCTTGAGAGTCCCTTGGACTGCAAGGAGATCCAACCAGTCCATCCTAAAGGAGATCAGTCCTGGTGTTCATTGGAAGGACTGATGCTGAAGTTCCAATACTTTGGCCACCTAATGCAAAGAACTGACTCATTGGAAAAGTCACTGATGCTGGGAAATATTGAAGGCAGGAGAAGGGGTTGATTGAGGATGAGATGGTTGGATGGCATCACCTACTTAATGGATGTGAGTTTGAGCAGGCTCCGAGAGTTGGTGATGGACAGGGAAGCCTGGCGTGCTGCAGTCCAAGGGGTCTCATTGAGTCAGATGCNGATGCCCTCTTGCAACACCTACCATCTTACTTGGGTTTCTCTTACCTTGGATGTGGGGTATCTCTTCATGACTGCTCCAGCAAAGCACAGCGGCTGCTCCTTACCTTGGATGATGGGTATCTCCTCACCATCGCCCCTCCTTACCTTGAACGTGGGATAGCTCCTCTAGCTCCTCCTGTGCCCAGGCAGCCACTGCTCCTTGGACATAGGGTTGCTCCTCCCGGCCGCTGCCCCTGGCCTCAGGCTTGGGGTAGCTCCTCCCTGCTGCCGCCCCTGACCTCGGACGTGGGGTAGCTCCTCTCAGCCGCACTTGTGTGCTGCCGCAGCCGCCCACACTTGTGCTGACTATATAAAACAGTTTCAAGATTCTTTTCTTTCCTTTTGTTTTGTGAATAGCTTTATTTTATGCAAATATTTAATAGTACACTGCCTTAATTATTGTAGTTTTAAAGTAAATTTTGAATTCAAGAAATATGAGTCATCCAACTTTATGCTTTGTTGTCAAAATTATTTTGACTATTCTAGGCCTTTTGCATTTCAACATAACTTTAAACTTCATTTTCTAATTCCTGCTGAAAGGCCTACTGCAGTTTTGATAGATGACGTTTTATTTATTTATTTATTTATTTATTTATTTTTTAATTTAGCTTTACAATACTCTATTGGGTTTGCCATACATCGACATGAATCCACCACAGGTNCCAACCAGTCCATTCTGAAGATCAACCCTGGGATTTCTTTGGAAGGAATGATGCTAAAGCTGAAACTTCATACTTTGGCTACCTCATGCCAAGGTATGAGACTCAAGAGTTGACTCATTGGAAAAGACTTTGATGCTGGGAGGGATTAGGGGCAGGAGGAGAAGGGGACAAAAGAGGATGAGACGGCTGGATGGCATCACCGACTCGATGGATGTGAGTATGAGTGAACTCAGGGATTTGGTGATGGACAGGGAGGCCTGGCGTGCTGCGATTCATGGGGTCACAAACAGTTGGACACGACTGAGCAACTGAACTGAACTGATGTACCACATCTTCTTATCCATTCCTCTGTTAATGGACATTTAGGTTGCTTCTGTGTCTTGGCTACTGTAAACAGTGCTACAATGAACACTGGGATGCATGTATTTTTTCGGATCATGTTTGTCTCCAGATACATGCCCAGAAGTGAGACTGTAGGGTCATAATAGTAGCTCTGTTTTTCATTTTTTAGGGAAACTTCATATTGTTCTCCATGGTGGCTGTACCAGTTTACATTCCCACCAACAGTGCAGGAGGGTCCCTTTCTCTCCACAATTCTCCAGCACTTGTTGTTTGTGGATTTTTTGATGAAGGCCATGCTGACCAATGTGAGGTGATATCTCCCTGTAGTTTTGATTTGCATTTCCCTAAAGAGTCAGACACGACTGAGTGACTGAAGTGAAGTGCACTGAATAATTAGTGATGTTGAACATCTTTTCATGGGCTTCTTGGCCATCTGTGTGTCCNCATGCTGACCAATGTGAGGTGATATCTCCCTGTAGTTTTGATTTGCATTTCCCTAAAGAGTCAGACACGACTGAGTGACTGAAGTGAAGTGCACTGAATAATTAGTGATGTTGAACATCTTTTCATGGGCTTCTTGGCCATCTGTGTGTCCTCTTTGGAGAAATGTCTATTCAGTTCTTCTATTTTCTAAGTGGGCCTTTTTTTTTTTTTTTTTTTTGATGCTGTTAAGTATCATAAGCTGTTTGTAAATTTTAGAGACTAGTCCCATATTGGTCACATCATTTGCAAACATTTTCTCCTTATCTGTGGCTTGTCTTTTTCATTTGCTTTTTGTTTCCCTTGCTATGCAAAATTTTGAGTTACGTTTAAGTAGATTTTATTGGTTTATTTTTGCTTTTTTTCCCCCCATTATTCTGGGAGATTGACCAAAAAAATATGTTGCTGTGATTTATGTCAGAGTGTTCTCTACCTATGCTTTCCTCCAGGCTTTTTATACTGTCTGGTCTCATGTTTAGGTCTTTAGTCCATTTTGAGCTTATTTTTGTGGATGGAGTTAAAGGATGGTCTGATTTCATTATTTTACATATGGTTGTCCAGTTTTCCCAGCACCATTTGTTGAAGAGACTGTCTTTCCAATGTTGTGCAGTGTTGCCTCCTCTGTTATAGATTAACTGACCATAGGTGCATGAGCATATTTTTGAGTTTTCTATCCTGTTCCAACAATGACGTATTTTTGTTTCTTTGTCTGATAAAGGAGGAGACTGAAGTTCCTAAACCTAAACCAAGGAATACCAACCAAAGAAAAGTGAATCAATGGCATGGACTTTTCAGTTCTCTCACATCTGAAGTCCCATCCCATAACTCATGGAGTCCAAACCACGCAGTTGAACATTCTGTGAAATCAACTGTGATGAACTGGAAACAGCGTAGGCATTAGAGCCAGAACTCCAATCACACCTCTCTACTGTTTCAAGTCCTTGAAAAAGACGCTTAACCTAGCTAAGTCTGTCTAATCACCTGAAAAATGGGTATAATTATGCCAATCTAGCAGTGTGTTTGAAAGGATTTGAGATAATGTAGGTGAGCCCCTGCTGTTTGACTCATAGGAGACACTTAATATTGAGAACAACCAGGCAAACATTGTACACTGGCATCCTTCTTTTTCTGGACCACAAGACCCCTGGAGAATGTAGTTGCATTTTCCTGATTTTTTGAGTTGACTGTTTTTCACTTATTTCCACTTTTGCTTATTTAGTAATGAAAATAAGTGCTGCACTCAATATGCTAGCAAATTTGGAAAACTCAGCAGTGGCCACAGGACTGGAAAAGGTCAGTTTTCATGCCAATCCCAAAGAAAGGCAATGCCAAAGAATGCTCCAACTACCGCACAATTCCACTCATCTCACATGCTAGTAAAGTAATGCTCAAAATTCTCCAAGCCAGGCTTCAGCAATACGTGAACCGTGAACTCCCTGATGTTCAAGCTGGTTTTAGAAAAGGCAGGGGAACCAGAGATCAAATTGCCAACATCTGCTGGATCATGGAAAAAGTAAGAGAGTTCCAGAAAAACATCTATTTCTGCTTGATTTTGACTATGCCAAAGCCTTTGACTGTGTGGATCACAAGAAACTCTGGACAATTCTGAAAGTGATGGGAATACCAGACCACCTAACTTGCCTCTTGAGAAATCTGTATGTAGGTCAGGAAGCAACAGTTAGAACTGGACATGGAACAACAGACTGGTTCCAAATAGGAAAAGGAGTACGTCAAGGCTGTATATTGTCACCCTGCTTATGTAACTTATATGCAGAGTATATCATGAGAAACGCTGGGCTGGAAGAAACACAAGCTGGAATCAAGATTGCCGGGAGAAATATCAATAACCTCAGATATGCAGATGACACCACCCTTATGGCAGAAAGTGAAGAGGAGCTAAAAAGCCTCTTGATGAAAGTGAAAGAGGAGAGTGAAAAAGTTGGCTTAAAGCTCAACATTCAGNTTCTCCCAGCAATCTTGATTCCAGCTTGTGCTTCCTCCAGCCCAGCATTTCTCATGATGTACTCTGCATACTGGAGTTAAAGACTTCAGTTACTTACATTTTAACAGAAGGGTAATGAAAGAGCAATTACTGTTTTGTTTTGTTTTTTAAGGTAGAAAGGACACTGTGTGATCTGGTGGCAACCTGCAGTTTAAACTTAATCTCAGAGGAGGACCAGGTAGACATGGGCCTTAATGCCCTCCTTCAGTGTCTCTCAGGAGCTTTTATCATTCTCTGTAAAGAATGTGAACATATTTGTTAGATTTTTCTCTAGCTGCATAGTTTTTAATGCTACTGTAAAAAAATCTTTTAAAAATTATATTTTCTGTCCATTTGTAGCTAGCGTAAAGAAATTAATTTGATTTCAATGTATATTGTTTTTATAAAACAGCAAGCTTGAGGATAGTAATAATAATCAACAGATAATGATAGTAATTTATCTGTAGAGTCTTCTGGGATCTCTATGTAGACATTTTCTTCTTTTGTTACAACCCTTTTACTTTAATTCACTTATCTTACTGTGCTGGCTAGAACCTTTGAAAGCATGTTCAATAAATATGTCATAGTGAATATCCTGGCTTTAATCCTGATTTTTTTCTTAAAATTTATTTTAGAGTAGCATTATTGAAATATAGTCATAAAATCCACCCATCTATGAATTCATAAAATTTATCCATTTGAAGTGTACAATTAAATGGCTTTTAGTATGTTTGAACAGTTATGCATCCCTCATGCCAATCAATTTTAGAACATTTTCCTTAAACCCCCAAAGAAACACTGTACCTCTTAGCCATCACCCTGTAGTACTCCTATACCTCCCAGCTCTAGAAATGAATAGATACACTAATCTGTCTCTTTAGATTTGTCTATCCTGGACATTTCATGTAAATGGAAACATACAATGTATGGTCTTGTGTATCTGACATCTTTCACTAAGCATATATACAACATTCATCTGTGTTGTAGCATATATCAGTACTTCATTTCTTTTTTTAATTTTTATTTTATATTGAAGTAGAGTTGATTAGCAATGTTGTGTTAGTTTCAGGTGTATAGCAAAGTATTCAATTATACATATACATGTATTTGTCCTTTTTTCAAGTTCTTTTCCCATTAAGGTTATTATAAAATATTGAACAGAGTTCCCTATGCTATGCAATAGGTCCTTATTGGTTATCTATTTTAAATATAAAACAGTGTGTATATGGCAATCCCAAATCAGTACTTCATTTGTTTATTGATGAATAATATTCAACTTACAGATATACCATATTTTGTTTATCCATTAATGATGGAATTTAGGTTCTTTTCACATTTTTGCTCTTATGAATGAGGCTGCTGTGAGCATTGTACCATAGCTGTCCACGTATTTCTGTGGATGTGTGTTCTCATTTCTCTTGGGTATACAAGTGGAACTGTTGAGTCATATGGCAACCCACTCCATGTTTTTGCTTAGAAAATTCCATGGACAGAGGAGCCTGGTGGCTACAGTCCAGAAGGTCACAAAGTGTGGGACAAGACTGGGTAAACACGTACAACACACAACGTGGTAACAGGTGGAATTGTTAGGTCACATGGTAACTCGATGTTTCATCATTTGAAGAATTGTCAGACTGTTTTCTGAAATAGTGACACCATTTTACACTCCTTCCAGCAGGGTATGAGGAGTCCAGTTTCACCACATTCTTGGAAACACTGTTTGATCATAGTCGTCTTAGTGGTTTTGAAGGGGTGTTTCATTATGGGTTTGATTTTGTGTTTTCATGATGACTGGGGATGTGGAGCATTCTTTCCTGTGCTTATTATTAGCTGTATGTATTCTCTGGAGAAATGTCTATTCAGATTCTTTGCCCATTTTTAAATGGGATGGTTTGTCTTTTCATTATGGGGTTGTAAGTGTTCTTTGTAGATTCCAAATATAAATCCCTTGTCAGATATATGATTTGAAAACCATTTCACTCATTTTATGGGTTCTCTTTTACTTTCTTGATAATGTCTTTTACAGTATGAATGTTTTAATTCTGATGAATTCCAATTCATCTACTTTTTTCATTGGTTGCTTGTGTTTTAGCTGTCATATCCTAGAAACCATTGCCTATTTCCAATATCAAGTGTCAGAAAGATTTACCCCTGTGGTTTCTTCTAAGGGGGTTTTTTTTTTTTAATAATTTTTTTCTCTTACTTTGAGGTCTTAGGTTCATTTTGAATTAATATTTGTATGTGGAGTTATTAATCCTGCTTTTAAGGGGAATAATAGTAAAGTGTCACCACTGCGTCTATCTGCTTAGTTTTATTTTGTTTCATTTGTTGTCGTAGTTTTTTGCTTGTTTTGTATCCTCTAGTAAGGAAAAGAAGGTTCCCTTATGGAATATGCTAAAAAGTTTTGTTGTGTTTGAAAATTAATTTTAATCAGTTGCTTTTTCTACATCTACTGGTCTTTTTCTCCTTTACTCTTTTTAAAAAATGCTTTGATTTCTTTATTTATATGACCGCACCCCGTCTTAGCTGCAGCATGCAGGATCTTTAGTTGTGGCATGAGAATTCTTAGTTGTTGCATGTTGGATCTAGTTCCTTGAACAGGGATTGAACTTTGGCTCCCTGCATTGGAAGCACAGTCTTGGCCACTGGACCACCAGAGAAGTCCCTCCTTTACTTTTTTTGATGTGACTGTTGTTGTTTAATTGCCAAGTCATATCCAACTCTTCTGCGACCCCATGGACTGTAGCCTGCCAAGCTCCTCTGTCCATGGGATTTCATTGTGTTAATAGATGTTAAGCTAGAATTTTAGAGACAAACACAGCTTGTTTGTGGTACATTGTTTCATACAATGTGAGATTTTGTTGACTAATATTTTTATTTAAGATGTTGAATCTCATGTTCTTGAATGATACTGGCATGCAATTTTTTTAATGTTTTCTTTGTCCGGTTTTAAAAACTTTGCCTGGTAGTCTTGTCAAATGAGTTGGGAATGCTTCCTCTTTATCTATTTTCTGGAACGGTTTATGCAAGTTTGATATCTGTTTTCTGAAAGCTTGGTAGAATTCACCTGTACAGACATCAATACCTAATATTTTCCTTGTGGGAAGACTCTAAATTACCAATTTTGTCTCTTTAATGGTTCAAGGCTATTCAGGTTTTTATATTTCTTCATTCACTTATTGGTAAATTATATTTTTCCAGGAAATTTTCAAAAATGTTCAGATTTATTTGCACAAAGTTCATAATATTCTGTTACATCTCAGGTTTTGGTTCCTTTTCTATTCCTGACATTGTTTCTTTTTTCTATTTTTAAATGATCTTTATCAAATGACTGATTTGGGGCTTTGTTGATTTTTCTCTTGTAACTTTCCTATCGAATTCATTAATATTTTTTTGCTTTGATTTTATTCTCATATTATTTTTCTAGCTTCTTAAGTTGGATGCTCATCTTTGTAATTTTCAGTCAGTCGAACTTTGGGTCTCCCTCATAGCAGGCAGATTCTTTACCATCTGAAAGGCCCCTTTCAGTCTTAAGTATTTTCCAATGTAAACTTTTTAGGTTATAAAATTTCCTCTAAGTAACTCTCTAGTTAAATTTCTATGATTTGGGATGATGATGATGACAACAACAATTCAGAATTGTCTTAGATTTACAATGTGCCACATACCAGTCTAAGTGCTTTATATGTTGCCGCACTGAATTCTAACAAATAATAGATACAATTACTACTCTCATTTTATAGATTGAGGTAACTGAGGCACAGTGAAGTTAAGTAATTTTTTCATAGTCATACAGCTCCTTTTCGTTACCTTGAAGTATTTTAATTATCTTGAATTCCAAATATTTTCTAATTTCTCTCATGATTTATTTACGTTTACTCGTAACGTTTGGAGAAGGGACAGGCTACTCACTCCAGCATTCCTGGGCTTTCCTGGCAGCTCAGCTGGTGAAGACCCCTCCTGCAGTGTGGAAGACCTGGGCCGATCCCTGGGCTGGGAAGATCCCCTGGAGAAGGGAAATATACTCACTCCAGCATTCTGGCCTGGAGAATTCCATGGACTGTATAGTCCATGCGGAATCGCAAAGAGTCGGACATGACTCTCAAGTTTTTAAAGTTTCAGGTTCTTTCTTTACCTACTTTTTTGAATTTTTAACCCAAATGAATTGTGATGTGATGTTTCTAAGGTGGATTCCTTGAAATTTGTTGAGATTTTCTTTGTGGTCTAGTATGTGGTTGATTTTCATAAATATTATTTGTGTTCCTGAAAAAAATGTGATTCTCACATTGCTAGGTACAGTATCCTTACATATCTTTTCAATCAAGTGGTTTTTAATTTTTTAGTCTTCCGTATCCTCACTGGTTTTGTTTGTTTTTAGTTTTTTGGTTCACTTGTTCTGTCGATTTCTAAAAGATACATATTGAAAATTTCCTCCATGATAGTGGATTTATTAGTTTCTCCTTATCAACTTACCAGGCTTTACGTTAAACATTTTGAAGTGATGTTATTGGATGCATACTTGTTTAGACCTATTGTCTTTCTAGTGAACTGAATGTTTTATTAAAATGTAGGGAGTTTCTTTGTTTTTAGTAATGTTTTGACCCTTCAGTTTGATGTTGTCTAAAATGAAGATGGTGAGGCAGTTTTCATTTGGCTAGTATTTGCTTGTCATATGTCTCTTTATCCTTTTTTTCCCCAACATTTCCATGTCTTTCATTCTATATCTCTGTAACCAGCATACAGCTACAGTTTTTATATTTAGTTTGACAACCTTTATCTTTTACTTGGGAAGTATAGTGTATCTACATTTATTGTGATTATTGATAAATAGCATAGGATGTTAGAATATTATTTCTACCATTATATTTTGGATTTTTTAATGTATTCTGCTTTACTTTTTTCCTACCTTGATTTTGAATTGTTTTTATTTTCCTGGGTGAAGGAGGAGGTTTATAAGAAGAATCTTTATCTTGGGTAGCCCCTGTTGCCATTGCAAGGGAAGCATGGATCATGGGGATTGACCGATGCTGCTAAGACTGCTGCTGTTTTTAGAACTCATCTACGGCTTCTTTCCTTGCCAGATCATTCATCCATTTAAGAAGGAGTTTTATACATATTGTGAATATATATATTATATATAAATATATAATATGAAATATAATATATTATATAATATATCATATAAACATATACATATTATTATATATNTTATATATAAATATATAATATGAAATATAATATATTATATAATATATCATATAAACATATACATATTATTATATATAATATATATTTTATTACAGTATATAATCTTATATACTATATATTATAATATAATAATATATATGATATATATATTATATATATATAGGGACTTCCCTTGTAGCTCAGTTGGTAAAGAATCTGCCTGCAATGTAGGAGACCCAGGTTCGATTCCTGGGTTGGGAAGATTCCCTGGAGAAGGAAATGGCAACCCACTCCAATATTCTTGCCTGGAGAATCCCACAGACAGAGGAGCCTGGTGAGCTCTTGCGTCCATGGGGTTGCAAGAGTCAGACATGACTTAGTGATTAAGCCACCACCACCGTATATATATTAGGTGTATTTTAGCATTTTGTAGTGGGAGATGTTGCAGATTGGGGTCCCTGGAAAGAAGACTGTTTGCCACAGATTTGAATGCAGGATGTTTATTAAGATGTGTTCTTGCGATCAACACCTAAAGAAGAAGGACCAAGATTGAGCAGAAGGAGAGACTGAGCTGCAGTGAAGTCCAGAGAAGGCCATGGCCTTCTCCCCCTGGAGAGGGAGCCATGGAGTGTTCCCTGAGTTGAGGCTTCCTCAAGGCGAGGAGGCTGGGCTTTTGTACCTCTAGGTTGAATTTTTAGTCACTGGATGCAGATGCTTCTGGAAGAGAATGTGGTCTTGGCCAAGTTGGCTCTCCTTATATGGGGTGATTCCCAGAGGAAACTGAGAGATGGGGGCTGTCAGCTCTCAGTACCCCAGCAGGTCAGGAGGAAATTCTTCATTCCTGAAGGGGCACCTGCCACAGAGGGGTTTTCNGTGGTCTTGGCCAAGTTGGCTCTCCTTATATGGGGTGATTCCCAGAGGAAACTGAGAGATGGGGGCTGTCAGCTCTCAGTACCCCAGCAGGTCAGGAGGAAATTCTTCATTCCTGAAGGGGCACCTGCCACAGAGGGGTTTTCAGCATGTCATTTTGCCAGAAATAGAAACGCTCGAATATCTCCATCCCCTATGTCCTCTCCAAACAAAAGTCTAACCCCCATGATCAACCTGTGCCTGAAGCCCCACTCTTTTTTTTTTTTTTAAAGAACAGAGTTGCCCAGTATAGCATAGACAGAACAATCTGCCCTGCAGGTCCCCAAAGGATCAGCTGAAAGAGAGTAGGGGATCACCCGACTGTTAAAGGAGACCGTTGCTCCTGCCAGCCAACGGTCTTTCACACATCACATCTGTCCTGACTCTGCAACTTTACCAACTTTCCCCTATCTGCTCTGCCCTCCCAGTTATCTCTCTTCCAGTTCCAATCCTGCTTTTCCTTCTGTTCTCAGCCCGCAGTGTGCGTCCCTGCTCTGAATTCGTGGCATCTGTGCTAGCTGTACTCAGCACAGTCTGCCCAGAGCTGCCCTCTTGCCTTCTATCTGAGAACACAGCAGGCAGGACCTAGACTGGGCCTGCCTTATTCTGCCTGGTGTAGGGGGGACTCTTCCCCACTCTTTCCTCCAGCCTTCCTCTTTCCTGCTCCTCGAGGGTGCAGATCTGGGCTGCCTGCATATGGCTTGTGCAGGCCTGAGATTTGAGAATATGAAACTGGGTCAAGGAAAAGTACAGCCTGACTTCATGCTGTATCTCAAGTGTGCATTCAAAGGCTCTCACCGCTGATCCCACACTTCCCCTCAGTTCAGTTCAGTTCAGTTAAGTCACTCAGTCGTGTCTGACTCTTTGCGTCCCCACGAACTGCAGCACGCCAGGCCTCCCTGTCCATCACCAACTCCCGGAGTTCACCCAGACTCATGTCCATCGAGACAGTGATCNGCTGGGTGTTAGGGTGCTTCCTGTCCTTTGCCCGGCGTCCCTCAGGGGCGCAGTGCTGCCCTCTCACAGCTCGCTCTTGATCACCTCTCTCTACTTTTTTTTTCCTTTTGATATTTGTGCTTTCCAGGCAAATTTCACCTCTTAGAGGTTTCTCCTCTCTGACTTATTCAGGCTCATTCACTTCTCATCTAATAACCTCTCATATAGTAATTGTCTCATTTAGCTCTTCACTCGATGTGTGGGAACCCCCTCCACATATATACACTCCAGGTGATGGATTCATCGGGCAATAATATGAATTATTAGCATTCATTAAGGGCTCATGAGCCAGGCTCTGACCTAAGCAGATAATCCTAAAGAAGGATTATCTCTTTCAATCCTCACATTACTGCTACTGCTGCTGCTAAGTCACTTCAGTCGTGTCCTACTCTGTGTGACCCCATAGACAGCAGCCCACCAGGCTCCTCTGTCCCCGGGATTCTCCAGGCAAGAACACTGGAGTGGGTTGCCATTTCCTTCTCCAATGCATGAAAGTGAAAAGTGAAAGGGAAGGCGCTCAGTCGTGTCCGACTCCTAGCGACCCCATGGACTGCAGCCCACCAGGCTCCTCCGTTCATGGGATTTGCCAGGCAAGAGTACTGGAGTGGGGTGCCATTGCCTTCTCCATCCTCACATTAGTCCTGTTAAACAGATACAGTCATCCTCATTTAATACAGAGAGGATGAGCAATTTGTATAGGTTCGCACAGTTTGTAAGACACTTGAAAGAAATATTTCATTTATTTCTGAATTCACAGGAGCTGGCATAGAGCCTGACATTAGTTGCTGAATGAATGATGCATACAAAGGGAATCCCCAACTTTCCCCCCAATAATCAATGAATGTCCACTAAGCATTCAGCTTTATGCTTGTGGGAAGGTTAGGTTACTAAAGAATCATCAGCTATGTTACATGTCCTTAAGGAACTTACAGAATACTGAAAGAGACAAGCATGAAAAATAAGTAAGATTGTGTATAAATAAATTAGTCATTGCGTGGCATAGACTATAAATCTTGTAGATTTCAGAGGAGACAGCAATCAGGGTGAGCAGCCAGGTGGGACCCGAGGTGGGCTCGGAGAACTTGTGGGTTTCAGAGACTGGATTTAGGGTGACTCTGGGGGACAGGCTGTGGTGTTGAGTCTGGAGGAGCAGGTGATGGGAGTCACTGAAGGCGTCTACATTTCTCTTTGTTTTCTGGTTCTGTGAGATCCACAGCCTCTCTGGTCTCAGTTTAGTCTCATGCAGTATGAGTGGGTGGCCAAGGCACTCTTCTCTCTTCCCACCCTGATGACACTGGTCACTGACCAGGCTTTGCCAGTCCCTCTGGAAGGGGCCCACAAGCTCTGGACTGTGGGGGGATGGACGTGAGGCAGGTAAGCCGGAGGTGTGTGGGGGGTGCTGTGCATAGAGGGGGCTGGGGTTATAGGGAGGGGAAAAGAAGAACAAAATCCTCAGATGCTTAGGTTCCTTAGAGTCAGCCCTCTGTACCCTGGGGTTTCACGATCATGGCTTCAACCAGCTGTGGTTGTGGAACCCGCCAGTGTGAACCGTACCACAGTCCGTGGGCTCACACAGTGCAATGCTATTATCTCATAGTTATGGTGTCTGAAGTCTGAGATCAAGGCGTCGGTAGGGTCTGAGGGCCATGAAGGAGGATCTGCTCCCCACCGCCCCCTAGCTTCTGGCGGTTTGGGGGTAGTTTTCGACACTCTTTGGTTTGTAGACCTCTGCCTTCGTCTTAACAGGGTTTTCTCCCTGCGTACATGTCTGTGTCCCTTTTTTATAAAAACACCAGTCATACTGGATTAGGGGTCTATCATACTCCAGTGTGACCTCATCTTTTTAAATTTTTAAATTATTTACTTATTTGGCTGCGCCAGGGCTTAGCTGTGGCACACAGGATCTTCAGTCTTCCTTGAAGCAGGATCTTTCATGGTGGCATGTGAACTGTTAGTTATGACATGTGGGATCTAGCAGCCTGATCAGGAATGGAACCCAGGCCCCCTGCATTGGGAGTGCAGAGTCTTACCCACTGGACCCCGAGAGACGTCCCCAGTTCTTAACCACTGGACCACCAGGGAAGTCCCCACATGACCTCATCATAATTTAACTAATTACATCTGCAACAACCCTGTTTCCAAATAAGGTCACCCTGGGATTGGACTTCAGTATCTGATTTTTTGGGGATGGGGGGAGGGGACACAATTCAACCCATAACGGTCAAAGGATCTAACAGGAGCCAAGGCTGGGGAGGGCATGACTTGATCGGCGTTTAGCTGGACTGGGTTCCAGAGGTTTGGGGAACAGTGTAGGGGGGGCGCTAACCTAGGAGGCACCTGCTCACATAGACTCTGGGCCTGTCCTAGGATGGAGAAAGCAGAACCAGCTTGACAGAGAGTGGCTGGAATGAATGCTAGGATGAGTGTCTGGGGGGACCTTCCCCTGTATCCACATCACTCCCCTGCTGCCCGAGGAGGGAAGGGGTCTCCACTCTGCAGGCCGTGGTGCTCTGCCTGCAGCCTGAGTGCTGGAGGAACTTGCAAGGCTGATGTGTGCGCCCCCTGTGGACCCCATGCTCCTCCTAAAGGTGGCTCCCACCGTGGAATAAACGTTGAGCAAATATTCAGCAAAGAGTAGTTGGAAGAGGCGTGAGATTTTTGGATGGCCTTGGGTGCCCACTCTTGTGGGTCTGGGGCTGAGAGTGGAGGTCTGGAAGGCCAGGCCAGGGAGCAGACTGTTTGGAGGTTGACTGGGGGAGCCCAGCTTCTCTGTGATGCAAGGCTTGATGGGGGTGTGAGGTGGCCCCCGAGTTGTACCTGGAGCTCTTCTGGTTCCTTCTCTGGACCCTCCCCTGGCTGGTACCCCATGCGCACCCTCCCTGTCCCCGCCTGAGTACTGGCAGAACCTGGGCTCCACTGGGCCACTCTGTAGCCAGAGGCCTCCGCAGAACCATGAACGTTCCCGGCGTCCGGGAGGCTCGTGGGCACCAGGGGCCTTTCAAGGAGGCCAGCCCTCTGCCATCTGTCCACAGACCCCTACTCACTGCAGTGTCCGAGACTGGCTCCACTAGCTTTCTCTCTTCCCACCTGGAGGTGGAGAGTGTGGGGGGGTTGCCGAGGGAGCAACCCGCGCCCTTGTCCCCAGCAGGCTGCCACCTGCTCCCTCATTGCTGTTGCCCCCAATGAAAGGCCCCCACAGGCGACTGGGAGATGAACCCACTTCTCTTTTCCCCTGAGGTTCTTCTCATTCAGGGTGAAAGTTACCATCAGGGAAGTAATGTGAGTCACTAGTGAGTCAGGATGGAGACCAGGCGAGGAAGTATGTGCAACCTGGTAATTATGCCCATTCATCCTCCTGCAAAGGCTTCCCAGCTGGCAGGCACTTCCGCTCTGAGCTGGGTGGGAAGGGTCCACACCTTCTCTGAGGGGGTCTTCCTGACTACCCACTTCAGCTCTTCCCGTAGACCTGGGGATGGCAGAGGACTGTGAGAGGTGGGAGAGGGCAAGCTGTGTGCCCCAGGAGGGCCAAACCCCCAGAATCCTGGGGGCCCACCCAAGATGTTTGCTCAGAAGAGATCCCTGGTCACCTCCCTTGTAGATGACTTTGAGGAGCCCCAGAAAAGTGGACTGTATCACCTGCTGCCTGCCCTGGACTCCCTGCCAGCTCCAGAACAAGCCATGGGACTCATGCCTCAGGCCACTGCAGGGGCCAGGCCTTTTCTGGACCATTCTTCTCCGGGATCCACCTGTTCCCTTATCATTTCCTACCCTGGTGAGATGTCACCTTCTCCGGGAGGAGACCACTCTCCGTGGAGCAGCCCCTCACCCCCAACTCCTTTTCCCTCTTGCCACCCTTTATTTTTTCCACAGCACTTTTCACCATCTGACACATTACGTGTTGTGTTGCCTGTTACATTATCTGTCTCACTGGAGTCAAAATGAAGTGTTGCCAGGGCAAGACCTTGCTATTTTCTTCACTGTTGAACCCCAGCCAGGCATGACTGTTCAACAAATGTAGAACAATAAAATAAATATTTGATATATATACATTTATAATGAAATAAAAATAGCATGAACAGATAAAGGAAAGATATCCTGTCAGCTGTGAGGTACAACATAAGTACTTTGCTGATTCATAACAGAAGAGTGGTTATGCATTTTATTTGACAAGCTTGGTGTGAAAGAAATGGCTCATTTCCTCACTTTTCCTTTAATTAAAAAAATAGACTAAACCATATCCATCAGCTGGTGGGAAATCTAGTCTGTTTAGTCTGCTGAGGTATCTTCCCTCCGCCCTTGAAGGATTGGGTGGGGATCCTGGAGGCTTGTGTGGAACGAAAGTTGTGGGGCTCCCCAGGCCAACCCCCACCTCAAGCAGTCCAGTCACTGCTCCCTGGAAGCTTCTGGAAGTCTAGATCCAGCCTCCCAAGGAGCTCCAAGAAGCAGTCTTCCTGAGGCCCTCTGTCCATGTAGAGGGGGATGTGAAGAACCTGCACTGGAGACATCGTGGGCTTCCGGCCCTTGAGGAATCTTCTGCTCAGCCACGGTCTCACGGGCCCATCCCCAGACCCACAGGCCCTCCCACCGCCCTCTGGGTTGGCCTCGCAGTTTCTTCAGTGAACTGTGAAGCTTTCAGTCCTCACCACCCACATGGCCCTAAAGTAAGAGGTTGAAAAAGCCAGGTTACCTTTTTGGAATGAAGGAGCAAGAACGCACATGAATAATTCAATAGATTAGCCTCCCACGAAAGTTAAGAACTGACGTTTTGTGAATGATCTTCTTCTTCTTTTTTTTCCCAAATAGAGCTGACTCAAGGTTATCTTGTCATAACAGCAGCTCAGTCATTTGCATTCCTGATATATGCTTTGTCTGGAGGGAGGGAAAGGGCAGCTGCAGGCCAGGCTCGGGAGCTGCACGCCCTGGCCTCCCCCTGAGGCTGCCTTTTGCGATGGTGAGCGTGTCTGCTGCACAGGAGGCAGAGGCTGAGGGCTGTTGCTGACCCAGCCCCCAAGATGGAAGACCCCAAGGGGTGGCTGAAATGGGAGTCAAGGCTCTGGCTCCCAGGCCTGGCGTTGCCTCCAGCTGGCTGAGAGGTAACTTCTCCTGCTCTGCCTCAGCTTCCTCAGCTGAGACGGGTGGCACACACTCGGTCTCCCTCTTTGGACTAGGATCAGCTTCAAATAAGAGGGTATAAATCAGAGCCACCAGTGGGGACTCCCCAGGTTGTGGGTAGCTCACAGCAGGGAGTATTTCGTCTACACAGCATTTAAAAATTGGCAAATTAAACATAGAAGTCTGACTATCCAGCATCTCTTGGAAGGATGAACAACATGGCAACATAAGGCTCATCTTCCCACATGGCAGCAGTGGGCTGGGGCTCAGGGCACCTACCTGGGCAGGTGAGATAACCCCTGGTCCCTGCTGCCTTTGCTTCACTCACTCACTTCATTCCCCGTCTTCTTCCTTGGTGAACTTTGCTCTGTGGTGGAAGTGAAGCACTTTGAAGTATCGGTTGTTTTGTCCAGGGTGTGTCCCAGGTGAAATGGCCCACGGAGAGTGAAGACAATGATTGGTTAAGGGAGAGGAAGGGTGTTATGGCACTCTTCATCACTTTAGAGGTCAATGTCAGGGAGTGAGTGGCCCTTCTGGCCAGCACAGGGTCTCTGGGGGGTAAAGGCGGCACGTTCTTAGTGGGCCCACTAGCTTGAGATCAAGTTGACTCAAGAAAAAGAGGTGGATTTGGTTCTGGTCTTGGTCAAGATCACAGTTAAGAAGGGCTTAAAAGCTGAGCTAAAACTCAACTGCTGCAGCCTCTTCTGGTTTCTGCCTATCCCTAGGTACCGATCCTCACCAGAC
Source organism: Neotragus pygmaeus (assembly GCA_006410875.1). Taxonomy (NCBI): domain Eukaryota; kingdom Metazoa; phylum Chordata; class Mammalia; order Artiodactyla; family Bovidae; genus Neotragus; species Neotragus pygmaeus. The sequence goes on along the minus strand of SJYV01010468.1, from coordinate 453,225 downwards.
CCTGGGCTCTCTGGATGGGGTTGGGGGAGGACAAAGGGCCAAAGGCTGGTGACCCCCACAGCAGGTCACCGGGCATTGAGGAGCTTGGGTAGCGGCAGTTACTCAGAAGAAAGCCATGAAGCTCTGGAGCGGCTCCTTCTCTCAAATCTCAGCTTGAAAAAACCTCCCCGGCTTGGTTTTCCCAGTTTTCCTGTCTGTGTTCGTGCCAGCTCTCCTCAGTCCTTTCCGTTCGTGTAGCATGAAAACAGTTACCAGAATGCTTTTGCACCTGCTTTTTCTCACTTGAGAAAGTCCAGGTGTTATTTACTGAGGGCCTACTGGCTGCCTCCAAAGGTCTACAAAGTCATCTGTGATCGCTGTGTTGCTCAGAGTCTACATGGTTTCTGTGATTATTAAAATAATTCATGTTTGTGTTAGAGCTTATGGAAAGGACAGCAAAGGACAAATAAGCAGGGGAAGAAATTCCCTCATCATACCACACTCAGTGACATATTAGTTTTAGGGAATGTTTTCTCCTTGCCTTTGCTCTAAGCACTGTTTTTGTAAAAGAAATGAGATCATAGCGAATATGTATTCTATTTATTACTTTTTTGCTTAAGTTAATGATTTCCCTGCACCATTTAAAATAACTTCATAGATACAATATTTTGGGGCCCACATGGCCACATGCCATTTAGCACCATAGTTCCTTAGCCTCTCCCCAGTGCTTGGTATTTAGGATGTTTCCTGATTAATAAAAGACCCCAGACAACTGTCTGTCTGGTTCAAAGCCCTTTGATCTGTCAATGAAAATTCAATTAACCGTCAAGTTAAGAAGGAAAAAAGGGAATTTTGTTCCAGCCATATTGAGGATTATAACCTGGGAAGCAGAATTTCAGAAAGCTCTGAGAACTGCTCCACCTTTTAGGAGTCAAAGTCACAGACATACGCATATAAAAAATATTTATTTATTTTAATTGGAGCTTAANCATAAGACATACACATTTTTTTTTTAAGACATACACATTTTTGAGACAAAGGATTTTGCATCAGAACAACATACTGATATTTTCCATAAAGTTCACCAAGGGTGCATAGTCCAGGTGAACACACACCAAGGGAACAGCAATTCAGCATGACCTGCTACAGAGCTGGGAAAGAGCACTCTTCTTTTGAGAAGTAACTAGCATCAGAATAAAGAAAAAGACAACAATCTTTCCGATTGAGCAGGCACTCCCATCTTACAGGAGCTCTGCCAGCACATTAATGCAGATGAACCCTGCTCATCAGATAGGGAGAAGGCCCAAACCACAGAGAGATAATTTTATATTTAACTTTTCTTGTCCTGCCTTAAAGTATAAATTTTATTTCATCAGGTCAAATTTGGATCATTTCCTAAGGATCATGGGGACTGAATATATAAACACTCTTAAACCTTTTGATACATCTTCCCAAGTTCTTTTACAGAAACGTGGGTGACACCAACGGCCAGCCCTAGGTATTAACATTACAGTTATCTTGTCAACTTGATAGATTAATAAAAAAGGATTGCTTTAATTTCATTTGCATGTACTTTGGTTATTAGGGGCTTCCCTGGTGGCTGAGATGGTAAAGAATCTGCCTGCAATCCAGACTTGGGTTTGATCCCTGGGTCAGGAAAATCCCCTGAGGAAGGGAATGGCAACCCACTCCAGTATCCTTGCCTGGAAAATCTCATGGACAGGGAAGCCTGATGGGCTCTATAGGTCCATATATATAGGTCCATATATATATATATATATATATATATATGTCCATATATATATAGGTCCATATATATAGGCTCTATAGGTCTATAGGGTCACACAGAGTTGGACATGACTGAGTGACTTACACTTTCACTTTCACACGTGATTAATAGTGAGGTTAAACCCGCACCACAATTTACCTAGATATTGCATGTGTAAGATTAAAAAAGCAGAAAAGGCTATGGATCTGGAGAGTAAGACTTCTTCTCAGCCGGTGCTCCAACAGCTTTCTTGTCTTCTCTGGCAGAGAACGCAGAGTGACATGTGTTTGAATTGTATGTTATTAGATTTAAGCTGTAGGTTATTAGATTTAAGTTTATGCTATTTGATTTAAGCTCTTATATGTGTGTTCACATTTACATATCTGCTTTTGTGGGCTGTTTATATCCTTAGGTTGAGGATTATTTCTTCCTTTTGACAGGTGAGGAAACTGAGGCTTCAGGAGGTAAAAATGCCAGGAGTCATATGATTGCAAAAGGGAGTGGGCTCTGGGGGCGTTTCTGCCCAGGAATCTTTGGAGGCAGGAACGGGAAAGCTGCAGGCACAGGTGATGGAGAGGCTCTGGGAGCGCCTTCTTATCCAGCAACGGCTCCCTCATCAAATTTTTGCTGCTGCCTGAAATCCCACCAAAGGCCGGCCCGCAGCCTGGCCACGCTGGTTTCTGACACCTGGGAAAGGCGGTTTCTGTGGCGAGCACTGCACGGGACACGGGCTAAGCCCTGGCCCTGCAGCTCTGCTCTGCTTTTCCAGTGCCCTCGCCCCCGACCCCACGCCCTGGCCTGTGGCCCTTCAAATCCAGCCTCTCCATGCCTAGTGCCCGCTACTAACGGTCCTCTAATTGTATATCCTACAACTCATCTCTTGGCCCTCTGTGTGCACAGCCCTGCTACCGCCCCAGGAAGGCTGGACCCAGTGAGCCATCTGGAGTATGCTCTCTGCCCTCACTCCCCAAACACCTTGCTTCTTCCTCTTTCCTGGGACATGAAAACCTCCTGCTCTAATTTTCGTCAAGGATCCTGGAGTTTTAGAACCTAAAGCTGCCTGAGTCAGCCCCCTTTTCCCCACTCCACTTGCTTCAGGGCTCTTGGGAAAGATTACTTTACACCTGGCTTACAGGCAAGTCTATAAAGGGCTGTTCAGTTCAGTTCAGTTCAGTTGCTCAGTCGTGTCCGACTCTTTGTGACCCCATGGACAGCAGCACGCCAGACCTCCCTGTCCATCACCAACTCCCAGAGTTTACCCAAACTCATGCCCATTGAGTCGAGATGCCATCCAACCATCTCACTCTCTGTCGTCCCCTTCACCTCCTGCCTTCAATCTTTCCCAGTATCAGGGTCTTTTCAAATGAGTCAGCTCTTCGCATCAGATGGCCAAAGTATTGGAGTTTCAGCTTCAGCNACCCAAACTCATGCCCATTGAGTCGAGATGCCATCCAACCATCTCACTCTCTGTCGTCCCCTTCACCTCCTGCCTTCAATCTTTCCCAGTATCAGGGTCTTTTCAAATGAGTCAGCTCTTCGCATCAGATGGCCAAAGTATTGGAGTTTCAGCTTCAGCATCAGTCCTTCCAATGAATACTCAGGTCTATAAAGGACTATCGCATGTAGGGATGATACACAAAGAGCAGGCACCGAGGACCAACGACTCAGGGTAGAATGTGTGGTGCCGAAGGGGCTGTGAGAGAGAGGAGAGTTCAGCTGGCAGAGCTGGGGGCTCAAGAAGAAGAAGGCGCTTCAGCTGGACTTTGAACTTTGGGTGGGAGTCAGGTAAATGGGGGATGGGATGAGGTTGAGTGGAAATCCCAGGGCAAAGGCTTGAGAGTTGAAATGCCCTGGTGGGTCATGAGGCTGCGGTTTCCCTGGGCTGCAGGTCAAGCTGCAGAGCAGCTGCTCGAAGGGCCCCTGAGTTGAGGGTTTGGAATTTGTCCTTTGGCAGTGGGGATTCTTGGAAGGTTCTGGAACAGAGGAGGCAGCTGCTGGCATGGTCATTAGGAAGCAGCTCTGAGAGAGTATGGGGGTATACAGAGACCGAAGATGAACTTGGAGGCAACTGGCTTCCATGCTCTACTGACCTGAGGAATGTAGAAAAGACAGTGACTCCAGTCTCGCCTGCAGAGCCCGAGGAGGCCACAGCTGGAAGCATATATATTTTTAATCCAGTCCATATATTTTAATAACCCTTCATAATATTGGAGGGATATTATTAATGCTCAAAATACTTCAAGCTAGGCTTCAGAAATACATGAATTCAGAACTTCCAGATGTACAAACTGGATTTAGAAAAGGCAGAGGAACCAGAGATCAAATTGGCAACATCTGCTGAATCATAGGAAAAGCAAGGGAATTCCAGAAAAACATCTACTTCTGCTTCATTGACTACACTAAAGCTTTTGACTGTGCGGATCACAGCAAACTGTAGAAATCTTCCTGACCCAGGAATCAAACTGGGTCTACCTGCACTGCAGGCAGATTCTTTCCTAACTGAGCTATCAGCGAATGGCCCTTTTGTGTCACAGTTCCTGGTAAAATATAATAATTGATGTTTTCTTAGTAGTTTGTCACTTCTGCAACGCTGGGAGGGACTGTCTTGTGAAGGGACACCCCGTCTCAGCAGCCAGTCTGGGCAAGAGAGTGGCGGTGTTGCTGGCTGACCCACTTGGTGGAGGACATGAGTCTTGCTGGCTGGACTCTTTCTAAGGAGCCTGTGAGTTTTCTAGCTGGCTGCTGGGCTGGGAATTGCTTGAATGTGCTTGTGAATCGGCTAATTTGCAAAATTTTGGGTGAAAATACTACTGTTTGCTTGGCCAATAGGTATTCTGGTACGGATTTTAGGTTGGTTTTTAGAGTCAGAAGGTGCTTTATTTAGGATGGCCACTTGATAGCCTTGTGACCTTGGGCAAGTTACCAAACCTCTCTGAGCCACACATTTCATCAACTATAAGTGCAGAGAATGGGACTTGCCACATGAAGCTGTTGTAGGAATGGAGAGCATGTATGTGAAGGGCTCACAAAATGTTTCCCTTCCTAATAAACCAAATCCAAATTCTTTCTAAGAAATAGCTAATAATATTTCCTCAAAATATCTCTTTGAAAGGAAATGTAACCCCTTCAAATCAATAAACAGATAAGTGAATAGTTTATTCTATAGATGCTCACAATGTATTTATAAATGTATATATGATGTTGTTTAGTCACTAAGTCATATCCAACTCTTTGCGACCCCATGGACTGTAGCCTGCCAGGCTCCTCTGTCCATGGGATTTCCCAGCCAAGAATACTAGAGTGAGTTGCCATTTCCCTCTTCAGAGGATTTTCCCGACCCAGGGATCGAACCTGAATCTCCTGCTTGGCAGGGAGATCCTTTACCACTGAGCCACCATGGAAGCCCAAATATGTGATATGTTTATAGAAGTATGCAAGTATAGAAGTATTCGTATTGTGGACAGATAAGTATATAAAAGGACTTCTCCGATGGTCCAGTGGCTAAGACTCTGAGCTCCTAAGGTTGGGGGCCTGGGTTTGATCCCTGATCGGGGAACTAGATCCCACATGTTGCGTCTAAGACCTGATACAGCCAAATAAATAAATAAATATTTGAGCTTCCTTGGTGGCTCAGACGGTAAAGCATCTGCCTGCAATGTGGGAGACCTGGGTTTGATCCTTGGGTCGGGACGATCCCCTGGAGAAGGAGATGGCAACCCACTCCAGTACTGTTGCCATGGATGGAGGAGCCTGGTAGGCTACTGTCCATGGGGTGGCGAAGAGTTGGACACGACTGAGCAACTTCACTGGTTCAAGAACATAAAGATCTTGAGCCAGAACAAGTGCAATGCTGCTGCTGCTCCCTGAACACGCTGGGAACTGAACGGCACTTTGCCGCAGCTTCAGGCTCTGTCCTGCGAGTTGTGCCTGTTCTGCCCCCAGTTCTGCTCTGCTGTGGAGGCGGAGAGTGTGGACAGAGAATCCGAGTCACTCGGCACAGCATCCACTGAGCACCTCACGTGTGCGGCCCTTCTGCTCATAGGGCCCCGAGGGCCTCTTCCGCCCAGCATGTGGCTGGAAACCAGGCTGACTCACAGGCAGGAGGCGACCTGTCTTGCCATCGAGGACAAGGCTCAGCCCAGTGATAGAGGACACAGCTCAGCCTGGTGATACTTCTGCTCAAGCACTTTGGAGATGTCGAGACCGCTCTTCTGACTCGAAAGAGCAACAGAGGCCAAGAGAGACGTGGAGACTTCACTGGCGTCGTTCAGCCCGTTAGCGGCTGGTCCGGGCGGACCAGAGCCCAGCTCCGACCTCCGTCCCTGCCCCGTTCCCCTTAGCATGGAGGCTGTTTATTAAAGGGCTTTATTTTTAGGGGTTTAAGAGTTTTTAGTTTTGTTTGTTTTATTCTCCACTTTCACGGTGAAGTTTATCCCATGTGCCAGAGTCTTTGATGGGACTTGAATATTCACATTTGAGGGCAAAGTCAGCCTCTAGGAGGTGCACTGGAGCTCGGTGTGGTGGGCAGGGGTTCCCTACAGGGGACGTTTGGCAATGTCTGGAGACGGTTTTGGTCATCACAGCAGGAGGGTGGGTCAGGAGGTGCTGCGGGCCTCAGAGGGTAGAAACCAGGGATGCTGCTTACTAGGGGTGCACAGGACACCCCCCAACAAGCACTGTGCAGCCCCAAATGGCAGCAGTGCCAGACTGAGCTGCCCTGGGGATGGGGCGGCAGCACCCCTTTGGTCTGTAGCTTCTCTTTGGACCTGGGCAGGTTCCCTCCGTGAAACCCAGCCATGGCCAAAGCTTTGGGGCAGCGTGGCTGGGACCAGGCGTGCACAGTAAGCCTCTTTTCAGGTCTGTGCAGCTGTTTTCAGCCTACTATCTCCCTGCATGAGGCTAGCAGCTCAGAGCTCCTCTGGGTCAAGCCTCCTGCCATCTGTCTGTCTTGGGGGCAGGTAGAGGGCCCAGCCTGCTTGGGCTTAAGACAGGGGCCCTGGGGACATGGAGGTGGGTAGTAACTAATGTTCCTTATGGACCTAAAGCAATTTTCCTGTACGGCACTCCATTTTGCACACTTACCTTCTGCGGCCCCGGCACCGCACCTTCCAAAGTTTTCTAGATCTGTGTCCAGAGAATAGATTTGCTTCTTACAAGCAGTCAGGGCTCCTCTCTCTGGCCTAAGGCAAGTGACCCATCTGCTTTTACTCTTCCAGAATGTTGCTGGCCCCCTTCTATGCCTCCTCTCCGTCCATACTCTGGCCCTTATTATGCCTTTGCTGCACTTCAGTCAGGCTGGGGGAGGGAGCGAAGAGAACCAGGTGTGTTGAGTTCATCTCTTAAACAGGAGGCCTGTCCTTATGTGTTGGAAAACTAGATTTCATTAAAAGCTTTGCTGTGTGTCTGGCCTCTGAGGAAGGCAAAGAGCTGAGGAGCTGGAGCGAGTTGCTAGAGGCGGAACTGAAGGATGCACCAGACAGGGCCTAGAGGAGCTCGGTGACCTTGATCTCACGAAGCCTCAGTGTCTCTGCATGTATGATGACGCGTAACCCTGGCCTGCCCGTCCAGGTGAACTGAGGGCATAGATGTGGACCAGCAGAGAACCCTGTAGAGGACTCCGGTTTATTATGGTCATCCTTCTGGATGGACAGCACTGTCGTCTCCATTAGGCGTGGTCAAGGCGATGTGTCACGTGGCACATGCTGGACCGCGGCTCCCCGGTGACGGGCTTACCTAGCACGTGAGCATGAGTACCGACTGCCTCATTCTCTTGCCAGAGGCCTCCAGTTTGGTTGGCAGAGTGGCGACCAGCTGGCCAATTGGACGGGGCTTTTTAATGTCACGGACGACCCGGCAGTGCAGAGCGGCAGTGACTCCAGCTCCAGGTACAGACCCCCGGTGAACAACCAGGGTGGGGGGGACGCTCTTCTCGGGGCGACCTTGCAGCCTCTGCCCCTCTGGGCTGCCCTCAGGGAAGAAGCAGTCTCAGCGCAATGGCCCAGAGCTCACCCTGGCATCTGACCTGGGCTGCTTAGATAGGAGGGTGAGGGCCAGGACCCAGTAAGAGCAAAGCAGGGACTCGCCGCCCCCTCTCTTGGAAAGAGGGTGGGGGCGATGGAGTGGGAGCCTGGGTTTCTAGCCTCCCTTTGAGGTGGGGGCAATATTCCACCCCTCCGGGAAGGATTCTGGGGTGTGTAGGTATGTGTCAGGGTGACATCAGGGTGGGCAAAGACCATTGGTTTCCTGCTTCTCTGAAATCCACTGAGCAGGCTGTCCCTACTCTGCCCAGCCTTGGCTGGGCTGACCTTGGCTGTATTCAGTTGCTCAGTCATGTCCGACCCTATGGACTGTAGCCCACCAGGCTCCTCTGTCCGTGGGATTCTCCAGGTAAGAATACTGGAGCGGGTTGCCTTTTCCTCCTCCAGAGGATCTTCTCAAACCAGGGGTCAAACCCGTATCCCTTATGTCTCCTGCATTGGCAGATGGTTTCTTTACCACTGGTGCCACCTGGGAGGCCCTTGACCTTGGTTGGGGAAGAACCATTTTCATCAAGATATGATACTGAGAACTAACATTTATACCATCACATGGTTATTTCTTCTTGATCTGCTGTAGTGTTTGGAGCTAAAATCAGTAATGAGGGCCATTCTGTATATCCAGCAGAAGGAACTATTTGTAGGACAAATGAAAATGGAGTATTCTCAGGTGGAGCACACTCACTGTGGGTCGGGTGGGGGTGGGGTGCAGCAGGGGTGATCATTTTGGGTTTTTTTTGGACAAGGTGGGATGCTCTCTCTGCTTGAAGGAGGGTGTGGCTGCAACCTGCCCACAAAGGTTTTCTCCGGGCTAAGTTATTTGGTTTCTTAATTTTTGCATTTCCAAGTGCAGGCTATCTATCAGATTAGTTTCCCTGGGAAAGGGGCCTGGGTTTTTGTTGCTGTCAATTTTGGCACTAAAACATCAAATTGTCCCTGCAGAAGAGAAGTAGTATGTTTTTCAGGGGCTTCAATATGCATGATTTTATCCAATGCTTTGAAAAAGAGATGTGGCCCCAGGGTCAGATGCTGATGGGGGAGGTGAACAGACAGGCCTTGGGGTGTGGGGCAGCCATGGGCCATGCCTAGGATCAGGGTCTTATTCAGACTCTTTGGGAGCCTAGTTCTTTCCATATATGTGTGGTGGGAGCCCTGGCCTGCCACTTGGCGCCTGGGATTGCCACCCAGTGAGAGGACAAGTCCAGACTTGTCTGTTCCATACGCTGAGCTTCCAGCATTGGCTTCTGCTGTGTGACCCGCCCACCCAGATGCCCCAGGGTGTCTAGGTAAGTCTGCAGGTGTCTGTCTCCCTGGGAAGGACTCCCTGAAGGGTTCACATGGAGGGTTTGGCTAGAAAATCCTAATCAGCCGAATAAGACAGGACAGGCCCTTGGGAGGTTGTTCTGGGCAGATGTCCTGGGCTGGGGCTGAGACCACTGCGCAGATTCTGTTTCTGACTTTTCCTACTGCCAGCAGCTTCTGTCTCTTTGTTCGTTCCCTGCAATTTCGTCTCTAATTTCTCTGCCTTTCTCACCCTACCTAGTCTCTGCTCTTCCTGTCCTCCTGCCACCCTCTCTGGGTCCACTTTTCTTTCTCAGTCCCTGTGTCCGGCCTCTCTCCTCCTCCCTCTCATCTCCCTTGCCCTTGATCCTCCTCTCTCCCGCTCTCAGCAGCGCAGGTCAGCCTCCCCTCCCTGTCTCCCTGTGCCCCTTGGTTTCGGACACACCACCGCCTCCCTCAGGTGCCCTTTATTCCACATCGTCACCAGCTGAGCTGGTTTCCTTCCGGAGAGCCACCATTTGACCAAGAGCCCCTTGAGCCCCTTAATAAATGTGATGACCACACATTCCAAGTTCTTCCTGGGCACTGCCAACTCAGATCCCAATTTCTGATTGACCTCTAAACTCCCCACATAGGTGAGAAAACACAGCATGTCTTTCCCACGTGCAGAAAATAATGGTTCATGTCATTAGAACCGACCCGTGTGTTGGAGAGTCTTTTCTTTGGTGTGGGAGCAGCTTCTGCCTTCTTTATAATGGACAGGACAGCTCCTTGCAGTGGATGTGCAGGACTTGGGCGAGGTCCTGAGGACACTGGGAAAGGACTCTGCCGAGTGAAAGTGCATCATCCCAGCAGACAGCCGTGCCTGAAATACGGGATGAGCTTCGTGGTATTATTTGCCTACTGAATAATTCAGCGCATGCCATATTTTGCTATCTGTAGCTGTGTGGAGGGTTGAAGTGTGGTACACCGGAAGTCATTTATTATTAACACCCGTTGGAAGGGAGGTCAGGAGGTACCATTTATAACAGAGGATAAAGATGGGCAAAAAAAAGCAATGACTCATAAGTTATGTACTCAACCAGGAGCCACGAGGAGAAGGAGCAGGTCCAAATGATCGGTCTGGAACACTCCAAACAGGACCACAAAGAAAATCCAGGCCAGATGGAGCTCATAAAGGCTGTGGCCAGGTCTTTACTTTGGACACGAGCTGGGGAAGTCCAGCTGGCAAGTGTGTGAGTTACAAAATATACATTGACATATAGCTTTGTTAATTTTAGGTCTAGATCTAAAAGTGTCCAATAGGCATCTATGGAGAACTGTTGTAGAGAGCAGATAGGAATAATTGGTAATCAGCAAGTGCTTCTATTTAAGTGGCTGCCTTGAAGGAGCAGGAAGGTCTTTGAAGAGAGTTCTCATCATCTTCAGATTGGGTGTTTGTGTTTCTGTTTCCCCACCTAGGCAGTGATTATGCTTCTCCCTCTTTGAATTTTCAGCACCCAGTATGGCACCAGCTCGATAAATGTTAATCAAATAAAGGATGAATTAAGCAAGGACAAAGTAAAGACTGTTGGTAAGAATGCAGACGTTAACGTTAGTGTCCCTGAATTCTCCCTTAGAGATTTATTCCTTTGGATTAAACCTTGTCTTCTCCTGGCAGTATCCTTGAAAATTAATCCCTGGGGAGGGGAAACATTTTGGAATCGTAAACTCATTCACAGTTTAGAATGACCAGAGAATTTTTTCTCTTGAGTAGGTGGTCAGGTAGTCTGAGAATCTGGGTGGCAGGGTGGGAAAAAGGAGACTGAAGGTGGGGGTCTGTGTGTGGATAAAAACAGAAGGCAGTGAAGACAGATGATGTACTTTTGC